>CM035151.1:42849568-43449568 GCA_020205615.1 Panax quinquefolius | reverse complement strand
AAAGTAATGGGATCCTAACTTCATTTAATATTTTATCTAATCACCACTATCATGCAAGACTTGTTCACATATCACAGGAAAGTAGCCAAGAGCACTAATAGAGTCATGGCCATTTTTCAATGCAGTATGACCTACTTATACAGTATCCACAAGCGATAGACTCTATGTAATCGTCAATATAACCATTATCACTATATGTCTATGTGAAATTGCAATCATATTGAATTTAAACACAAACCCTTATTCTAACTCATACGGTGAAACAGTATATGTCTATCTGATTCATGAAATACACAAGCCATACAAAACAGCCCCATATACGTATGCTATCATGATTACAATCCATACTTGAATGTTCATTGTCAATTCCATACAAGTACTAAAAGCAAATGGTGATCAAGCATTCATACATGCAAAACAATCATGATAGAAATCCCATATGATATGTAAAATAATCCATCATTCAAGCATGCAACCAGACTACATATTAAAATCCGTTAGAATCCCATAATGGAGTTTAGTTCATGACTGAACCAAAAGCCATTATGGGATCAAAGCTAAACATGGCTAATAAGCAAACAATTAAAAGATAAAAGATAGAAATGATCAAACCAATTGCTGATTATAATTCACTATTAACGTTCAAATCCTCATATAAATCTAGTAACTACTAATAAAAATCCACAGTGATAGAGAATCCCAAAAAGAATTAGAAAAGTTGGAGTTAAGGCTCCGTTCTACGTTGGAATCTCTCTCAGAGTGTAAACCCTAGTTACTAAATGAAATACATAAAATTGAATAATGATTCGTCTGACACCAATCAGAAATCGTTTTAAAACCAATTACAACCCTTTTAATTAAAAATTAAAATAAAACAAATCAACAGCTACGGGCATCACTCCCCAAGAAATCCTCACATGCGCCGTGAACTTGCATGTGTAATGTTGTCCAAAGGTGTGCTCACGCTGGCGCCAAGATCCCTGAGCTTATCCTGCTGCCGCCATGTGCGGCAAGTGCTTCGCAATGTTGAGTTTTGGTTCTGCTGCTACAACTGATCTGTTCCGTTGCTCCTTCCTTTTTCCATCCACGCTTAGTCTTCTGCTCCACTTGATCTTCATGCCACACATATCACAGCTTATGCCTCGCTTCATGCATCCATTCGCCTCGTGCCTTCTAATTCCACCAAATTAGGTCATTTCCTGCGCTTTTTCACCAAAAGTAGTTTTAAGTATATGCAATGCAAAATAACATGAAATGCAACTAAAAACACACTAAAATGTACTTGAGATGGGCATAGTTCGCGTGAATTGGTATTCCATAAGTAGGTATAAAACCCACTTATCAAATACCCCCAAACTTGAACTGTTGCTTGCCCTCAAGCAATGCATACTAATGAATAATGAAAATGCAGCTATATTACTATGCAACTAAATTATGATGCAACTTGTCTCACATTGTTTCAAATTTATCACGTAAATTCAAATTAAAATGCCTCAAATAATTTTTCCAGGTTCAAGAATACAGATTCAAACCAAATTATAGGCATAATGTCGTACACTCAGATAATTCATAAATGCTATAGATATGTTGTGTGTGTGTGTGTTATGTTCACCAGAACTTGATTTAAGCAAAGAATACACATACTAAATTGCTCAAAATAGAAAATTATAGTTTAAATTAGGACTCATGTATACATATGCAACGGAGACTATTCCAACATATCAAAACAAACTGAGGTTCAAAAATGGGCTTAACTGCTTTATTTTTTTCTCACGAGGGCGATTTTTGCACTTTCCTGCGGTGTTTATTGCTTTTTTTTTCACATGACTGTGCAATGTCTTACTCCTTTAGGCAACACTGCTACCCCTTAGCGAGCTTTCAACCAACAACTCCCAGACCATGAAAGACCTTAGGGCGCTAGTTGTAGAGACAATCCCCTCGGGCGTACTTACTCAAGTAGCTAGGCCCCCGAAATAAGACTAGCCACGTTATTACTATTTTTTTTTATACAAAGATACCCATGTTTTCCCAAAGTTTAATAATCAATGTTTTAAACCGTCTAAGTTCACTTTCCACATATTTCCCTTTTTAAAACTACATTTTCTATCGAGCAATGCAACACGTAATTCTTATACCTACAATTGATTGTGAACCCATTCGTGCAAACCGAAAGCATTTAAACAACAACATGAATTTTATCGTGTAAAACGTTATAGCTAGGTTCATGTTATCCAACATACTCAAACATCTTTCAAAAATTCACTATCATCATCGGCTAGATAAAAATTTCCATACAGCAAGAACTGTGAGACATGCAATACTAAAAATGAACATGCAAATAAACATGCAACTTTATGCAAAAATAAACTATATGATGCAAACATTAAACTAATCATGCAACAACTACATGCAACTATACTACTACCCCAATACCCCCAAACTTATAATATTCAATGCCCCATTGAATGAAGGTAAAAGGTAACGAAAAATTCCCCTAATGATCAGTGGTACCACCCTTCTCGGGTGGTGAATCTGATGGTGGATATGGCACTACTGTCATGAACTGAGGCCACACTAGCGTTGTTCCTTGCTGCGCAAAAGCCTCAGCCAAGGCCCTCGCGAGTCCCTTCGTAAACGTGCTGAAATTATCGTACATGGCATCGATTTTTTGCTCCAACCTTCGGAGCTGGCGATCACCATGGGCTGCAGGTGCTTGCGTGGATAGGTCTGCCTCATCTGTCTGAGGTGGCTGCTGTGACGGCTCTGGGAAAGTAGGTTGAATGATAAAACCTCGGCCGCGTGGGTGTGGTACACCTCCTGCCCAATCCTCAAATTTTGCAATGGTGGCATGAGTTATGTCCTGGCCTAGATATTGTATTTGTTCGTTGCCCCAATTGCATCCCTGATGAGCACATAACATAGTAACCACTGATGCATGTGGAATGCTCCCAATGGTGCCTCCCAGCAGATATTGCAACATATTCTGATGGATGTGATGACCAATGTCAATGTAATTCCCGGTGATTATGCCCTACAGAATAATTGCCCTCTCCGCTGTGATCTCGTGCTGATGAGAGGAAGGCACGAGTTTGGCACATATGAACAGATTCCATGCCTTTGCATATCGGTTCAGGGCTGCGGCTGGGAATATACGAGGTTGATTTATGCCCATTTTATAGGTCCATTTTGTGCCAGGCACGCACAATTCAGCTATAACCAACTCCAAGCTTGTCTCCAAATGTGAACCGGTGACCTGATTAGCGTTTCATTGGCGTGTATCGGTAAGTCTAAAATGGTGCGGATGGCACGGTCTCAGAATCTATCTCGACACCGCGAACCATAGCTATACCGCTCATGGTGACCTTGGCATTAGTGTAAAACTCGCGGACTATGCTCATCAGAATGGGGGTGGGAGTGGCAGTCAGTCCACCCCAGCCTCTCTTATGGATCATGGCACATAATTGACCATCTTGACCCTCTGGTTTGAAACCGCGCTCCTTGACAAACGTCTTCGCTACAATTCTGTAATACTCCTGCTGAGCTTCCAAGTTTAGAAACTTAGTGTGATCAACAATATCCTCTCCTTGACTGCCCGAGGACGATGAAGAAGAAGATGAAATAGAGCGAGCTCGTTTGGGACCCATTTGCAATTGATAAAGATAGTGCAGATTATTTGACTGAGAATGAATGCTAGCAAAGGCTATGATTTGCTCCACACTGATGTCGCACAACGTTCTCTTGAAACCCTAGTTTTATAATGCACTGATAAGAGGTGGGTAGACGTAGAACGTGGAAGAAATCGTGGATAATCACATGGTGGAGAGATTTATGGCTTCAAATTTGTAACTGATAGAGAGATAGAGACGTGAGTTATGGAGAGACACTGTGATTGCGCTTCTGTTTTGATTACAAATGAGAGTCCAACTAATCTCCATCACATTTTTAAACTTAACTAATTTTCCACGTAAGCTGTCGCGCGCGGTCGGTCGAGGTTTTAATGGGTTGGGCACGCGGGCGTGCGGTTGGCAAATCTGATCCGGCGTATATATTATATCAGCGGTAGCGCGGTATGTGTTGAAATTATTGCATGCTGTCACAAGCGTCCCTCGATACCTCTGCTCGCTAGCTTTTATTTTTTTAGAATCTGCAAGACAGAAATGCATGCTCTCCAATACACCTACAATAACATCAATAAACCTTATCAAATCATGGTTTACTAAATAAAAATGAATACCTATTCTGTCATCCTAATTTTAATGCAATGCACGAACATGTTTTTCTGTGATTCGACTACGATGAATTAGCATATAAAGGTACTCATACTATCCTAACAAGTAATGAGAATAAGCTAAACCAGACACCTTGAACTGAATAAATACTAAGTAGAGATGGAAACAATGGGTTGCCTCCCATCAAGCTCTAAGTTATAGTCAATTAGCTTGACTGTCTCTGAGTCTCATGTCGATGATAGAATCAAGGTGACTTCCTTTCTGTCCACCTCACCACCAGAATCACTCTTCAATCTTTGGCCATTCACTTTAAGATGCTTGTCCAAAAACTTATCACATACTGCAATGGTTCCATACTGTGGAGTGTTATCCAGATATTGAACGAATTTATTTAATTCCTAATCCTCCACATCTGAATTTTTAGCAATGATACTTCTCAATGGTTCACATTCCACTATACTTTGTACTTCATCATTTAGAACATGGTTCACCACCTCAACCCGGAAGCATTCTTCTTCATCTGTTGGGAACTTCATTATCTTAAAGACGTTAAAGGTCACCCCACTGATCATGTACACGCATCGTGAGTTCCCATTTTTGCACATCTATCGAAGTCCTGCCTTTGGCTAAGAATGGTCTCCCTAGTATAATTGGTATATTCTAATCTTCCTCATAATCCAAAATGATGAAGTCAGCCAGAAAGATAAATTTGTCCACCTTCACCAAGACATCTTCAACAAGTTCCCGTGGATACGTCATGGATCTGTCAGCTAACTGTAACACAATGTTTGTCGGCCTTGGAGCCGACAATCCCAACTGATTGAATACTGACAAGGGCATCAAATTTATGCTTGCCCCAAGATAACTTAAACACATTTCAAAATTCATCTTCCCGATTGTGAACGGGATTGTGAAATCGCCTTGATCCTTCACTTTTCGAGGTAACTTCTCTTCAAGCAACGTGACCGCATTCTTCTCATCAAGGCTATCGCCTCAAATTCATCTAATCTCCTCTTCTTGTATAGTATACCCTTCATGAACTTTGCATAGCTTGGCATTTGTTCCAATGCCTCGGCGAAAGGTATATTGATTTGCAGCTTTTTAAATATCTCCAGAAATTTGCTAAATTGCTTATCTTCCCTTTTCTTATTTAATCTTTGTGGATACGAAACTTGAGGGTGAATTGGTGGTACTGAATTCTTAAGCTTCTCCTTTGAACCTGCTTTATTTGTCTCTTCCTACTGAACCTCGGAATTTTCTAGATTTTCTTCCTCGCAATCCATCATCTGCTCATCTCCATGTGAAGGCAGCCTCCTCCTCAAGATTGGATCAAAAGGTAGCGCGACTTGCGGTGTCTGCAGTGTTTTTCCCAGACCTCAATGTGATAGCTTGACACTGTTCCTTCCCATCTCTTCGTGGATTTGTTTCTGTATTACTCGGCAATGAACCCTGGGGCCTGTTGGTAAGCATGTTCGCCATTTGGCCCATCTGAGTTTCCAGATTCTTAATAGCCACTACTTGGCTTTTGATCATAACTTCTGTATTTGCCATGTATTTCTTCATCATCTCCTCCATTTCAGATTTCTTTTCTTGCTGAGGTGCAGCTGGAGTGTGATGTTGTTGTTGTTAAGAAAATCCCTGCAGAAAAAGTGGTTTAGGATTAAACTGTGGATGCGCTGGTTGTGACAGAAACTGATTATTTGTTTGAAACTGATTCTGTTGATTCCCTTGGTTATTTGACCAACTAAAGTTTGGATGATTTCAGTTGTTGGGGTGGTATGTGTTCTGAAACTGACCTTGGTCTTTTCTGTAATTGCTCACATACTGTCATCAATTCGAAATGATAAAGACATTGATCTGTCGAGTGTGACCCCGCACAAATCTCACATACGAAGACAACCGTCTTCGTTTTACCTTCTGTTAATGTATTTATTTTCTTCGCCATGGCTGCCATCTATGCTGACAACTGTGTGATAGCATCTACTTCCAACACACCTGTAACCTTGGGCTGTGGCATTCGAGATGTAGGATTCTGAAATCATTTGATGTCATTGTCTCAATAAGGTTATAGGCTTCCTCATAGCTTTTTGCCCATAATGCCCCTCCTGTAGCTGCATCTACAATCGGTCTCGACTGCCATCCCAATCCATTATAAAATGTGTTGATCACCATCCAATCTGGCATACCGTGATGTGGACACTTTCTCAGCATCTCTTTATATCTCTCCCATGCTTCATATAAGGACTCGCCCTGTTGTTGCTCAAACTGAGAGATAGTTGTCCTCATCTTTGCAGTCTTAGCCATTGGGAAGAACTTGGCTAAGAATTTCTGTGCTAAGTCCTCCAATGTAGATATAGATCCTGCTGGCAAAGAATGTAGCCAACTTGTTGCTTTATCCCTCAATGAGAATGGGAATAGCCTAAGTTTGATAGCATCCTCCGTCACACTGTTGTATCTAAATATATTACAAATTTTGATGAAACTCAACAGGTGTTCATTCGGATCATCTGTAGCGGCACCCCCAAACTGTACCGAATTTTGTATCATCTAAATAGTGCCCATTTTTATCTCAAATGTATTGGCTGCTATCGCTAGTCTGACGATGCTAGACTGTAGTCCATTAATATTGGGCATGGAATATTCCTTTCGAGCCCTATACTCCTCTCTTTACTCTTCTCCTTGTGCCTCGGCTGCCATATCAGCTGTAGTGCTTTCTAACTGTGCTTGTAAATTTCTACGAGCACTCGCTTTCCAACCTCCCCCGTTTATATTGTCCCCTAATAGTGTTAAGCTCGGGGTTAGACGATAGATGTCAAGTAAAAAATTTATACAAGTTCCTGAAACAAAAATAAAAATGGAAATGAGATAAGAATAGATTTGTCTAAGTCATACAATATAGCTTAAAACTAATGATAATAATAATAATTTAAACGCCTTTCCCGTTAAAGAATTCACGCTTAAAAACTTGTTGCCTCTTTTTTAGTTCTAACAAAAGAGCTCTAACTCATGCAAGCATACATGTGTCAACAAGTAATACAAAGTAAGTAAAGTATCGATCCCATATGGAAAGTTGTTTACTTTAAATTACTATGCATCAATCAAATTACTATACTTATATGCTCAAACTAATGAATATGATTGGTGAATTACGCTAATCGCTAATAACGACAAAAACAATAATAAAGATATAATAAATCAAATCTGAAAGTAATGGGATCCTAACTTCATTTAATATTTCATCTAATCACCACTATCATGCAAGACTTGTTCACATATCACAGGAAAGTAGCCAAGAGCACTAATAGAGTCATAGCCATTTTTCAATGCACTATGACCTACTTACATAGCATCCACAAGCGATAGACTCTATGTAATCATCAATATAACCAATATCACTATATATCTATGTGAAATTGCAATCATATTGAATTTAAACACAAGCCCTTATTCTAACTCATACGGTGAAACAATACATGTCATCTGATTCACGAAATACACAAGCCATACAAAACAGCCCCATATACGTATGCAATCATGATTACAATCCATACTTGCATGTTCATTGTCAATTCCATACAAGTACTAAAAACAAATGGTGATCAAGCATTCATACATGCAAAACAATCATGATAGAAATCCCATATGATATGTAAAACAATCCATCATTCAAGCATGCAACCAGACTACATATTGAAATCCGTTAGAATCCCATAATGGAGTTTAGTTCATGACTGAACCAAAAGCCATTATGGGATCAAAGCTAAACATTGCTAATAAGCAAACAATTGAAAGATGAAAGATAGAAACGATCATACCAATTGTTGATTATAATTCACTATTAACGTTCAAATCCTCATATAAATCCAGCAACTACTAATAAAAATCCACAGTGATAGAGAATCCCAAGAAGAATTAGAAAAGTTAGAGTTAAGGCTCCGTTCTACGTTGGAATCTCTCTCAGAGTGTAAACCCTAGTTACCAAATGAAAATTCGTAAAACTGAATAATGATCCGCCTGAGACCAGTCAAAATTCGTTTTAAAACCAATTACAACCCTTTTAATTAAAAATTAAAATAAACAAATCAAGAAGCATGTGCAACGCCAAGGCCCCCCAGTGTATTCCTCGGCATGGCGCAAGAACTTGGCAAAGTGTGTAATGTTGTCCACCGGTAAGGTGCTTTCGTCTTGGTAGCGTCCCCATTCTTGTCTCCGCCACGGCTTCTATAATGTTGGGTTCTGGTTCTGCTGCTGCAATTGATCTGTTCCGCTGCTCCTTCCTTTGTCCATCCAAGCTTTGTTTTCTGCTCCACTTGATCTTCATGCCACGCATATCACAGCTTGTGCCTCGCTTCATGCATCCATTCGTCTCGTGCCTTCTAATTCCACCAAATTAGGTCGTTTCCTGCACTTTTTCACTAAAAGGATTTTTAAGTATATGCAATGCAAAATAACATGAAATACAAGTAAAAACACATTAAAATGTACTTGAGATGGGCATAGTTCGCGTGAATTGGTATTTCATAAGTTGGTATAAAACCCACTTATCAATGATGCAGCAATTATTGTAACAATAATTGAGTATAACTGAGTGACTTCTTATGTAAGCATCAATAATCAATACCGGTGTTACTACTTTATGCAACCACAGCCAGACATCTTATTTTTTTATTAATGAAAGTAGTTCAACATTTTTAACGATAACATTTTCGCTGTTATTTTTATAAAATGATAATTCTGTCGTTTTCTTACTACGAAAATACTTCCGTTGTGGGGTCCACCAATGATTGTGACGTCGTACGAATATTCCCCGACCAATCGAATATTTTATTATAACTTGCATACTTTGCAAAATTTTCACATATCACCCTTAACTTTAACCTTTTATCAATTTAACCATTTACGAAATAAAATAATAATTATAAGAAAATTGAATACTTTCATTTCATAAAATTTGGGGTCTTACAATCTCCCTTCTTTATGAAATTTCGCCCTCAAAATTTACGTACATACCTGGTATGCCGAAGAGGTGAGGATACCTTGACTTTATTTCATATTCCAACTCTTGAGTTATAACCTTTGAGTGTCGAATATGATCCTTCTTATCTAAGATTTTAACATGTATCTCATCATACGTTAAATCTTCTAATATCTCGTCTAGTTCTAATTCCATAATTTGGTTCGGGTCGTCCACATAATTACGTAACATCGATACGTGAAAAACGTTATGAACACGCGACATACTTGGCGATAAAACGAGTCTATAGGCCACAGTTCCTACTCGATCGAGGATTTTAAATGGGCCAATTAAATCGAGGGTTGAGATTTCCTCTAATCGTCGATTCTTGCTTCTAGAATAACGCCCTCTTGAACTTTCTTCATCGTATTCATCAGCTCCGGGTGTGTAGCTTGAGCGGCTTTATCTTTATCGATTTAAAGTCGGTTCAAATCGTATATTCGCTATCTTCACGTGGGTCCCTAGAGTCTTTAACTCTATCTTCATCATTTGTAAGTTATACAAAATGAGTTTTTGTGTTAACAACATCGCACTCATAAATGCATACGATCTTCTACTCAACGCGTCAGCTACCACGTTCACTCTTCCACGATGATATTTAATGGTATAGTCGTAATCTTCAACAGCTCGAGCCAACGTCCTTGGTGCATGTTATGTTCGTTCTAGGTGAAGAAATATTTAAGGGTTTGAGAAATGAGTTTTGTACTGGGTTCAATACAAAATTCGATTTCACGCTATAGGGGTAGGCTAGGAAGTCTTCAGGAATACGTCAGGAAATTTATTAACAATAGAAATATCATTCAAAACTGTGACTCTCATTTAAGACTTGGATAGCACATGTAATGAAGGTTTCTCCTAACGGAGTTTCAACCGATAAGTCAAAGTCTAATTTCTCCGGAGTATAATTTAAACGTTGAGCACAAGCAAGAGAGATAAAATAATGGATAGAACTGGTATCTAATAAGGTATAGACTTCACAAGAATTTATAATTAACTAATCCGTGCTAACTTCGTTCGGGTTACTCTCTTTTTGAGAAGTCACGAAAAATGCTCTCCCTGAAACCACCGACTTTGTTTTGTCCATATCTGCCTTTGGTGCCACCGTCCCAGCTGGACTTGACTTTGGTGCACGACAAAATCGGGCTAGGTGACCTTCTTTTCCATAATTGTAACATGCTTTGAAATGCATCACGCAGTTTGGACTGATATGTCCCTCCCCTCCGCATTTGAAGTATACGACTGGCGGTCGTTCTCCTTCCTTAACAATAGGTGCTGGTGCTGACGTCTTTCCATCATTATTGAATCTTCTCTTCTTGAAATTTCCACCTCTATTATCTTGGCCATGATTACCACCGAAGTGGTTATCATTGTTCTGATGGCTGTTGCCACCGGAATGATTATTATTGTGTTGTTGGTCGTTGCCTTTTGGTTGTGCTGACTCATTATCACGCTCCAATAACTGAGCCCTATTCACAACATCTGAATATAAACAAAGTTTGTGAGAAATGAGATATTGACTCATATCGGATTTCAAACCTCTTAGAAACATTCGCATCAATCGCTCCTCATTATCGACCAAATGGGAAGCAAACCGGGATAACTCCGTAAATTTAGCCTCGTATTGCGACACTGTCATATTGTTTTGCTCCAACTTGATGAATTCCACCTCCTTTATATGACGAATACTTTCGGGAAAGTACTTGTCGTTGAACAACTCTTGGAACTTCTCCCAAGACATCTTGAGTGCGTCAGGCTGGGTATGTTTTACAGATTCCCACCAGTAATCTGCCTCTTCACGCAACATAAAGGTGGCGAAGGGAACCTTTTGCTCCTCGGAGCATCCCAAGACATCAAATATCTTGGTGATCTACTTTAACCACGTCTCCGCCTTAAGTGGTTCTGGCTTTCCCAAAAACTCTGGCGGTCCTAGCTCCTTGAACTGCTTAGCAGTGACCATCCGTGGGTTGCCAGTGTTTCCACCTACATTTTGAACAGGAGTCTCTCTCGCCTGATGTTGCATGAATTGCATAAAGCCTCTGATCATCCCATCGCTCATCATCCGACGGGTGTTGTTGTTTACACGAGGATTATTATCTTCTGTTGCACATTATCCTCGGTATTGATCGTTGGTGACTCAACGGTCTCATGTGCTTCATTCTTTGATGTCAACATTTTCGGATGCCATTTTCAAACATCATATAAAAACAAGGGTTAATTAACATATCACATATTATCCCTATACTCCGACCAACCAATTAAATACCAAATAAACTTAGGTAAGTCATACTAGCGAAGGAATTCCCGCCTCTCCCTCCTAGTTCTTGTCTCACATCTCAAATGTGGATCATATCCCTAAGCTTTGATACCAACCGCTGACGCCCCCCAAAATAGGTATCGTCACCCATCTTGAGTCGTCGAAATACATGGTACAAAATTCAAATACAACTTAATTATACAACAGTCGTGTAAAATATGACAAAACATAATATAAGAGTTTTAATAAGAATATTATCATCTAGACAATATCAATACTCAATGGAGTCCTCATTACATTTATTGTCACACTATTTTATAGAATAGTGAGGACTACTAAAACAATCATCTGGACCGGTCAATCCGCTCTCGACTTGTCCCAAATTTATATTCTCATTTCCTGAAGAGAACAGTGAAAGAAAGGGTGAACTCAACTAGCCCAGTAAGAAATATTATAACTAAGATAATGCAGAATAAATTATCCTTAGCCTTCAATAGTATAAAAACTGATAGAATATAATAGACAACAAGTTTTAGATCAACAACTGCAGCGGAATAAGCAATCCATTAGAAGAGTCAAGTAGAGCATAAAATTTACTATCTTCTACGATTTAAAAAAAAATTCATCAACTTTATCGCTGAGACTCAGCTTAATAAATAAAATCGAATCATCCATGCATCACGGCCAAGGATATTCATGTAATCGTCAATGGTCATGATTATACCGAATAATCCATGGTCATAATCATACCAACAACTGTCCATCAATGAACTATAGGCCAATGAGGACTTTCACCACATCATTCGTCACATTACGGTCATGATTATACCGAATAATCCCTGGTCATAATCATACCAAGTCCATCTATGTACGTAAGCCAAAGATGAATTTAATCACAATATAAGCATGAGGATGATGACAATGACATAATAATTCAATAAAACAAGTTCAAGATAAATTTTAAAGATTTATAATTTAATTTATCCAGAAATCAATAACGTCCAAATTGTCAACATGATACTGCTTTGTGGAGTAAAATTCAAGAATGCTCAGAAGAATATTTCCATGAAAAGATACTGGATGAAGCGCAAATATCTAGGATATTCTACTAATTTCATGGAGTATAGAAGCCAAAACTTTAACCAACTGAGTATAATAGAATATATGAAACTGCAAATGGATTTTTGCCCGCCATGCGGTATCCACGTAGACAGATCATTTCCATAATTAAATAAAGAATGAATACGAAGGACCATTCACCATACATGTGGTAGTCCACATGACAAAGTTATTCCAATAGAATAATAAAGAATGGAATAATGTAAGAATTCACCATGCATGCAAAGAGTCTGCGTATGATGTTATTCCAATGTAATAATAAATAATGGAATAACAAAAGAATTCACCATGCATGCGGTAGCCAGCGTAGAGCAAAAGTTATTCCAATGAATAATAAAGAATGGAATAACAAAAGAATTCACCGAGCATGCGATCGATCGCCTTACGTATAGGTTATTCCAATGTAATAATAAAGAATGGAATAACGTAAGAATTCACCGAGCATGCGATAGACCATATGCATGAGTTATTCCAATGTAATAATAAAGAATGGAATAACGAAGAATTCACGAGGCATGCGATAGATCGCATGCGAAAGGTTATTCCAATGAATAATAAAGAATGAAATAAGAGAAGAATTCACCGTGCATGCGATAGACCGCGCATGAGCGGTGTTATCCCAACAAAATAATAAAGAATGGAATAACGTAAGAATTCACTGAGCATGCGATAGATCAAGATGCATAACGAGTTATTCCAACGAATAATAAAGAATGGAATAACAACCCTTACAGTATTGAAAGAAAATAACTCTCTTCATGAATACGAAAAAATAATACCCATTACCTCAAAAGAAGATTTGGATCTTTGGAATAGTGAGGTAGCGACTTCTCTCTTCTTTTCTCTCTATAATTTCTCTATAATAATTGCTCTATAGCTTTAGTGAATTGGTGAGAAATGAAGGAAGAATGAGCTTCTATTTATAGGAAAATATAGTTTCGATAATTGCACGTTTTGGGGCTCAAAATATTACAGTATAATACCTTCCTCTTTTTCTTCATTTTTAATTTAGTCCTGCAAGTATTATCAAACTTGCACCATCTCCCCTAATAATAAATCATGTGAATCAATAGTTCTAGACATGTGAAAATACAAATTACAGTATAGTACCTTCAACTATACCTCTATTTTTAACTTAGTCATGCAAGTATTATCAATCTTGCACCACCTCCCCTGATAGTACAGGAATATGAGTCGATAGTACACATATGTGAACAAATAGTTATAAGCATGTTAATTAATAGCAATTAATTGCTCATTTATTCAGTTAATTACCCGATTGGTCAATATAACCTCCAGACATTAATTATTATCGAAATAAAAGTCGATTTCCACTAACACTAATAATTTCCACACAATGGAACTATCAATTTCATCTTTAATTAACATGAACTTATTCATCATTAATATTATAACTCACAATATTTAACAACCAGGTCGTTCCCAGGAAAGAGGGGGCTTTCCGATAAGGATTTCTCCTTATTGGCCTTGAATTAGATTATCTAACCTCTCCTTAATGTAACTTCTAGACATTGTCGATATTGCAAATAATAATATGAATAACTTTGTCGCCTCAATTATTGATTTAATAATATAACATATTATACTGAGATGATCTTGTGACAATAATTGAATCAATAATATGAGATATGATGATCATCATTCTTGTAATAATAATTGAGTATAACCGAGTGACTTTTTACGTAAGCATCAATAATCAATATTGTGTGCTACTATTATCGACCACGCCAGACATCTTGTGATTTTACTACCGAAAGTAGTTCAACGGTTTTAACGGTAACACTTTCGTCGTAATTTTTATAAAATGATAATTCTGTCGTTTTCTTACTACGACAATACTTTCGTTGTGGGGTCCACCAATGATTGTGCCGTCGTACGAATATTCCCCGACCAATCGAATATTTTATAACAACTTGCATACTTTGCAAAATTTTCACATATCACACTTAACTTTAACCTTTTATCAATTTAACCATTTACTTAAGTAAAATAATAATTATAAGAAAATTGAATACTTTCATTTCATAAAATTCGGGGTCTTACATAAGGGATATTATTTGTTGTATTCGTAAGGGGTATTATTTATTTCATATTTTGAAGAGAAATTATATTTCAGATTCAGTATGAATATTATTTTCGCTTCAATATTAAGTAAGGAATATTGTAAGACCCCAAATTATTAATAAATGAAATTTATTTTCCTCTATTTATTATTTTGAAATAGTAAGGGTCGATTTGATTAATGTGGATAGTTATGGGTAAAATACGCAAATATTTCGAATAAGCAAGTGGTTATAAAATATTCATTATTGTCGGGGAATATTCGTTTGGTCGTGGAATATTAAATGCTTGTCAGAATATTCATAAGACAGTAGCGATCTTTTGTGGGCCCCATAATGAAAGCGATTGGATGAAAAAAACGACAAATATAAGTTGTTTATAAATAACTACGTGGTTATTACTGCATTATCATTGTTGGAATACCCGTGGTTAAAAAACACACTAATACGCGTTGTTGAACAGTAGCACACGGTATTGCACCAATTATTGATTCTTACGTAAGAAGGCACTACTCAATAATTGTTACAGTAATTACTGTTCAGTATTTTATTTTATTGATTCAATAATTGTTGCGTTGATATTTTATATTGCTGTTGTTTCAATAATTGTCATTACACAATATTTTTTATTATCGAAGCAATAATTCATATTATCTGAATAATATTATTAGATAACATTATTGGCAATGTCTAGAAAGTTACTCATCAAGGAGAGGTTTGGTCACCTAATTGCGCGCTACCAGAAGAAGAAATTCTTATTGAAAGCCCCTCTTCCTGAAACCGCCTGGTTGTCAATATTGTGATTCTCAGTAATATTATTTGTGAATAATTAATTATTGATTCATATGATGAGGAAAATATTGATTTTATGTGGATATAGATGGAGAAAATTTTAATGTGACAATTGTTGAAAATTAAAATTTTATCTTTTTCTGATAAAATAATTCATTTAAATATATTATTATATTTTAATAATATAATAATGGTGATATTTTTATAATGAATGTGAGATATATGAGTATATGAGGAGGAAGAGTATTCTTGTTGCATTAAATGATTAACACATGTTTTGTGTGTTTGTGGACCCCATTTCTTGAATCAAATTTGATTATAGCTTGTAAAATCGTTCGCTTATGAATTTCGGTTAATTTTTGTTTGGAATTTGGAAAACTTTCTTCTGCAAAGTTGTAGAGAATTGAATTTCCTATAAAAACTCATAGATTCGAATTTTCTGATAAAAGGGCTATTTATTATGAATTATTGAAGTTCCGAGTTCAAAATAATTGATTTTTGGGAGTTTTAATTAATTATTTTGAGAAAAACGTTTTTGGTGAGTTTGTGAACCTCATTTAACATGTGTGGCTGGTGTTTTTGACCAAAAGGTGGGCTAAGGAAAATTTGTATAATTATATTAATATTATATTCAATTTTCTGCTTTGGTGTTCTAAGCATTTTCCTATAAATAGGGTGCTTAGGTTAGAATTGAAAATCACACCAGAAACTGAAGTTTTCTCTCTATTTCTCTCTCGATATATTGAGCGTATTCTTGTGAGTATACTTTGAGTGTTGCTATACTAAGCAAGTTCAAGTCATAGCCTATATCCCGGTGTTTCAACTAGAAGTCTTGTCTTTTCGAGGTAAGGATGTTATTTTCTTCTCAAATGATATTATTTCTTCAATATCATTATCTTTGAAATATTGGTTGGAACTTTTTATCAAATTTGGAACTTTTTCATGCTCTGGGGTTACTATTCATGAGTTACTATTCACGATTTACTATTCATGAGTTACTATTCACGAGTTACTATTCATGAAGTTACTATTCACGAGTTACTTTCATTCACGAGTACTATTCATGTGAAGCGTGAAGATGTTTTTTTTTGTGGAATTTCTATCTTTTGGTGTCTGAGTTACTATTCACGATATCGACACTATTCATTCACGAATCTGACACTATTTTCAATTAAAAATGAAAATTTTTCTTTTCGTCTAAAATATCTATTCTGGATACTAGCTTTGATTGTATCCATGTTTTGATCATTCTTGAATTTTACACCCTATGATTATTTTTGAGGTATTTTTGGACGTGGATAAAACAAAGTACGAATCCTTAATCCTTAATCCTTGTCATTTTGTTTCACTGGATTCGTTTCTTTAAAAATATTTTTCATCATCTTCAGTCTTAAATGATGATATTATTGAATATCTTTGGCTCAGTGCAAAGATGAATGATTTCTGAAGAATATCTTTGGCCCAGAGTGCAAAGATGAACAGTGTTTAGATGAACATGACTAATCGATGAATATCTTTGGCCTCAGTGGTGCAAAGATGAATATTTGATTCGATATATATTGATTGATGTTACAGGGATAAAATATCGACGATGAACTTTTAAATTCATATATAGAAGATAGTAGTTTGCATTCTCTACTTAACTCTTCTAATGAATTGTTGTTTCACATGCAATTGTTGATTTAAAACCGGTTGTCTATTGTATTCTATTAGATTTTTCCCTTGTTGGAGACTAACGATAATTTGTTGTATATTATCTTAGTCATAATATTCTTTATCGGGCTAGTTGAGCTCACCCTTTTCCTTGTTGTTCCATTTTTCTTCTCGGGAGGCGAGAATGTAGCGAGTACTTAGTCTGGGGTATGGAATGAAGGTTCTAGAGAGAGTTGTTTAGTAGTCCTCACCATTTTTGTAAAATAATGTATCAATAATTATGATGGGGATTTATTTGCGTGTGGATATTGTCTAGATGGCAATATCTCGTATTTAAACTCACGCTTTATATGTTGTAATAATAAAGTTGTAGTTATTTACATACATCATGTATTTGGCGACTCGAATGGGTTGGATGGAATGGACCTATTTTGGGGCGTCCACAGTTGGTATCGAGCTTAGCTTAGGATATGATCTTTGGCGAGATCGGGAATAGAACTAGGAGGGAGAGACGAGTAAATCCTTCGCTAGTGTGTCCTACCTAATCTTATTTGTTAGTTGGTCAAGATATAGGGATATTATGTGATATATTGATTTCCTTAATTAACCCTTGTTTTTATGACAAGATTTGAGAATGTCGATTGAGAATATTAATGATGGAGTAAATGAGATCGTGGAGATGCCTGTATTTTTACCAACGAGGAGAACATATGCAACAGTCGGAAATGTACCTCCCGTGAACAACACCAATGAAAGCGAGATGATGAATGAGGGGATGTTTAGAAGCTTTTTGTAGTTTATGCAAAATCGAGCGAGGGAGACTCGTGTTCAAAATATAGGAGGAAATGATAGCAATTCACGGGTGGTCACAAATGCAAGCGCTTCAAAGAGTTGGGACCACCGCACTGCAGGGAAAGCGGATCCGATTAAGGCGAGACGTGGGTCAAACAAATTACCAAGATATTCGATGTCTTGGGATGCACGGAGGAACAGAAAGTTCCATTCGCCACCTTTATGTTCCGTGGCGGCAGACATCTTGGGGGAATCAGTGAAGCGTACCCATCCACCGCACTCAAAGATGTCATGGGAGACGTTTGAAATAGTTCAATGACAAGTACTTCCTCGAAAGTATTCGGCTATATGAAGGAAGTGGAGTTTATTAGACTAGAGCGAGAATAACATGACGGTGTCCCAAAGACGAGCGCGGTTCATGAGTTATCCAAGTTCAGACCTCATTTGGTGGAGAATGAGGAACGATGACGCAGATGTTTCGAGAGGTTTGAAACCCGACATACGTCGATATCTCATTTCTCATAAATTTTCTCTATTCGGATGTTGTCAATGTGGCTCGCTTGTTAGAGCGAGATAACGAGTACGCTCAACCGAGGGACCATAACCGAGATCATCACCAAGGTAGCGATCATCGAATAACGATAACCAATGAGAGAAAGAAGAATACTGATAAAGGCGGTAACCACTCCGGTGGTAATCGTGGCCATGAAAATAGAAGAAGCGAGTCGGAGGAGATTTTAAAAGAGGAGATTCAACAACGACCATGTGAAGACGCCGGCCAAAGAAGTAATCGGGTTCCAAGGAGAGAGAAAGACCACCGGTCGTATGTTACAAATGCGGGAAAGAGGGACATATCAGCCCAAACTGCCCACAACAGTTTAAGGTATGCTATAATTGAGGAAAAGAAGGACATGTCACTCGAGATTGTAAGGTATCGAAACCCAGTCAAGCGGGAATGGTGACTCAAAAGGATGTCCCAGAAAAGTCAAAGTCAACGGTTCTTGGAAGAGTGTTTGTCGTGGACCAAATAAAATGCGAGGAACCCGAACGGTTAGCATGGGTTAGTTAATTATAAATTCTTGCGAAGTTTATACCTTACTAGATACCGGCCTCTACCCATTCTTTTATCTCTTTGCTTGGCGCCAACGTTTGAACTTGACTACGGAGAAATTAGACTTTGACCTATTTATGGAGACTCCGTTAGGAGAAACTTTCATTACATCCGTTGTTTAGAAATCTTGCTTGATTCAGGTTGGCACTATCACATTACTTGTTAACCTTATTTCTATAGAGATATTTGCTTTTGATGTGATTTTAAGGTTAACTACTCATCATGCCGAAATTGATTTCTTTAAAGAAGGTTGTTAGTTTTAATATTCCTAAGCAACTGTTATTCAAATTCAAGCAATCAAACCATGCTAATCAAACATTTTCATATCAAGCCATGAAGTCATTCGTTTATTACGGATGTCATGTTTTTTTCTTAGTCCATGTTATGGATTTGAATAAAGACATGTCGATTTGAATAATATTCCCATTATTGATTTTTCCCGACGTATTTCTCAAGAATTTCTTGGCTTACTCCCAAAGACCGATATTAAATTTTGTATCGACTTTGAACCCCAGACAAAACTCATTTCTAAAATCTCATATCGAATGGCTCTATTGAACTTCGTGGAGTTAAAATTCAACTATAGAATTTGGTACCGAGCCTTTATCCGGTGACTTCCTTTGTGGAATGCAATCGCCGATTCTCTCCGTAGGGGGCGCCATATTCGCGTGCGATAGTAAACCGATAGGTGTCATTGTAACGTCTATATAAGGTTGGGATATGAGTCACGCTTGAGAACAACCTAAGTCGGAATCGAAATACGTAGCTTTCTAGGCTTAGTTGGTTATTATCGGAGATTCGTTGAAGGATATTCTCGAATCGCTATTCCATTAACGCAATTGACTCGTAGAGATACAAAATTGAATGGAGCAAAGAATGTGGGAAGAGCTTCAAGAACTCAAGAGGAGACTCATTTCAAAGACATGTTCTGAGCATGCCATCATGGAAAAGCGAAACGTGGTAGCCGACGTGTTGAGTAGAAGATCGTATACAAGTACGAGTACGATATTGTCAAAGACTCATTTCAGTATAATTTACAAATAATAGAGATGGAGATGAAAACTCTAGGTACCCACGTGATGATATACGAGTATAATCGACTTTAATCGATAAAGTTAAAGTCGCTTCAAGCTACACACCGGAGTCGATTTAATTTGAAGAAGGAGGTGCAAGAAGTTGTTATTTCAAAAGCGAGAGAATCGGTGAGGTGAGGAAAGCTCAAACCTTCGATTTATTAATCCATTTGAAATTTTCGATCGAATAGGAATTGTGGCCTATAGACTCGTTTTACTACCAAGTATGACGCGTGTTCATAACGTTTTTCATGTATCGATGTTACGTAAATATGTGGACGACCCGAACAACGTCATTGAGTTAGAACCGGACGAGATAGCCGAAGACTTAACGTATGAAGAGGTACCTGTCAAGATCTTGGATAGGAAAGAACATGTCCTATGTACCGAGGTTATACCACAAGTTAAAGTTTTATGGATAAACCATGCTATTGAGGAAATGACACTGGGAGTTGGAAACGGAAATGAAAGCGAGGTATTCTCATCTTTTCGAAACACCAGGTACGTACGTCAATTTCGAGGACGAAATTTCATAAGGAGGGGAGGTTGTAAGACCCCAAATTATTAATAAATGAAATTTATTTTCCTCTATTTATTATTTTGAAATAGTAAGGGTCGATTTGATTAATGTGGATAGTTATGGGTAAAATACGCAAATATTTCGAATAAGCAAGTGGTTATAAAATATTCATTATTGTCGGGGAATATTCGTTTGGTCGTGGAATATTCGTACTGTCGGGGAATATTCGTACGACGGCGTAGTCTTTTGTGGGCCCCATAACGGAAAGCGATTGGATGAAGAAAACGACAAATATAAGTTGTTTATAAATAACGGCGTAGTTGTTACCGTTAATACTGTTGGAATACCCGGTGGTTAAAACACGATGTCTGCGTTGTTGAGCAAAGAAGATTTGCAGTATTGCACCAATTATTGATTCTTACGTGAAGAAGGCACTACTCAATAATTGTTACAAGAATTACTTATTCAAGATTTTATTTTATTGATTCAATAATTGTTGCGTTGATATTTTATATTCATTGTTGTTTCAATAATTGTCATTACACAATATTTTTTATTATCGAAGCAATAATTCATATTATCTTAATAATATTATTAGATAACATTATTGGCAATGTCTAGAAAGTTCTGTCTAAGGAGAGGTTTGGTCACCTAATTGCGCCGCCAAAGAAGAAGAAAAATTCTTATTGAAAGCCCCTCTTCCCAGAACCTATGCGTTGTCAATATTGTGATTCTGTAATATTATTTGTGAATAATTAATTATTGATTCATATGATGAGGAAAATATTGATTTTATGTGGATATAGATGGAGAAAATTTTTAATGTGACAATTGTTGAAAATTAAAATTTTATCTTTTTCTGATAAAATAATTCATTTAAATATATTATTATATTTTAATAATATAATAATGGTGATATTTTTATAATGAATGTGAGATATATGAGTATATGAGGAGGAAGAGTATTCTTGTTGCATTAAATGATTAACACATGTTTTGTGTGTCGGTGGACCCCATTTCTTGACTGAAATTTGATTATAGCTTGTAAAATCGTCCGTTTATGAATTTCGGTCAATTTTTGTTTGGAATTTAGAAAAACTTTCTTCTGCAAAGTTGTAGAGAATTGAATTTCCGATAAAAACTCGCGAGATTCGAATTTTCTGATAAAAGGGCTATTTATTATGAATTATTGAAGTTCCAGAGTTCCGAAATAATTGATTTTTGGGAGTTTTAATTATTTATTTTGAGAAAAACGTTTTTGGTGAGTTTGTGAACCTCATTTAACATGTGTGGCTGGTGTTTTTGACCAAAAGGTGGGCTAAGGAAAATTTGTATAATTATATTAATATTATATTCAATTTTCTCTTTTTGGTGTTCTAAGCATTTTCCTATAAATAGGGTGCTTAGGTTAGAATTGAAAATCACACCGTAAACTGAAGTTTTCTCTATTTCTCTCTCGATATATTGAGCGTATTCTTGTGAGTATACTTTGAGTGTTGCTATACTATGCAAGTTCAAGTCATAGCCTATATCCTGTTTTTCAACTAAGTATCTTGTCTTTCGAGGTAAGGGGATGTTATTTTCTTCTCAAATGATATTATTTCTTCAATATCATTATCTTTGAAATATTGGTTGGAACTTTTTATCAAATTTGGAACTTTTTCATGTCTGGGTTACTATTCATGAGTTACTATTCACGAAGTTACTATTCATGAGTTACTATTCACGAAGTTACTATTCATGAGTTACTATTCACGAGTTACTATTCACGAGTACTATTCATGAAGCGCGAAGATGTTTTTTTTTGTGGAATTTCTATCTTTTGGTGTCTGAAAGTTACTATTCACGTATCGGCACTATTCACTTAATCGAATCTGACTATTCAATTTAAAAATGAAAATTTTTCTTTTAAATAAAAAATATCTATTCGGATACTAGCTTTTATTGTATCCATGTTTTGATCATTCTTGAATTTTACACCCCTATGATTATTTTTTTGAGGTATTTTTGACGTGGATAAAACAAAAGTACTAAATCCTTAATCCTTAATCTTTGTCATTTTGTTTCACCGGATTCGTTTCTTTAAAAATATTTTTCATCATCTTCATCTTAAATGATGATATTATTGAATATCTTTGGCCCAGAGTGCAAAGATGAATGATTTCTGAAGAATATCTTTGGCCGTGTAGTGCAAAGATGAACAGTGTTTAGATGAACATGACCAATCGATGAATATCTTTGGCACAGAGTGCAAAGATGAATATTTGATTCCAGATATATATTGATTGATGTTACAGGGATAAAATATCGACGATGAACTTTTAAATTCATATATAGAAGATAGTAGTTTGCATTCTCTACTTAACTCTTCTAATGAATTGTTGTTTCCGCTGCAATTGTTGATTTAAAACTGGTTGTCTATTGTATTCTATTAGATTTTTCCCTGTTGGAGACTAACGATAATTTGTTGTATATTATCTTAGTCATAATATTCTTTACTGGGCTAGTTGAGCTCACCCTTTTCCTTGTTGTTCCATTTTTCTTCTCAGGAGGCGAGAATGTAGCGAGTACTAGTCGGGGTATGGAATGAAGGTTCTAGAGAGAGTTGTTTAGTAGTCCTCACCATTTTTGTAAAATAATGTATCAATAATTATGATGGGGATTTATTTGCGTGTGGATATTGTCTAGATGGCAATATCTGTATTTAAACTCACAGTTTATATGTTGTAATAATAAAGTTGTAGTTATTTTTGTACCATGTATTTGGCGACTCAGAATGGGTTGGATGGAATGGACCTATTTTGGGGGCGTCACAAATATCATCTTCGTTCAATATTTGTAGGAATATTATTTTCGTTCAACAGTCGTAAAGGGTATTATTTATTTCATATTCTGAAGAGAAATTATTTTTTGTATTCGTATGAATATTATTTTCGTTTAATATTCGTAAGGGGTATTATTTATTTTATATTCTGAAGAGAAATTATTTTTCACATTCGTATGAATATTATTTTCGTTTAATATTCGTAAAGAGTATTATTTCTTTCGTTTTCATGAATAGAGTTATTTTCTTTCAATACTCGTAAGGGTTGTTATTCCATTCTTTCTTATTCTGTTGGAATAACTTGTCTACGTGGACTACCGTATGCATGGTGAAATTCTTCTATTATTCCATTCTTTATAATTCTGTTGGAATAACCTGTATACGCGGACTACCATATGCATGGTGAAATTCTTCTGTTATTCCATTCTTTATTATTCTGTTGGAATAACCTGTCTATGAGGACTACCGTATGCATGGTGAAATTCTTATGTTATTCCATTCTTTATTATTCTGTTGGAATAACCTGTCTACGCGGACTACCGCATGCATGGTGAATGACCCTTCGTATTCATTCATTATTATTTTGTTGGAATAACCTGTCTACGCGGACTACCGCATGCATAGTGAATGACCCTTCGTATTCATTCTTAATTAATTTATAGAAATGATCTGTTTACGTGGATTACCGCATGGCGGGTGAAAATCCATTTGCAGTTTCATATATTCTATTATACTCGTATGAGATATCATTTCTTTTGTACTCGTCATGGAATATTGTTTTCTTTTGTATTTTCCTTTTATGAGTACTATTCACAGAGTAATATTCATGAGTTACTATTTACGGATTACTATTCACCCGGTTACTATTCACTCGAATATTATTCACTTGGGTATTCGGGATACTTTTTCGTGCTGGAGTACTATTCACGGGTTACTATTCACCCGGTTATTTTTTATTAGAATATTATTCACTCGGTATTTGGGGCACTTTTCATGCCGTGGTACTATTTACGAGATACTATTTCCGAAGTACTATTCATAGGTTACTATTCACCCAAAAAATATATTTATTTTCTGTCCAAATTATTTTTGATACATGAATATTATTCTTGAATTTTACTCCACAAAGCAGTATCATGTTGACAATTTGGATATTTTTAAACTCTGGATAAATTTAAAGTGTTTAATATTTATCCTTGATTTCGTTTGATTAATGCTTATATCATTGTCATCATCCTCATGCTTATATTGTGATAAAAGTCATCTTTGGCTTATATGCATAGATGGACTGTTGATTGGTATGATTATGACCAAGGATCATTCGGTATAATCATGACCGTAATGTTGCAAATGATGTGGTAAAAGTCATCATTGGGCCGTAGTGCATTGATGGACAGTGTTTGGTATGATCATGACCATGGGTTCTCTTCGGCCAAAGGTGCAAAGATGAATTATTTTATGGCGTGATCATGACCATTAATGAAAACACGATTATCCTTGGCCCGTAGTGCATGGATAATTCGTGGTCGTGATGCTAATGAATATCCTTGGCCTGTAGTGCATGGATAATTCAGTGATGTGGATTATTTATTGTGCTGAGTCTCAGCGATAAAATATTGATTATAAACTTTTAATTCGTAGAAGATAATAGATATCATGCTCTACTTGACTCTTCTAAAATACAATTGCATGTCTTTGGCCTGTAGTGCAAGGATGAACTGTTAATGAATATCTTTGGCCCGTAGTGCAAAGATGAATTTATTAGTATGATTATGAACAAGAACTGTGATTTGGTATAACCATGATCTTTGATGTTTCAGGTAAAGACAGCTGATGAAAATTATCTTCATCTTGGGTGCGAAGAGGAATTTAGAATCACAATTATGATTATGAGTTATTCACATGATTGTGGACAGGAATTGTTGATTGATGTTATAGGGATAAAATATTGTTGGTGGACTTTTATCATGGAGAAGATAATAGACCTTATGGTCTATTTAACTCTTCTAATGGATTGCTCGTTCCGCTGTAACTATGGTTGAAAAGTTTTATCATCTACCATATGTTCTAAATCTCTGATTTATTACTGATGAAAGATATTGATAATTTAATTATCTTTAGTCATGATATTCTTTACTGGGCTAGTTGTGCTCACCCTTTTTGCCTCACAATTCCTTTCAGGTAATAAGTGTGTAGCTGGGTCGAGCGGGGGTAACAGGGGATTAGAACGGTGGTCTATAGCTGTTGAGGTTTCCCCTAAAATAGTATGGAAATAATTTTATTGAGAATTATAGATAAGTGTGTCGTATTTTATACGTCATTTTAACCGATTGATTTTGGTGAACCGAATAGGGTGAGGTGAACCCAACTTTGGAAGGGTGTTTTTCCACTATCATACAAGATGTCTAATGATAGAGACTTCGTGTTATCATAAGATGCGTGGTTGTGCACATGCACTTCTTCTTGATTATATCTATGAGCACTACCTATATAATCTTGGAGTTTGGTTGAAATATAATTCTCAATTGGAGACAATGGAGATAATTATATGTCAAGAGAAGACTCACCATTGGAAAGAACATGACAGTAATCTTCTTGTTTTTCTATGGGGTCTATTGGGTCAACCAAGGATAATTCTCGAGTCATATGATATCTATCATAACTTAGATGTATAGCCTCCCATGTACGAAGGTTTCCTTGAGCATTTTTTAAAGATTTTAATTTCTAAAACAGTTATTGATTGTACTTTTATGTAAAGTACCATTGTAAGGTGTTGTGGTTGAGGCACCATGGGAGTTACATATATTTGTATTAAAACTCACAGCTTATGTGTTGTTGTACTCTGCACGACAGTTCAACAGTTGTATAAATAAAGTTTGTATTTGATTTCTGAAGTGTGATATCTAGCGACTCAAAATGGGTCGTGTGGACCTATTTTGGGGGCATCACAATGCATATCGTGTGGAGGGAAGTTACAAATACAGTTTAAAAAGGCTTTTTGAAAATTCACCTCAGAATTTCAAAAGCTCATTCCTCTCTCTCTATCAACAAAAACCCTAGCCTTCAAAATGATCAACCAACCTCTGTTCAAGGAAATCAATGGTTACTTCCACTATTATATATGGTTACCAACTCTGTTTTGACGAATTCAAGACAGCTGACCCTCAGTTCCACAAGATTCTATCTCTTCTGAAGAAAGCTGGTTTTGAAGAAACTCTGAGCACCAGCACATGTATCTACCCAAAGCTGATGAAAGAGTTCTATAACAATGGAGTCTTTGAGGATGACATTATCATTATAAGGGTTAAGGGGGAACAAATTAAACTGAAAGCTAAAGATATAAACGTAGCCCTAGGTTTTAAATCAAAGGGACTCGTATCTATAGATGTCATCGACGTCTATGAAGGTCTGAAGAAGATGCACCACACGAAGTTTCAGAACGTCAAGGGGTACAAGAAGAAAGAGTTTCCCCAGAAGTATGAATTTCTGGTTGACATTGTTGGGAAATGCATATACTGTAAAAGTTCTGGCCACGACTATGTGAATGAAATTCAACTAAAGCTCATGTGACAATATCAGCTGAAATTTAACTCAATTATGGGGCTCTTCTCATAGACCCAACAGCTATTTCAAAACTAGAAAAGAAACCCTGCAGAAAAATGTAAAAATGATGTCTTAATCTAGTTGAAGAACTGGTGAAGAAAAGGTGTCTGAACAACCAGGAAATTAATCAAGAAGAACCTATTGCTTTGATTAGAAAAAGCAAGGGTAAGAGGAAAATGAAAATTCAAGCATCAGAAGAGCCTCAAGGCTCAACCACTGATGCGCCCCAAGAGAGTTCGAGCACTGAAATTCTAAAAGAAATGAAGAGGAATGAGCAGCAGTCTGAAGAGGAAGAAGACAAAGCCACCATCTCTCAGCTGCTTAAAAAGGGAAAACGCAGCCACAAGATAAAGAAGTCTTCACTCTCCTCGATCATAGAGTCATTATCGATCGTAGAGTCCAGACTTACAATCACTCTAGAAGTGGATCCTGCAGTAGTATCTTAGCGTGAACCAACCGCCGTAATTTGAAAGAGAGAGCATCGAGGTTGCAGTTCAACCCAAAAAGACAAGGAAAAAGCTTGTCAAGAAATATGTTCTTGAAAATGAGAAGGTCTTGAAGGAAGAAGAAAGAAAAATAGCTGAAGAAAAGGAGCTTCCTGAAGTTCTTGCACTAGAAAATGCTCCAACTGAGGGGGAGCTGCCTGAAGAACAAATGAATGATCAGATTGAGGGGGGGCCTCTTGAAGTCCCTGTGCCAAAAAGTGCTACAGCTGAGGGGGAGATACAAGAAGATATGGAAATCGAAGGTGTGAAAAATATGGAGGGAGAAATGGCTGAAGATCATACAAGAAATGAGGAGATGTTTGAAGTGGTGGAAATTTCAAATTAAGATAACGAAGACCTGGAAGAAGAAGAGGATGATGAAGTTGAGATTATAGCAGTGGGCTGGGATGGATACAGGAGAGAAAACTACAATCTGCTGTTCTCTTACTTACCAATGATGCCCTATCACAAAGCCCAAATTCTCAACTCCTGGAATCACATGTTCTGGACTTTCAAAGCCTATCTAGCAATCTTAGTGCTAGCTTATGGATTCTAAGGCAACCTCATGTTTGCTTAGAAGTTGATCACTAACCATCCTTCTTCAGAAACTGGGCGTGAGGTACAATCAATTCCCATCTCCTTCAGAGTTAATCATTATCCTCCATCAAATTTCAACCAATTCTACGAATTGCCAAGATGGTTGGAAGTGATTCTTCACCCACTAAACCAATTTCTAGCTACAGGATCCCAACATTCTGTAATTGATGAACCAAATATGCACAACATTATATTAATACAATCACCCACCATTTCTCACTTTATGAATATCAATCCTACTCAAATCGTAGAGTCACCCACTCAACCAGCGCCAACAACACCTCCTCGCAAAACCCAATCCCCAATACCTGAACCTCCTTTAGACATTCCTTCCTCCTCAACCAATAACTACTTTGATCTTGCTCTTGCTCTCTCAAACTTGTAAGACCAAAATACAAGAGCCTCTCCTCTAAGCACCCAACAAATACTTGAGCTTCTCTCAGATCTCCCAACAAAATCTGAGCTGTCTAATGCATCATAAAAAGTGACTATAGATATTCAAAAAGATCTTGAATCTCACTCTCTGCTTGTTCATACAAGGCTGGACCACTTGATAGATGTTGTTAACACTCTTCCTTACAATCTGAGTTTTGAGCTCACAAATAAGCTTAGGGAGATCATCAAGGAAATGATCCACATCATTAATAAAAGGGATCAAATTCATTTTAGTCTGCCCGGAAGCACAAGGAAGCAGTTATCCTTATGAAGAAGACTCGGGAAACTCAAAACGAACTTGTTATTGAAAGTCTCTCAAGTCTATGATCTTCTATTAAAGAATTCAAAGATTACTCTATGGATCAGATACAATAAACAAACACTGTCTTGGCCATTCTACAAAAGAACAACTCTCAAACTGACTCGCTAGTTAAAGAAAATTATGAAGACATTGCTCAATCCAGGAATCAGCTCCACGAACTTGTCCAAGGTATGAATCGTCTGTCAGATGACATTCGAACCCTTGATGCTGACATAAAGGGGGAGAATAAAGGGGAAGGACAAAAAGGCAAAGGAAGAGGAAAATAAATTGCTCAGTCCTCAAGGAGTCCTCCCATAAGACAACCTCGCTATCAGACTCCACGATCTGAACAGCAGCAGCACCAACCAATTCTAATGGCGCAACCACTAAAGAGTCGAGGGCCATCTCCTAGCTCACAAGGAGTAACCACTACTGGCCTAAACATGCTAGTTGGAGATCCTGCATTTATGAACTAACATGATCATGGAGAATAGCTAAGTCAAAGCGAGATGGAAGACATTGCATGGAGAGATGAAGTTAGCAAAAGAAGGAGAGCTGCAGAGCATGTCAATCCTCCAATAAGTAAATGGCAGAAGAAATAGAGATAAGTTGAAATTTATTGTAATATATGTCTTCTCAAACATCAATAAATTCATGGTTATTCTCTAGAAATTTTAACTGCTCACTGAAACACTAAGTTATATTTACTTTCTAGAAACTTCATCTAGAAATTGATGATTATGATACAAATCTCCTTGGTTATGTCAACATCAAATAGGGGGAGATTGTTGGGTATTGCATATTTAAATTTGATGTTGAAAGTAAATAGTCATGCTTATATGTAAAATCCTTTTAATAACATATATACAAAGACTTAGATGATAGATCAAAATTGTTAGGTTGATATGTGCTTTATGTTTATCATTCTGTAAATGAATGTGTAGAAGAAAAGATCAAGGCTATTAGGATGATCAATTTTGAGATGTAATAGATAGGCATCAACAGAATCGTAGTTTGTCGAACCAGCCGAGGGATTATAGAAGCCAAGTCAGAATCGTAGAGTATCAAGAAAGTTACTACAAAATCATAGTCTGCTTTGGAGGGCCTCACTCAGAATCGTAGAGTTGGTCCAAATGCCTGTTGAGCCAAAGCAAGAATCATAGTCTGTTCTCAGAAGCGTAGAGTCTGCAAAATCAAACAAGCAGAGATCGTAGTCCACCAGTGCTTAAGAGAAATCATAGTGTTCTCCTCTATCAGTCCGGATAAAACACGAATATGGCAAGACACCATGATCATGATCGTAGTTCATCATCTATCTGCATCAGAAGCATTGAGCTATGTCCCTTTGTTGAAGAATAAATTACAACAAATGTGGAATAGATTATAAATGTTGAGACTCTGGGGAATCCCAATGACCAACACTCACCCTTAGTATATAACAAAGAAACGTATTGAAGAAGCTAAGGAAAGTACTATATGTCAGCTTAAAACACCTTTTCAAGTGTTAGGTGAGATAGCAGTCTGCTATGTCAGTGGGCCAGACGGTTGGGCAGAAGATTTCCAGGAAGTCACCATCAGTGCTCAAAAAATTCAAATACAATTAATCTTTTAACAGATGCCATCAAACAAACATATTTCAAAGGCACCTTATATATATAAATTAGATGCAGATGTAAGAAAGTAAGCAAACACATAACGAAAAGTTGAAGAACACTCAACGCTCAACTCTACGATCAAGAAAGAAAGCTTGCTCAGCTACTCAGCTCTTTCGAACATATACTTAACAGCAACTGAGTAACACAACCCAAAGAACTCAACTCTTATCAAGTGTATTCCAAGTCTGCTGAACTTGAAGAGTTCTAACTAAGAAGTTCCAACACTGCTGGCCTTGAAAGAATATATGAGATTCAAAGATTGTAAAGACATCCTTAGTGGATTTCCTACTCAAGGAGTAGAAGAGTGGACTAGGAGCTTTGAGTGCTCTGAAACACTTAAATTCTCTGTGTCTTTTATATTCTTGCTTTAACTGCTATAGCTGTTACAACTACTTGTCAACCATTAACTTAGTTTATCTTAACGGGGAACAAACAAATCATATATTCCGCTATGATTAATTTATTAACAAATCTGATAAAGTATTTTGAAAAAGAAATTTAAAATATCTATTCAACCCCCCTTCTAGATAACTATTATGCCTCTAGGAACTAACAACCTGTGATTTGATAATTGTTTTTGTTAATATATTGAAATAAAAAAATAATGCAATTGAAATGGTTTGATTTGTTTAAGAAACGAGGATTTGGCGATTTAATTTGCTAAATGTGTTGAAAATAGAGAAACTAGTAAAAATATGGTTTTTAATCCTCTAAATTTGGTTGTTTATGTTGTTTTAGGTGTTAAAATAATTGATTGTATATATTATGTGGTTTTGGTTAGGTTTATAATGTAAGGGATTGTATATGTTGCTGTAGAATTGGGAAATTAGAGTTTTGGCTTATGTAATCTTTGTCTGTCATTGCATTTTTTGTTCACAGATCATGCGCAAATTTGCTAAAAAAGACTAAAGATGTAAATGGCACTAATGCTACCGCTGAGTTCTGGATTGAGCACCGGTAGCAATTTCTTACCTTGCTAACGGCTTGAGGCGGTAGCAGTAAATGCCGTCTCTGACGAGAGGCAATTTGTTTTTTTAGTTTCAGTCCATGACGTGTTGGCTTAACCTAGTCTAAGATGCATGATAATGAGTTAAACATGTTATGAAGTTCCGTAACAGATTTTGATCATGTATTTGATGAATTCAGATTGAAAAGATAAAGACTTAGACAACTTTAACATGTTATTTGATTAAGACTTGAGATGTTATTTAAAGCGTGATGATGCCTTATTAGATTTGTGATTTCAGACCTATAATTGGTGTCAGAGATTGGAATATTTAAAAGGATAATGAGATGAACTTGAATGAGAGTTAAATCTATAGGGTTAATGTTAGTTTAACAAATCAGTATTGCAATTTCAATGGTATGTAGGGTATTTGGTGAACGTTTGTTATAATTGTATAGCTTACACACGAGGCAAGTTCCTAAACCTTAATTTTTTGTTGAGCAAGTCTCTTGGTTCTATCTTGTTTACGATTATGCAAGTTCTTGTATTCTAATTCTTTAATATTGAGCAAGTTTTATATTCCTAACTTGATATTGTTATGCAAGTTCCAAAAACTTTAATCTTTTATTGAGCAAGTTCCTAACTTTTGTTACTTGCCATCCAAAGCATAAATTATTCAAGTTCATTGTCCCAAATAAGTTTTCTAATCTGTTGGTTGTAATACTTCATATATACAATGTCTATTCAATTATATATTGTTGACATTCAATCTTTGACTTAAGTATCATTGCTCAATCTTATATTATTGTGTTGAACCTTCGAACAACTAATAAACTTTTATCGATTGGACTAATCTATAATTGATGAGTGTTTTAAAATTCTAGAAGCACTGTTAAGCTAATCCAAACTAAACTTTCTTTAGTGCATAAATCATAAAGTCAAACTGAGATTAACAACCCTAATATAGGGGATTATGTACGCGTTAGCATTTAGATGTTTGTGCACAATACATGGTACGAAGGGCTGATCCCCCTAAGTACGAAAGAAAAAGTATGTATAGTCTAATGACTATTAAAGGTTGAAGTAGAAATACTTAATAACCTTGGGACATAGTTCATGGTCTTAAGACACTCAGATATAAATCTCGAACTTGCTTATTAATCTTGATTCGAAGAATGAGTTCTTAATTATTCAGTATTCATTGCTTACTCTTTTGTTATTGTTATTGTCATCATTATATTAGTGAGCAATTGTATGCTCACTCTTGCATTTAACACTGTAGCTAAAGTTGAGAAAGTTGATGAACCGTCTTCTAGCAAAAACAAGGGCAAGATGTCCAAATGATGAAGACATGTCTGATTTTATTTAATAGAATTTTGTTATGAGACTTATTTAATTATGTGATGTATTCCGCAGATTTATGTAATAATTTAAGGTTAGATTACCTGAGATTTGTTTGAAGATGATGTAACCCTTTAAATGGGGAGGATTATTGTTTAAGTTTTTTAAGTTATGTCTTTATCCTTGATTATGGGTGGTTAGATGCAATTGTTTTGGATAGTGAGCACCAAATCTTGTGGGAATGAAGTCCCGAATTTGGGGGTGTCACAAGTTGGTATCAAAGCCTTAGGTTATGAACCTTAGGAGGGGGAAACCTTAGGATGTAACCTTTAAGCAGATTGAAAACATAGTGGTGATAACTCTGATCAAGTTTTAAGAAATGAATTAAGGCATTCATTAAAATATACATAATAAAAGACTTTATATGGTTATGTGTTGATAACTTATGTGCTCACGAGTATCGAAGAGTGACACGTAATAAATAAAACTTAAATGTATTTTGTTGTCAGGATGTCTAATGTTGAAGGATCTAGTCAAGCTAGGGAAGAGATACCTCGGGTACCTAGAGATGAATAGCCCCGAGATGTCCATGTTATTTGGGAGAAGTTAATCCAGAGGAAGCCTTCTCTGTTGGTTACTGATGAAGGACAGGGGAATGAGCCTGTGTCTAATCCTGATGAGAAGGACTCTGAGGAGATAGAGGTGGAGGATGAGGAAGATGATCATGTGGAGTTTCCACCAAACTCCATATCATCTGAGATGTATGATGAATTGTATAATCGTAATATAGAATTACAAGATAAGGTTGAGGAGCTGAAGGAGCTGACTGATACACGTCAGGCTACTATGGAGCAGAAGGATGTGGAGATTCAGGAACTCGACTCACGACTTGGGAACACGGAATGGAACCTAGTTCACATAGAGGGTCATCAAGAGGAGCTATTGGCTGAGAATGAGAAGATGAAGACTAAAGTTGAAAAGCTAAAAGATGACTTGAAGGAGGAGTCAGCTAAGCGTGCGAGAGCAGAAGACGCTTGGATGAAGGCTACTCAATGTGCAGATCGTGCTGAAGCCAAGGTTCAGACAAGAAGGCTAAGATGAATGAAATGGATTATGCTTTTTATTATGCGATTAATAGCAATAAGTGAAGTTGTGTTTTTAAATCTCCGTAAACTAATTTTTAATTAGTGGTAATTAAAATTAGTGTAATTAAATAATTTAATTTATATAATTTGAAATTCATTCGTTTAAATAAGATTGAGTTGGTTACGGGTTAGTACTTGGTGATTTTTTATTAAACAATTCCTCGTGGGAACGATACTCTACATTCACTTTATTACTTGTTGACCACGTATACTTGCGTGTTGTGCGTAATTAGATTTTACCCAACAAGTTTTGGGCGCCGTTGCTGGGGAATTAGTTTAATATTTTTTTGCCAATATTAGCTTCAATCAAATTAGTCTTAATTTAAACATTTTGTTGGATAAATTCTAATTATGCACAACACGCAAGTATACGTGGTCAACAAGTAATAAAGTGAAAGTAGAGTATCGTTCCCATGAGGAATTGTTTAATAAGAATCACCAAGTACTAACCCGTAACCAATTCAATCTTATTTAAACGAATGAGTTTCAATTTATAATTAAACTACTATTAAATTCCACTAGTGAAATTAAGATTATGGAGATTTAAGATCACAACTTCACTTATTGCTTCATTTAAATTAACACACTTCTCATCAATTATTCTCTATCATGAATTGTTAATCAAGAACACTAAAGCAGATAAAACCATATCTCGATGCATAAAACCCATACTCACTTAAATCCACAGATGATAGAATTAAGCAAGACACCCTAATTAACTAATCCACTATATCTCTATGTAAATTACAATTAAAAAGGATTTAAAGCATAAGTTCTCTATAAGATTACATATGGCATAAAGACATATCTCTATCCTAAACACGAATCATGAATTCCATCTATGCAGAAATCACAAACACATGCTATCATGATAAGATCTAAATAAATACTTCATCTCTCGAGTTCATATAGATTATCACGGTAATTGATGGCCAATCAATTAAATAATTAAGTCCAAATCACAATAGACAATCCTCACAATAGAACATAATAATTGATAGCGAAGCATAGTAAAATAAACTACACAATAAGATCCATTGTAATCTCAAACAAAGAATTAGTTCATTGAATTAAAACTAAAAATCCACAATTGAATACACATTAAAAGACAAAAATAGAAGAAGATGAGAAGATATAATCTATTGTCTATAGATTTGACGCTTTCTCCTTGCTCCTACTTTGAATCATCAATGGTCTCCAAGTTGCTTCAATCTCCAAATCTCATAAGAACTAGAGTTTTGGTCCTAATCTACTATAATCTAATCTAATGGAATCCTCTCTCTAATCTAATATCTCCCCTCTAATCCTTGTGTTTCTCCTCATTTTATAAGTCTCTTTATATGTCTTTAAGTCATCTTGGAAGTCCTTGAGTCAATCGGATCGAACCAATCCTTCTTGGACTCAAATTTGGACAAAAACTAAGTTTTATGCGCGTAAAGAGCCCGCCCCGATGGGCTAGGGATCTGTTTTCCAGTAGTACCCACTTCCCGCGGGGTTTTGTGAAGAGAAAGTTCACCGACGGGGTCCTTTTTCGCTTTCTGTACGTCCTTTGGGAAAATGACCATAACTTCTTCATCTGAACTTCGATTTTGATGATTCAAGATGTTACGGAAAGAGGAGACGTAGATCTATAACTTTTATGTTTTGAGTTTTTCAAAATAAGGACTGGAGTAATGTTGAAATTATCTCTGAAGTGGATGTTATGTAAATGGACACCCAAAATAGTGAAGTTCGACGTCCGTTGGTACAAAGATCATAACTCTTGCATCCGAACTCCGATTGGAATGATTCAAGATGTTACGGAAAGCTAAGAAGAAGCTCTATAATATAATCCAAGTTCCAAGCCAAGAACATGAAATAAACATGAAAGCCCAAATGATGTCTGAATTGCGTTTCTTTGCGATTTCAGCTCCCACGCATATAATCTACAAGACGAACACAAAATGCATGAAAAGTAACTAAGAAACATGAGATTGAGTAAATAATTCAAGTAACAGATACCGAATAAGTAGATATAAAACCTACTTATCAATTATGCGATTAATAGGGTCCATGATCAAGTCTTTTATTACCCATCTCAATTTGAAGACTTGTCATGGTACATGATATATCGTATTATGGAAGAAGAGCGTAGAGAAGCCTCTCGACGTCTTAATATGCCAAGATAGGAAGAGTAATAAGTTGTGTGATTAAATATGTGTTAAATAAATTATAAATCCCTTATATTGAGATAAATAAAGGGGTAAGATGAGTATGTTATCCTGAAACTTTTCAAGTTCAGGAAAGTTGATGTAGATAGCAGAGATGATATCCTTATTATGTTCCAAAAGTTATGAATGAATAAAATATCATAGTTTATTGAAATGTTATGTGTTAAGTTTTAACCTTAGTGTGACGCCCCCAAAATTAGGTACACGTCACCCATCTTGGGTCGCCACTTACATGGTACATAAATTCAAATACAAACTTAATTATACATCTGTCGTGTAACATACGACAATACATAAACTGAGAGTTCTAATAGGAATATTGTCATATAGACAATATCCATACTCAAGGAGTCCTCATTGCATTTATTGTCACACTATTTAACAGAATAGTGAGAACTACTAATGCTATCTTCGGACCATCACTCGTTTTCCCGACTCGTCCCGGCTATATTCTCATTTCACGAAGAAATAAAAAAGAAAGGGTGAGCTCAACTAGCTCAAGAAGAAATATTATAACTATGATAATGCGTAATAAATTATCAATAGTCTTCAACAATGTTAAACCGATAAAATACAATAGACAACCAGTTTAATCTGCAATGAATATCAATCCATTAAAAGAGTCAAGTAGAAAATAAAGTCTACTATCTTTTAGGTTTTAAAAGGTTTTCATCAATTTTATCACTAAGACTCAGCTTTAATGAATAAACCACAATATCTAATCATCCCCGTACCACCTGGTCAAGGATTTTCATCAAATTATCAATGGTCATGACTATACCGAATCACCCCTCGGTCATAATCATACCAAAACTATCCATCATCGCATTACAGGCCATCGAGGACTTTTGTCACATCATTTATATCAAGCCATGATTATACCGAATGAACCACGGTCATAATCATACTAAGTTCATCTATGCACGTAAGCCAAAGATAACTTTCAACATAATATAAACATGAGGATGATGACAATGATATAAGAATTCAATAAAACAAGTTCAAGAATTATTTTATCCGAGAATTATTAACGTCCAAATTGTCAATATGATCTTTGTTTTGTAGAGTAAAATTCAAGAATGATCGTAAGAATATTTCCATGAAAAGATCTTTGGATGAAACGCAAATATCAAAGATATTCTACTAATTTCATGGAGTATAGAAGTCAAGTTTTAACCAACCGGGTATAATAAAGAATGGAATAACAAAAGAAATCACCATGCATGCGGTATTTCAGCATGACAAGTTATTCCAACGAATAATAATAATAACGGAACCGAGTCAAGTGAAATTCACACCGGCAGGATGATCCAACAGTAATAATAAATGCTTTGAATAATAAACAATGGAACCGTCCTAGTGTAAAACACACGCATGTGATATTCAAATGTAATAATAAATGCGGAATAATAAACAATGGAACTAGGTCCTTGTAAAAAACACGCATGTGATAATCCAATGTAATAATAAAAAATGGAATAATGAAGAAGATCACCAAGTATAGGGGATTCCACGATACAAAAGTTATTCCAATGAATAAATAAGAATGGAATAATATAAGGATTTCACCAAGTATAGGGTATGCCAGCGTATCTGGTCATGTATAGGGTATACCACTTTTACTGAAGTTATTCCAATGTAATAATATAGAATGGAATAATGTAAGTTCTCTTCAAGAAGAAAGAATAACACCCTTTACGAATACAACAAATAATATCCCTTACCGTAAAAGACACTTTGGATATCAAAGTAGTGAAGTACCGTAATACTCTTCTTCTTTCTCTCTCTATTTTTTCTCTATAGCTTCTCTCTATAATTTCTCTCTCTGAGTTTCAAAGTGAATTAAGTAAGAAAATAATGAAGGAATGAGCTTCTATTTATAGGAAAATAGAATGCATAGTAATTAATCCATGAACGGTCCAGTTGATTTACTTTAATCGATGGTCCATATTTAAAGAAAAATCTTTTAAATAAAATATAATATATTCTATTTATATAAAAACATTTTACTATGCAAAACACTATGCAACACTATGCAAAACACACTATGCAAAATAAAATATAATATATTCTATTTATAGAATAACTTTAATAAAGTATTCTATTTTATATAAAAAGATGTTTCGCTTTTATTACGAATAAAACAAAACGTCATTATCACTTTCTATTTTATATAAAAAGATGTTACTCGCTTTTATTACGTTAATAATACGAATAAAACAAAACGTCATCATCGTTATAATAATTCATATTATTAATCGACAATAATGGAATCAAACCGAGTGACTGACTCACATAAATATCAATAATCAATACCGGTAATGCTACTATGCAACCACACGACATTCTTTTTTTACTACCGAGTAGTTCAACAAGATCAACCAGTAAAACTTCCGTAGTATTTTCATAAAATATTTTGTTCGGGTGAATAGTAACTCGTGAATAGTACTCCGACACAAAAGTTTCCCAAATACTCGAAGTGAACAATACTAGAGTGAATAGTAATTTCGGTGAATAGTAACTTGTGAATAGTAACTCGTAAATAGTAACTCCGACACAAAAAGTGTCTCAAATACTCGAGTGAACAATACTAGAGTGAATAGTAATTTCGGTGAATAGTAACTCGTGAATAGTAACCGGGTATTTTATGACAACTTGTCTACTTTGAAAATTTTTAAAATATGACCCTTAACTTTAAACTTTTATCAATTTAACTATTCACCAAAATAGAAAAATTGAACACTTTTATTTCATAAAATTTGGGGTCTCACACTTAGAATGTTTAAGTTAAACTTTAAATATTCAAGGAATTGAGTAGTGATCTAATAAGCGTATATTTTAAACAGAAAATGCCTCCTAAAAGAAGATAACCACGCAAACAACCACACGTTGAGGGGTCTATAAACAACAATAATAACGATGCCAACACTAACCCAGTTCAGCAGTTGTTGACCTTGTTAACAGGAGCACTTGCGAATCAGCCGCAAGCTTAAGTTACGACTTTTTAGGACTTCAAAGCGGTTGGACCGCGTGAGTTTCAAGGGTCTATGAATCTAGTTGAAGCCTAAACCTGGATCATGGAAATGGAGAAGGTTTTTGACGTTGCCAGAGTCAATGAGGATCAGAAAACCGCATTCACAACGTTTATATTGAAGTCTGAAGCTAGTTATTGGTGGCAGACGAATAAGGTTTGTGGGGGACAGGGAATTATAGCGTGGGATAAGTTTAAAGAAAGGTTTTTCAAGATGTACTTTCTAACGAGTTCCCACAAATAGATGGAAGTTCAATTTTTAGAACTAAAACAAAGAACCTTGTATGTGCCAAAGTATGCAGCGAAGTTTAATGAGCTGGAAAGGTTTGCTCCGTACCAAGTCAATACCGATGAGCATTAGGCGAGAAGGTTTGAACAAGGGTTGAAGCCTTGGCTGTATAGCAAGGTTTCAATGTTCCAGTTAAATACATTTGCAGCAGTATTGGAAAAGGCAATTATCGCGGAAGGTGGAAGCAATGCTTTAACTAAGTATAATCTAGAACAAAAGAAGAGGAAGAATGAGGGTGAAAACAAGGCTGGTGGAAGCAATAGTGGAAGTAATAACCAGAAGAGGAAGTGGAATGAAAATTCAAATACGGGCAGACAACAAGGAAGTCAGCAAAAGAAGAAGTTTGAAGTTTGTACTAGTTGTGGGAAAAACCACACTGGTGTGTGCCTAAAGGGTAAGCGAGTGTGTTTTAATTATGGCCAGGAAGGTCACATTGCAATAAATTGTTTTAGCCCGAAGAAGGGAGGAGCCTGTTTCACTTGCGGGTCAAAGGATCACATGGCTCGTGATTGCCCAAGGAAGATAGCGGGAGGTGCAAGTGGAGGCAAGGGAAACAACAATGGTGGTACATTGACTATCACTGGACCAATGCAATCAAACCGACCCACTGCCAGAACTTTCAATATGACCATGCAAGATGTTGTGCAGTCAAAGGATGTGGTGCCAAGCATCATTCCGATCAATGGTATTAATGCTTATGTGTTATTTGATTCGGGTGCTACTTGTTCATTTATATCCGATGATTTTTCTAGGAATTTTAGATTCACCTCAAGAACAATTAGATTTCCCTTTAAGTATAGAGATCATAAATAGGGAAGTGATTCCTGTTAGGCTTATATACAAGAACTGTAGAGTGGATATAAAGGGCCATGAGATGATAGTGGATTTGATACCAATTATGTAACAATCCAAAAATTTAAATTGTAATTTTAAATATTTATTGAATTATATAAATATTTAATTGGTGCAATTATTGCTAAATAAATATTTGTTTAATTTGAATTGATTAATTATTTATGTTCTAAATAAATAATTAATGAGTTAAGAAAAATATTATTATATTGATATTTCAAGTTGATGGTTAATTATTTGTATTGAGTTATGTGATTAAATGAATTATTTAATTAATGGTTATTTGAATTAATTAAATTAAATATGAAAGCTTGATTAAATAAAGTGTGACAAATAACTATAGTATAAGGAGTTATTAAAAATAAATTAAAGTAGTTTTAATCTAGTTTTACCCAAACAATGCTTAAGGATATAAATTCTTTAAAATTTAAATGGTTTGCCAAACAAGCCTTATGGCTTTTGATATTTCTAATTTATAAAATAAATAAAATAAAATAAATAATAAATATAATGTATCGTTATTTTGGTTAACTAATGATGGCTATTATTAAGGCCATATCGGTTTTGTTTTTTTTTTTATATTACGCATACTAGTTGCTTTGGGTTTTGAGAGAGTTCAGAGAATAGAAAAAAGAGAATTGAGAAAAGAGTTTGAGAGATTGAGGGAGATTGGTCTTCAACTAACAAAGATTGTATAAGCTAATTGAAGGTATGTTCTACCACTTTGATATTATTTACGAGTATTTCGGTGAAGCTTTGTTATACTCTGTGAATTCTATTTCTTCTATGCTCTGTGAGTTCTAGTTTTTCTTTCGAATTGTTGTTATGTAACTAAGTTATGGGGGTTATACATGTTTATAGTGATTAGATATGGTGTTTAAACAATAATCGCATGCAAATTTCATCTACAGTAGGAAGAAAATTTGTTAGTATATGTATTCTTGGTATGTTTCTATATGTAATCATGTAAGTACCAATTTTAATGGCCAATTTGGTTGTGAAACTGTAAATTGAAGTTTGTTTATGGTATTTCATTGAGATACGAATGGAACGTAGTTTGAATAGAGTATTTTGGTCTACTAATGAATTCACAGTGTTTACTGTGTTATCAACTATGGAGTTTTAGTTTTTTTTTTAAACCGTGTTTTCAAAATTTAAGTTTTTAAAATCTTGGTTTAGTCGTTGTTAATTAGTATCTGAATAATTGGTTATGATTATGGGTAAATTATGTTAGTTGTTCATGTAAATTTAGATGTTAGCAGTATCATTTAGTACAAAATTTAGTTGTTATGTTCTTCGTCGTTTGGGTTTTTACGAGTTTCGTAGCCCAACACAAATTTCATTGACTCCAAATTTCGCGTCAAGCCCGGAACTCGCAACTCGCAGACGCTGGTATCATCGCTTGGCGCATGATCCACCTCGGCCATGGAAAAAGTTAATCGAGTTGGGGCGCTTTGACTCTCCTGTAGTAAAACGGCCATAACTTTCTCATCTGAACTCCGGTTGAGTTTATTCAAGATGATCAGGAATGAGGACGAATAGACCTACAACTTTCATGCTTTCAGTTTTTTAATTTGAGGTATGTAACTGTAGTCAAAATGGCCATCTTTAGGACTATTGTGTATTTGGAGCCAATCGGAGGGCGTCGGGATGCACGAATGCAAGTGCAACCCTTTGTGTATTAGTATAACTTAAAGATAACATGTTGGACATGTAATAGGATGTTGTATCAAGTTGTTAATGTGCATGTGGTGCAATGACATGATCACTTAAGTAGTTGTGATAAAGCTAAAAAGTAATGTTCATGAAAGATGTGATGTTGTTTAAACTTAAACTTAGTTAGTAGCTATACTAAGAGTAATAAAGTAACTCATAAAGGTAATGTTAGTGTAACTAATGTGTATTGTCAATACATATGGTATGTGTAAGACTTGGGGTGAACGTGAATAGTAATTGTTTAACCTACGCACGAGGCAAGTTCTCTAACTCTACTTTTATAATTGTGCAACTATCTTTAAGCAAGTTTTCTAATATATTATCTTGTTAATTCAAGTACTGTTTTCAATTCGATTATAATATAATAATGTAAGTTATTCTGGAGCAAGTTATTCTTGTATTTAACTTGTTGTTTAGCATGCACAACTATATATATATATATACTAATGTCGAACATTTCTATCGTTCAAGTTACTATGCATGTTTAGTATTCAATTTTAATTAACCTTGGCTTAGTATTGTTCAAGCAAGGTATGCTATAGTTATTCAAATGGTATGCTATTAGATTATTCCTAAAGCATCACTTTAGTTTACCATGATTGATTCAATCACGATTATTCTATAGTATAGTGTTATTGGTTTTATTCAACTACTCCTTAGTTGATGTTCGATTTAATTCAAATTTCCTTGAAAGCTTATCCAAACCAAACTTACTTTGGTGCGGACTTGTATTCTAAATACTGAGATGAACAACTCTTTTAATAGAGGTTTACGCTTAGCGTTGAAATGGTTGTGCACAATACATTGTACGAAGGGTTGATCCCCCTAAGTACGTGGAGTCCTTATAGTCTTATGACTGTTAAAGTTAAAGTTGAAAGATTACTTATAATTGTGGACATGATTCGTGGTCATTAGACCCTCAGTGAATGTTATAATTTTCAGAAAGTTAATAGAATATATTGTTCAGTTCTATTGAGCCTAATATTGGCAATTGATGTAAAAGTTTAAAGATTTACTTATTGTTATTTCAAGTGGGCTTTGTTTGCTCACTCTTGCCTGTAAAATTTCTTACAGCTAAAGTTGAAACGGGTGACGTACCTAGTACCAGTAAGGGAAAATGAAAGATGAATAAATACTGAAGACTTGTAATAGTTTTGATAGTTTACTTTCAGAATTTGATTTAAAGATTGTAATGAAGTTATTTAATTTTCTGCATTTGAATGATTTTTGTTAAAGGTTAGATAACCTGGGAAATTTTTATTTAAGTTTAATCCTGTATGGACAGGTTTTCTTTTATTATTCAATTCTATTATGATTGGGTAGTTAGAAATGAATGTTTTGATTACATGAACACCAAATCTTGAGGTAATGAAGTACCGGGATTTGTGGGTGTCACAAGTTGGTATCAAAGCTTTAGGTTATGAACCTTAGGTGGGGGAAAAGCCTTAGGAAGTAACCTTTGAAAAGATAGTGGAGATAACTCTTATCGAGTTTTAAGAAAGAAGTAATAAAACACTGAAGGAGAAACTGCAATGACACAAAAAGACGGCGAGATCTAGGATCATGAGGAACGACTGACAAATGCCGAGGAGAAACTAATACAGACTGAAGGAGAGAAAGAACAATTGATCGAGATGGTTGCTTTAACCAAGGGCAAGTCGAGAGAAGAAGAAGTCGCTAAGAGGGCAAGAGCTGAAGATGCTTACGAGGAAGCTTTTCAACGAACCAGATTAGCAGTAAGAGACACACAAGCAAAGAGGATGAAGATGGAAGAGATGGATAAAGTATTTAACACCGCAATTAATCGAGCTCAAGATCAGGTCATGGGATATCCGATTCAGTTTGAGACGCTGCCATCATTCGTGTTAGATCGCAGAACAATGTTTTGAGTCATGGAGGAAGAACGTGATAGGGCTAAGAAGTATCTTAATAGAACATCGTAGATGTAGTACGATGAGTGAAATGTTAAATAAATTATAAATCCCAAGTGTTATGCAACCTATGGGATATGACTATGATGTTGTCCTGAAACTTTTGTAGTTCAGGAAAGTAATGTAGATAGTAGTGATGCTATTGTTTTATGTTTTCCAAAAAGGTTTTGAATAAATAAAAGTTGTTACTTTATTCAAAGTGTTATGCGTTATATGGCTATTTCTTTTATGGAGGCAAGTTAATTAGAAAATACTTAAAGAAGCTGAGTAATAGTCTAATAGATGTTTTGTTTTAACAAAAAATGCCTCCCAGACGTGAACCACCCCGACAGAGAAACAATGAGAGAACTACCAATAACGACAATGTTGACCAGTAACCCCTGCTTCAACAACTAGTGACACTCTCATCGACGGTGAGCGTTGCGCGAATCAACCACAAAAACATGGTACAACGTTTAAGGATTTCAAGGCGATTGGACCACCTGAATTCCATGGGTCTATGAATCCAGTCGAAGCACAGACCTGGATTATGGAGATAGAAAAGGTGTTCGATGTCGCTAGGGTAAAGGATGATCAGAAGACTACTTTCGCAACATTCATGTTGAAAGCGAAGCTAGTTATTGGTGGCGGCAGCCAATAAAACTCGTGAAGGGCCGGGGAGTGATGACCGGGATAGGTTTAAGGAGTTGTTCTTCGAGACTTATTTCCCGGATAGTTCGAAGAGTCAGCTAGAAGTGCAGTTTCTGGAATTAAAGCAGGGAACGATGACGGTATCTGAGAATGCCGCGAAATTCAACGAATTGGCGAGGTTTGCGCCATATCGTCAAGACAGACGGCGTAAAGCGAAAAGATTTGAACAGGATCAAGCCCCGATCGTATGCGAGGGTATCCCCTGCTCCGATTGAAGACGTTCTAATGGTGATGGAGAAAGCGTTACTCGGCGAAGGTGGAGGCGAGCGGCGGTGACAAAGTTCAACCAGGAATAAAAAAAGAAGAGGAATGAGAATGAGACTAAGAATGGGAGTGGTAGCGGTGGAAACAATAACAACAACAACAACAACGGCATGAAGTGGAAGTGGAACGGAACGCGTGGTCTTTGACACCGTGAGGTAACCAAAAAACAAAAGTTTGAAGCATGTGCGACATGCGGAAATTTCACAAGGGTGCGTGCTTGATGGGGAAACGAAGTTTACTACATTTGGGCCGGAGGGCCACATCGCCCCAAATTGCACTTTGAACCGAAGAAGAATGCGTGCTTCACGTGCGGATCCAAGGATCACTTTGCTCGTGAATGTCCTAAGAAGAGGGATGGAGTGACAACCAGAAGCAATGGAGGTAACAATGGAGGTACATGGGCCATTGCAGGACCTGCAGCATCAATCAAACCCACAGCTAAAACCTTCAACATGATTGTGCAGGATATTGTGCAATCAAAAGATGTGGTGTCAGGTATTATCCCAATCAATGATATAAATGCTTATGTATTATTTGATTCGGGTGCTACTTGTTCGTTTATATCTGATGAATTTGCTAAGAGGTTAGAATTACCTAGAGAAGAACTGAATTTTCCTTTGAACATAGAAATTGCGAATAAGGAAGTAATCTCTGTTAGATTCGTATACAAGAACTGTAGGGTGAACATTAAGGAGAATATCTTGTTGGTAGATTTGATTCCGATTAGACTCGAGGAATTTGATGTAATTTTGGAATGGATTGGTACATTCAAATACGGAGAGAGAATTGACCGCCAAAAGAAATGTAAAAACCTTATGACTCAAATCGAAAGGTAGTATTTTATGGTAGCAAATCGCCTGAACAAATGAAATGTCCACGACTACGCAGCCAAGAAATTGTTGAGTCAAGGTTGTGTGGGCTATTTAGCTTACATAGTCGATACTCAAAACAAGGGGGTAAAACTAGAAGAAATACCGGTAGTGAGAGAATTCAAGACGTGTTTCAGAGGATTTGCCAGACTTCCTTCGACGACAGAAATTGAATTAAGTGATTGACTTAGTGCCGGAAACAAGACCGATATCGAAGGCCCCGTCTGTAATGGCTCCTAGTAGAAATGAAGGAACCGATGGTACAATTGCAAGAGTCACCGGACAAGAAATATATTCAACCAAGCGTATCGCCGCGGGGGGCGCCAGCTTTATTTGTGAAGAAGAAGGACGGATCAATCGTCTTTGCATTGATTATGAGGAGTTAAACAAAGTCACTATTAAAAATAAATACCCGCTGCCAAGAATAGATGACTTGTTTGACCAATTGAAGGTGCCAAATACTTTTCAAAATAGATTTGAGAAGTGGGTATCACCAGGTTGAAAGTGAGGAAGGACGATATACCACGAATCGGCATTCGAACTCCTGTATGGAGATTACGAGTTTACGGTGATGTCTTTTGGTTTAACCAATGCACCCCGCTTTGCGTTCATGGATCGATGAATGTGGTGTTTAAACCATTCTTAGACAAGTTTGTAGTGGTATTTATCGACGACATTCTAGTGTATTCCAAGACTCAAGAAGAACACGTGGAACACTTACGTTTGACATTGGAAACACTAAGAAAGGAAAAGCTATACGCAAAATTCTCTAAGTGCGAATTTTGGCTCGACCGTGTACAATTTTTGGGTCATGTTATTGACAAGGATGGGATTTCAGTGGATCCATCAAAAATGGAAGCTGTAATCAATTGGGAACAACTAAGAACACCGTCAGAAGTGAGGAGTTTCTTGGGACTGGCTGGTTATTATAGAAGATTCATTCAAGATTTTTCTAAGATAGCCACTCCGTTAACAAATTTGACAAGGAAAGCTATAAAATTCATGTGGACGGAGAAATGTGAAGAAAGTTTTCAAGATTTGAAGAAGAATCTAAGTGTGGCACCTGTGTTGACATTACCAGACAATACAGGAAATTTTATGGTGTATAGTGATGCCTCACACAAAGGGTTGGGTTGGGTTGTGTTCTTATGCAGAATGGGAAAGTCATCGCGTATGCATCAACACAATTGAAAGACTACAAAAAAGGGTATCCGACTCATGATTTAGAGTTGGCGGCGGTTGTGTTTGCTCTGAAGATATGGAGACACTATCTCTACGGAGAGAAATGTGAGATTTACACAGACCATAAAAGTCTGAAGTATATTTTCACACAGAAGGACCTGAACATGCGTCAAAGAAGATGGATGGAACTGATAAAAGATTATGATTGTGAGATCTTTTATCATCCAGGCAAAGCAAACGTGGTTGCAGATGCCTTGAGTAGGAAAGGCAGGGAAAAGTTGATGTTGTTAACTGATAAGGAGGAGCTTATTACAGCAATGTCAAGGTTAGAGTTGGAAATCAAATTTCCAAAAGAATCTGATGAGAAATTGTACCAGATGGAAGCCAGTCAAACTTTGGTGGACAAAGTGAAGAATGCTCAACTGCAGGATGAGGAATGCAGAAAAATAAGAGAAGGTGTGGTCGGGGGAAAAGAAATAAAGTACAAAGTTGATACCGAGGGGATGCTGAGATTTGAAGGACGAATATGGGTTCCAGCAGTACCAGATATTAAAGAAGACATATTGACCAAAGCTCATAACTCGAGATATTCGATTCATCCAGGAAGTATGAAGATGTATCAAGATTTGCGACGACATTTTTGGTGGCCAAATATGAAAAGAGACGTTGCAAAATGCGTTGCAAAGTGCTTAACATGTCAGAGAGTCAAGGCCAAACATCAAAGACCAAGCGGGTTACTTCAACCGTTGGAGATACCAGAATGGAAATGGGAGCATATCACAATGGATTTTGTGGTAGGTCTTCCAACAACTCAGAAAGGATACAATGCGATTTGGGTGATAGTGGACAGGTTGACAAAATCTGCACACTTTTTGCCAATAAAGATTAGATTCAATCTTGATCAGCTGGCAAAACTATATGTTAAAGAGATCGTTACAAGACATGGGGTTCCAGTGTCAATTGTGTCAGACGGAGATCCGAGGTTCACATCAAACTTCTGGAAGAGACTACAAGAATGTATGGGAACGCAATTGCGAATGAGTATGGCATATCATCCGCAAACAGATGGCCAAAGCGAACGAACGATTCAGACATTAGAAGATATGCTGAGAGTATGCGTCATGGATTTCAAAGGAAGCTGGGATGAACAATTACCGTTGGTGGAATTTGCCTACAATAATAGTTACCATGCTAGCATCGGCATACCGCCTTACGAAGCATTATACGGCAGGAAGTGCAGAACTCCACTGTGCTGGGACGAAGTCGGTGAACGTCAACTGTTAGGACCAGAACTAGTACAACAAACTGCTGAGGTTGTCCAACTCATCAGAACAAGATTGATAGCTGCTCAAGATAGAAAAAAGAAATATGCTGATCAACACAGACAAGATCGTGCATTTGACATAGGAAATTACGTATTCCTAAAAGTTTATCCTTGGAAGGGGAAATTCGATTTGGTAAAAAGGGGAAACTAAGTCCGAGGTTTATTGGACCCTTTGAAGTGCTGAGGAAAGTTGGAGAGGTAGCTTACGAGGTAGCTTTACCTCCAGAATTGCAAAACATTCATAATGTTTTTCACGTGTCGGTGTTATGACCGTATAAATCTGATTACAAGCACATAATTGAGTACGAACCATTGCAATTTGAGAAAGACTTGTCCTATGAAGAGATTCATATCTAGATAGTCGACAGGAAAGAACAAGTGCTCAGGAATAAAGTGATACCTTCTGTGAAGGTGATATGGAGGAACCACAATGTCGAAGAGGCTACGTGGGAACTCGAAGCTGATATGATAAAGAATTACCCTGAGTTATTTGTTTAAACTGTGTCTTCGATTCTGGGGACAGAATCTTTGTAAGAAGGGAAGAATGTGACGATTTGTTTGTTTGAGTAGTGATTCTGGGGACAGAATCCTTGTAAGGAGGGAAGGATGTAACAATTCGAAAATTTAAATTGTAATTTTAAATATTTATTGAATTATATAAATATTTAATTGGTGCATTTATTGCTAAATAAATATTTGTTTAATTTGAATTGATTAATTATTTATGTTGTAAATAAATAATTAATGAGTTAAGAAAATTATTATTATATTGATATTTCAAGTTGATGGTTAATTATTTGTATTGAGTTATGTGATTAAATGAATTATTTAATTAATGGTTATTTGAATTAATTAAATTAAATATGAAAGCTTGATTAAATAAAGTGTGACAAATAACTATAGTATAAGGAGTTATTCAAATCGTATATTCGCTATCTTCACGTGGGTCCCTAGAGTCTTTAACTCTATCTTCATCATTTGTAAGTTATACAAAATGAGTTTTTGTGTTAACAACATCGCACTCGTAAATGCATACGATCTTCTACTCAACGCGTCAGCTACCACGTTCACTCTTCCACGATGATATTTAATGGTATAGTCGTAATCTTCAACAGCTCGAGCCAACGTCCTTGGTGCATGTTATGTTCGTTCTAGGTGAAGAAATATTTAAGGGTTTGAGAAATGAGTTTTGTACTGGGTTCAATACAAAATTCGATTTCACGCTATAGGGGTAGGCTAGGAAGTCTTCAGGAATACGTCAGGAAATTTATTAACAATAGAAATATCATTCAAAACTGTGACTCTCATCCAAGACTTGGATAGCACATGTAATGAAGGTTTCTCCTAACGGAGTTTCAACCGATAAGTCAAAGTCTAATTTCTCCGGAGTCAAATTTAAACGTTGAGCACAAGCAAGAGAGATAAAATAATGGATAGAACTGGTATCTAATAAGGTATAGACTTCACAAGAATTTATAATTAACTAATCCGTGCTAACTTCGTTCGGGTTACTCTCTTTTTGAGAAGTCACGAAAAATGCTCTCCCTGAAACCACCGACTTTGTTTTGTCCATATCCGCCTTTGGTGCCACCGTCCCAGCTGGACTTGACTTTGGTGCACGACAAAATCGGGCTAGGTGACCTTCTTTTCCATAATTGTAACATGCTTTGGAATGCATCACGCAGTTTGGACTGATATGTCCCTCCCCTCCGCATTTGAAGTATACAACTGGCGGTCGTTCTCCTTCCTTAACAATAGGTGCTGGTGCTGACGTCTTTCCGTCATTATTGAATCTTCTCTTCTTGAAATTTCCACCTCTATTATCTTGGCCATGATTACCACCGAAGTGGTTACCATTCTTGGCATGATAATTTCCCTCACGATGGTTATCATTGTTCTGATGGTCGTTGCCACCGGTATGATTATTATTGTGTTGTTGGTCGTTGCCTTTTGGTTGTGCTGACTCATTATCACGCTCCAATAACTGAGCCTTATTCACAACATCTGAATAAAAACAAAGTTTGTGAGAAATGAGATATTGACTCATATCGGATTTCAAACCTCTTAGAAACATTCGCATCAATCGCTCCTCATTATCGACCAAATGGGAAGCAAACCGGGATAACTCCGTAAATTTAGCCTCATATTGCGACACTGTCATATTATTTTGCTCCAACTTGATGAATTCCACCTCCTTTATGTGACGAATACTTTCGGGAAAGTACTTGTCGTTGAACAACTCTTGGAACTTCTCCCAAGACATCTTGAGTGCGTCAGGCTGGGTATGTTTTACAGATTCCCACCAGTAATCTGCCTCTTCACGCAACATAAAGGTGGCGAAGGGAACCTTTTGCTCCTCGGAGCATCCCAAGACATCAAATATCTTGGTGATCTACTTTAACCACGTCTCCGCCTTAAGTGGTTCTGGCTTTCCCAAAAACTCTGGCGGTCCTAGCTCCTTGAACTGCTTAGCAGTGACCATCCGTGGGTTGCCAGTGTTTCCACCTACATTTTGAACAGGAGTCTCTCTCGACTGATGTTGCATGAATTGCATAAAGTCTCTGATCATCCCATCGTTCATCATCTGATCGGTGTTGTTGTTTACCTGAGGATTATTATCTTCCTGTTGCACATTATCCTGGGTATTGATCGTTGGTGACTCAACGGTCTCATGTGCTTCATTGCTGATGTCAACATTTTCAGATGCCATTTTCAAACACTGTTACAAAACAAGGGTTAATTAACATATCACATATTATCCCTATACTCTGACCAACCAATTAAATACCAAATAAACTTAGGTAAGTCATACTAGCGAAGGAATTCCCCGTCTCTCCCCTCCTAGTTCTTGTCTCACATCTCAGCCATGGATCATATCCCTAAGCTTTGATACCAACTGTGACGCCCCCAAAATAGGTATACGTCACCCATCTTGAGTCGTCAAATACATGGTACAAAATTCAAATACAACTTAATTATACAACAGTCGTGTAAAATATGACAAAACATAATATAAGAATTTTAATAAGAATATTATCATCTAGACAATATCAACACTCAATGGAGTCCTCATTACATTTATTGTCACACTATTTTATAGAATAGTGAGGACTACTAAAACAATCATCTGGACCGTCAATCCGTTCCCCGACTTGTCCCAGCTATATTCTCATTTCCTAAAGAGAACAGTGAAAGAAAGGGTGAACTCAACTAGCCCAGTAAGAAATATTATAACTAAGATAATGCAGAATAAATTATCCTTAGCCTTCAATAGTATAAAAACTGATAGAATATAATAGACAACAAGTTTTAGATCAACAATCTGCAATGAATAAGCAATCCATTAGAAGAGTCAAGTAGAGCATAAAATCTACTATCTTCTACGATTTAAAAAAAAAATCATCAACTTTATCGCTGAGACTCAGCTTAATAAATAAAATCGAATCATCCATGCATCACGGCCAAGGATATTCATGTAATCGTCAATGGTCGTGATTATACCGAATAATCCATGGTCATAATCATACCAACAACTGTCCATCAATGAACTATAGGCCAATGAGGACTTTCACCACATCATTCGTCACATTACGGTCATAATTATACCGAATAATCCCTGGTCATAATCATACCAAGTCCATCTATGTACGTAAGCCAAAGATGAATTTAATCACAATATAAGCATGAGGATGATGACAATGACATAATAATTCAATAAAACAAGTTCAAGATAAATTTTAAAGATTTATAATTTAATTTATCCAGAAATCAAAAACGTCCAAATTGTCAACATGATACTGCTTTGTGGAGTAAAATTCAAGAATGCTCAGAAGAATATTTCCATGAAAAGATACTGGATGAAGCGCAAATATCTAGGATATTCTACTAATTTCATGGAGTATAGAAGCCAAAACTTTAACCAACTGAGTATAATAGAATATATGAAACTGCAAATGGATTTTTGCCCGCCATGCAGTATCCACGTAGACAGATCATTTCCATAATTAAATAAAGAATGAATACGAAGGACCATTCACCATACATGTGGTAGTCCACATAGACAGGTTATTCCAATAGAATAATAAAGAATGGAATAACAGAAGAATTCACCATGCATGCAAAGAGTCTGCGTGAGACAAAGTTATTCCAATAGAACAAAAGAATTCACCATGCATGCGGTGAGTCTGCGTGAGACAAAAGTATTCAAATGTAATAATAAAGAATGGAATAACAAAAGAATTCACCGTGCATGCGATCGATCAAGACGTATAGGTTATTCCAATGTAATAATAAAGAATGGAATAATGTAAGAATTCACCGTGCATGCGATAGATCGCATGTATAGGTTATTCCAACATAATAATAAAGAATGGAATAATGTAAGAATTCACCGAGCATGCGATAGATCGCATGCATGTGTTATTCCAACGTAATAATAAAGAATGGAATAAGAGAAGAATTCACCGTGCATGCGATAGAATCGCATGCATGCAAAGTTATCCCAACAAAATAATAAAGAATGGAATAATGTAAGAATTCACCGTGCATGCGATGTAGATCGCATGAAGACAAGTGTTATTCCAATGTAATAATAAAGAATGGAATAACAACCCTTACGAGTATTGAAAGAAAATAACTCTCTTCATGAATACGAAAAAAATAATACCCATTACCTCAAAAGAAGACTGGATACTGGAATAGTGAGGTAGCAGACTTCTCTTCTTCTTTCTCTCTATAATTTCTCTCTATAATAATTGCTCTATAGCTTTAGTGAATTGGTGAGAAATGAAGGAAGAATGAGCTTCTATTTATAGGAAAATATAGTTTCGATAATTGCACGTTTTGGGGCTCAAAATATTACAAAGATAATACCTTCCTCTTTTCTTCATTTTAATTTAGTCCTCGCAAGTATTATCAAACTTGCACCATCTCCCCTAATAATAAATCATGTGAATCAATAGTTCTAGACATGTGAAAATACAAATTACAGTATAGTACCTTCAACTATACCTCTATTTTTAACTTAGTCATGCAAGTATTATCAATCTTGCACCACCTCCCCTGATAGTACAGGAATATGAGTCGATAGTACACATATGTGAACAAATAGTTATAAGCATGTTAATTAATAGCAATTAATTGCTCATTTATTCAGTTAATTACCCGATTGGTCAATATAACCTCCGCACATTAATTATTATCGAAATAAAAAGTCGATTTCCACTAACACTAATAATTTCCACACAATGGAACTATCAATTTCATCTTTAATTAACATAAACTTATTCATCATTAATATTATAACTCACAATATTTAACAACCGTGTCGCTCCTGTGAAAGAGGGGCTTTCCGATAAGGATTTCTCCTTATCAAGCGCCAAGAATTAGATTATCTAACCTCTCCTTAATGTAACTTCTAGACATTGTCAATATTGCAAATAATAATATGAATAACTTTGTCGCCTCAATTATTGATTTAATAATATAACATATTATACGATGATGATCTTGTGACAATAATTGAATCAATAATATGAGAGATATGATGCATCAATTCATCGTAACAATAATTGAGTATAATCGAGTGACTTCTTACGTAAGCATCAATAATCAATATTGTGTGCTACTACGCAACCACGCCAGACATCGTACTTTTTACTACCGAGTAGTTCAACAGCTTTAATTCAGAACACTTTCACCGTAATTTTTATAAAATGATAATTACGTGCGCTTTTCTTACTACGACAATACTTTCGTTCTGGGGTCCACCAATGATTGTGTCGTCGTACGAATATTCCCCGACCAATCGAATATTTTATAACAACTTGCATACTTTGCAAAATTTTCACATATCACACTTAACTTTAACCTTTTATCAATTTAACCATTTACGAAGTAAAATAATAATTATAAGAAAATTGAATACTTTTATTTCATAAAATTCGGGGTCTTACATAAGGGATATTATTTGTTGTATTCGTAAGGGGTATTATTTATTTCATATTTTGAAGAGAAATTATATTTCGTATTCGTATGAATATTATTTTCGTTCAATATTCGTAAGGAATATTGTAAGACCCCAAATTATTAATAAATGAAATTTATTTTCCACTATTTATTATTTTGAAATAGTAAGGGTCGATTTGATTAATGTGGATAGTTATGGGTAAAATACGCAAATATTTCGAATAAGCAAATGGTTATAAAATATTCATTATTGTCGGGGAATATTCGTTTGGTCGTGGAATATTTGTACTGTCGGGGAATATTCATACGACGGCGCAGTCTTTTGTGGGCCCCATAACGGAAAGCAATTGGATGAAGAAAACGACAAATATAAGTTATTTATAAATAACGGCGTAGTTGTTACCATTAATATCGCTTAGAATACCTTTCATGGGTTAAAACACACTAATACGCTGTTGTTGAACAAGAAGACACCAGTATTACACCAATTATTGATTCTTACGTAAGAAGGCACTACTCAATAATTGTTACGATAATTACTTGTTCAAAGATTTTATTTTATTGATTCAATAATTGTCATGCGTTGATATTTTATATTGTCATTGTTTCAATAATTGTCATTACACAAGATTTTTTATTATCGGCAATAATTCATATTATCTCTAATAATATTATTAGATAACATTATTGGCAATGTCTAGAAAGTTCTGCAAGGAGAGGTTTGGTCACCTAATCACGCCACCAAGAAGAAGAAATTCTTATCGAAAGCCCCTCTTTCCTTTGAACCGCCTTCGTTGTACAATATTGTGATTCGTAATATTATTTGTGAATAATTAATTATTGATTCATATGATGAGGAAAATATTGATTTTATGTGGATATAGATGGAGAAAATTTTAATGTGACAATTGTTGAAAATTAAAATTTTATCTTTTTCGATAAAATAATTCATTTAAATATATTATTATATTTTAATAATATAATAATGGTAATATTTTTATAATGAATGTGAGATATATGAGTATATGAGGAAGAAGAGTATTCTTGTTGCATTAAATGATTAACACATGTTTTGTGTGTCATGGACCCCATTTCTTGACCGAAATTTGATTATACCAGTAAAATCGTCTGCTTATGAATTTCGGTCCAATTTCTGCTTTGGAATTTGGAAACACTTTCTTCTGCAAAGTTGTAGAGAATTGAATTTCCTATAACAACTCATGAGATTCAATTTTCTGATAAAAGGGCTATTTATTATGAATTATTGAAGTTCCAGTTTCAAATAATTGATTTTTGGGAGTTTTAATTAATTATTTTGAGAAAAACGTTTTTGGTGAGTTTGTGAACCTTATTTAACATGTGTGGCTGGTGTTTTTTCGACCAAAAGGTGGGCTAAGGAAAATTTGTATAATTATATTAATATTATATTCAATTTTCGCTTTGGTGTTCTAAGCATTTTCCTATAAATAGGTGCTTAGGTTAGAATTGAAAATCACACCGTAAACTCAAGTTTTCTCTATTTCTCTCTCGATATATTGAGCGTATTCTTGTGAGTATACTTTGAGTGTTGCTATACTATGCAAGTTCAAGTTATAGCCTATATCCTGTTTCAACTAAGATCACTGCCTTTCGAGGTAAGTGGATGTTATTTTCTTCTCAAATGATATTATTTCTTCAATATCATTATGTCAAATATTGGTTGAAACTTTTATCAAATTTGGAACTTTTTCATGCTCTGGGTTACTATTCATGAGTTACTATTCACGAGTTACTATTCATGAGTTACTATTCACGAAGTTACTATTCATGAGTTACTATTCATGAGTTACTATTCACGAGTACTATTCATAAAGCGTGAAGATATTTTTTTTTGTGGAATTTCTATCTTTTGGTGTTTGAGTTACTATTCACGAATACGGCACTATTCAATTCTAAAAATGAAAATTTTCTTTTTTTCGTCTAAAATATCTATTCGGATACTAGCTTTGATCAGATCCATGTTTTGATCATTCTCGAATTTTACACCCCTATGATTATTTTTGAGGTATTTTTGGACGTGGATAAAACAAAGTACGAATCCTTAATCCTTAATCCTTGTCATTTTGTTTCACCGGATTTGTTTCTTTAAAAATATTTTTCATCATCTTCATCCTAAATGATGATATTATTGAATATCTTTGGCCCAGTAGTGCAAAGATGAATGATTTCTGAAGAATATCTTTGGCCCGTAGAGCAAAAGATGAACAGTGTTTAGATGAACACGACTTAATCGATGAATATCTTTGGCCTCAGAACAAAAGATGAATATTTGATTCCGTATATATATCGATTGATGTTACAGGATAAAATATCGACGGTGAACTTTTAAATTCATATATAGAAGATAGTAGTTTGCATTCTCTACTTAACTCTTCTAATGAATTGTTGTTTCACCGCAATTGTTGATTTAAAACCGGTCAGTCTATCAGATTCTATTAGATTTTTCCCTCGTTGGAGACTAACGATAATTTGTTGTATTTTATCTTAGTCATAATATTCTTTATCGGGCTAGTTGAGCTCACCCTTTTCCTTGTTGTTCCATTTTTCTTCTCGTGAGGCGAGAATGTAGCGAGTACTAGTCGGGTATGGAATGAAGGTTCTAGAGAGAGTTGTTTAGTAGTCCTCACCATTTTTGTAAAATAATGTATCAATAATTATGATGGGGATTTATTTGCGTGTGGATATTGTCTAGATGGCAATATCTCGTATTTAAACTCACAGCTTATATATGTTGTAATAATAAAGTTGTAGTTATTTCGTACCATGTATTTGGCACTCGAATGGGTTGGATGGAATGGACCTATTTTGGGGCGCCACAAATTAATATCGTAGCTAGGGATATGATCTCCGCATGAGATCGGAATAGAACTAGGAGGGGAGAGACGAGTAAATCCTTCGCTAGCAGGTGTCCTACCTAAGCTTATTTGTTAGTTGGTCAAGATATAGGATATTATGTGATATATTGATTTCCTTAATTAACCCTTGCTTTTATGACAAAGATTTAAGAATGTCGAATCGAGAATATTAACAAATGAGTAAATGAGATCGTGAGATGCATGTACTTACCAACGAGGAGAACATGCAACAGTCGGCAATGTACCTCCCTATGAACAACACCAATCGAAAGCGATGATGATGAACGAGGGATGTTTAGAAGCTTTTTTGTTTATGCAAAAATCGCATTTAGGAGACTCGTGTTCAAAATATAGAGAGAAATGATAGCAATTCACCGGTGGTCACAAACAAGCGCTTCAAAGAGTCAGGACCACCGACTCTAGGGAAAGCCGGATCCGATTAAAGGCGAGACGTGGGTCAAACAAATTACCAAGATATTCGATGTCTTGGGATGCACGGAGAACAGAAAGTTCCATTCGCCACCTTTATGTTCCGTGGCGAGGCGCAGACATCGGTGGGAATCAGAAGCGCATCCATCCATCCACCGCACTCAAAGATGTCATGGGAGACGTTTCAGAATAGTTCAATGACAAGTACTTCCCGAAAGTATTCGGCTATATGAAGGAAGTGGAGTTTATTAGACTAGAGCGAGTAATAACATGACGGTGTCCCAAAGACGAGGCGAAGTTCATGAGTTATCCAGTTTGCACCTCATTTGGTGGAGAATGAGGAACGATGACGCAGAGATGTTTCGAGAGGTTTGAAACCCGACATACGCCAAGATCTCATTTCTCATAAATTTTCTCTATTCAGATGTTGTCAATGTGGCTCATTGTTAGAGCGAGATAACGAGTACGCTCAACCGAGGGACCATAACCAGTGATCATACCAAAGATAGCGAAATATCGTAATAACGATAACCAAATGGAGAAAGAAGAATACAGATAAAGGCTGTAACCACTCGTGGTGGTAATCGTGGCCATGAAAATAGAAGAAGCGAGCCTGGGAGGAGATTTTAAAAGAGGAGATTCAACAACCACCATGTGAAGACGCCAAAGCCAAGAGTAAATCGGTTCCAAGGAGGAGAAAGACCACCGGTCAGATGTTACAAATGCGAAAGAGGGATATATCACCAAACCGCCCACAACAGCTTTAAGGTATGCTATAATTGAGGAAAAGAAGGACATATCACTCGAGATTGTAAGGTATCGAAACCCGCCAAACGGAATGGTGACTCAAAAGGATGTCCCGTAAAAGTCAAAGTCAACGGTTCTTGAAGAGTGTTTGTCGTGACCTGGTTAAAATACGAGGAACCCGAACGGTTAGCATGGGTTAGTTAATTATAAATTCTTACGAAGTTTATACCTTACTAGATACCGGCTCTACCCATTCTTTATCTCTCTTGCTTGCGCTAACGCTTGAACTTGACTACGGAGAAATTAGACTTTGACCTATTTATGGAGACTCATTAGAGAAACTTTCATTACATCCGTTGTTTAGAAATCTTGCTTGATTCAGTCAGCACTATCACATTACTTGTTAACCTTATTTCTATAGAGATATTTGCTTTTGATGTGATTTTAAGGTTAACTACTCATCATGCCGAAATTGATTTCTTTCGTAAGGTCATTAGTTTTCATATTCCTAAGCAACCTGCTTTTTCAATTCAAGCAATCAAACCATGGTAATCAAACATTTTCATATCAAGCCATGAAGTCATTCGCTTATTACGGATGTCAAGTTTTCTTAGTCCATGTTATGGATTTGAATAAAGACACGCCGATTTGAATAATATTCCCTGTTATTGATTTTTCCGACGATTTCAAGAATTTCTCGCTTTACTCCCAAAGACCGATATTAAATTTTGTATCGACTTTGAACCCCGTGACAAAACTCGCTTCTAAAATCTCATATCGAATGGCTCCTATTGAACTTCGTGAGTTAAAAATTCAACTATAGAATTTGGTACCGAGCCTTTATCCGGTGACATCCTTTGTGGAATGCACCGCCGCACTCTCCGTAGGGGACGCCATATTCGCATGCGATAGTAAATCGATAGGTGTCATTGTAACGTGCTATCCAAGGTCGGGATATGAGTCACAATTGAGAACAACCTAAGCTCAGAATCGAAATACGTAGCTTTCTAGGCTTAGTTGGTTATTATCGAGATTCATTGAAGGATATTCTCGAATCGCTATTCCATTAACGCAAATTTGACTCGTAGAGATACAAAATTCAATGGAGCAAAGAATGTGGGAAGAGCTTCAAGAACTCAAGAGGAGACTCATTTCAAAGACATGTTCGAGCATGCCCATCCTCGAAAAGCAAACGTGGTAGCTAACGTGTTGAGTAGAAGATCGTGATACAAGTACGAGTACGATATTGTCAAAGACTCATTTCGTATAATTAACAAATAATAGAGATGGAGATGAAAACTCTAGGTACCCACGTGATGATATACGAGTATAATCGACTTTTAATCGATAAAGTTAAAGTCGCTCAAGCTACACACCGGAAGTGATTTAATTTGAAGAAGGAGGTGCAAGAAGTTGTTATTTCAAAAGCGAGAGAATCCATGTGGTGAGGAAAGCTCAAACCTTCGATTTATTAATCCATTTGAAATTCTCGATCGAATAGGAATTGTGGCTATATGACTCGCTTTTTACCGCCAAGTACGACGCGTGTTCATAACGCTTTTCATGTATCGATGTTACGTAAATATGTGGATGACCAACTACGCTATTGAAGTTAGAACCTGACGAGATAGTCAAGACTTAACGTACGATGAAGAGGTACCACAAGATCTTGGATAGAAAGAACATGTCCTATGTACCGAGGTTATACCACAAGTTAAAGTTTTGTGGATAAACCATGCTTTTGAGGAAATGACCGGGAGTTGGAAACGGAAATGAAAGCGAGGTATTCTCATCTTTTCAAAACACTGTATACGCACGCCAATTTCGAGGACTTAAATTTCATAAGGAGGGGAGGTCAGAAGACCCCAAATTATTAATAAATGAAATTTATTTTCCTCTATTTATTATTTTGAAATAGTAAGGGTCGATTTGATTAATGTGGATAGTTATGGGTAAAATACGCAAATATTTCGAATAAGCAAGTGGTTATAAAATATTCATTATCGTTTGGGAATATTCGTTTGTCGTGGAATATTCAGATCGCTTGGGAATATTCATACGACACCGCCATCTTTTTGTGGGCCCCATAACTGGAAAGCGATTGGATGAAGAAAACGACAAATATAAGTTGTTTATAAATAACTATGTAGTTGTTACCAAGTATCATGTTGGAATACCCGGTATGGTTAAAACACACTAATACGCTGTTGTTGAACAAGAAGACACCTGTGATTGTACCAATTATTGATTCTTACGTAAGAAGGCACTACTCAATAATTGTTACAAAGAATTATCGCTCAAAGATTTTATTTTATTGATTCAATAATTGTTGCGTTGATATTTTATATTGTTGTTGTTTCAATAATTATCATTACACAAGATTTTTTATTATCGGCAATAATTCATATTATCTCAATAATATTATTAGATAACATTATTGGCAATGTCTAGAAAGTTCGCCTAAGGAGAGGTTTGGTCACCTAATCAAGCGCCACCAAGAAGAAATTCTTATTGGAAAGCCCCTCTTCCCTGAACCTCACGTCACAAATATTGTGATTCTCAGAATATTATTTGTGAATAATTAATTATTGATTCATATGATGAGGAAAATATTGATTTTATGTGGATATAGATGGAGAAAATTTTTAATGTGACAATTGTTGAAAATTAAAATTTTATCTTTTTCTCGATAAAATAATTATTTAAATATATTATTATATTTTAATAATATAATAATGGTGATATTTTTATAATGAATGTGAGATATATGAGTATATGAGGAAGAAGAGTATTCTTGTTGCATTAAATGATTAACACATGTTTGTGTGTTTGCGGACCCCATTTCTTGATCGAATTTGATTATAAATTTGTAAATCGTCTGCTTATGAATTTCTTTTGGCCAATTTTTGTTTGAATTTGGAAAACTTTCTTCCGCAGTTGTAGAGAATTGAATTTCCTATGAAAACGCAAGCAAGATTCAATTTTCCGATAAAAGGGCTATTTATTATGAATTATTGAAGTTCCGGAGTTCAAATAATTGATTTTTGGGAGTTTTAATTAATTATTTTGAGAAAAACGTTTTTGGTGAGTTTGTGAACCTCATTTAACATGTGTGGTGTGTTTTTTGACCAAAAGGTGGGCTAAGGAAAATTTGTATAATTATATTAATATTATATTCAATTTTCGCTTTTGGTGTTCTAAGCATTTTCCCTATAAATAGGTGCTTAGGTTAGAATTGAAAATCACACCGTAAACTCAAGTTTTCTCTCTATTCTCTCTCGATATATTGAGCGTATTCTTGTGAGTATACTTTGAGTGTTGCTATACTACGGTGGCAAGTTCAAGTCATAGCCTATATCCTGTTTCAACTAGAAGTACTGCCTTTCGAGGTAAGGATGTTATTTTCTTCTCAAATGATATTATTTCTTCAATATCATTATGTCAAATATTGGTTGGAACTTTTATCAAATTTAGAACTTTTTCATGCTTGGGGTTACTATTCACGAGTTACTATTCACGAAGTTACTATTCATGAGTTACTATTCACGAGTTACTATTCATGAGTTACTATTCACGAAAGTTACTATTCACGAGTACTATTCATGAAGCGTGAAGATGTTTTTTTGTGGAATTTCTATCTTTTGGTGTCTTACTATTCACGAGTTACTATTCACGATACTCTATTCACTTTTTATTCACTATTCAAAATGAAAAAATTTTTCTTTTCGTCTAAAATATCTATTCGGATACTAGCTTTGATTGTATCCATGTTTTGATCATTCTTGAATTTTACACCCCTATGATTATTTTTGAGGTATTTTTGGACGTGGATAAAACAAAAGTACTAATCATTAATCCTTAATCTTTGTCATTTTGTTTCACCGATTCGCTTTTTTAAAAATATTTTCATCATCTTCATTTTAAATGATGATATTATTGAATATCTTTGGCCCAGAGTGCAAAGATGAATGATTTCTCAAGAATATCTTTGGCCGTAGTGCAAAGATGAACAGTGTTTAGATGAACATGTCCAATCGATGAATATCTTTGCCCAGTAGTGCAAAAAGATGAATATTTGATTCCGTATATATATCGATTGATGTTACAGGGATAAAATATCGACGATGAACTTTTAAATTCATATATAAGAAGATAGTAGTTTGCATTCTCTACTTAACTCTTCTAATGAATTGTTGTTTTCACTGCAATTGTTGATTTAAAACCGGTTGTCTATTATCAGATTCTATTAGATTTTTCCTCGTTGAGACTAACGATAATTTGTTGTATATTATCTTAGTCATAATATTCTTTATCGGGCTAGTTGAGCTCACCCTTTTCCTTGTTGTTCCATTTTTCTTCTCGGAGGCGAGAATGTAATGAGTACTAGCCTTGGGTATGGAATGAAGGTTCTAGAGAGAGTTGTTTAGTAGTCCTCACCATTTTGTAAAATAATGTATCAATAATTATGATGGGGATTTATTTGCGTGTGGATATTATCTAGATGGCAATATCTCAGATTTAAACTCACAGCTTTATATGTTGTAATAATAAAGTTGTAGTTATTTTTGTACCATGTATTTGGCGACTCGTAAATGGGTTGGATGGAATGGACCTATTTTGGGGGCGCCACAAATATCATCTTCGCTCAATATTTGTAGGAATATTATTTTCGCTCAACAAATGTAAAGGGTATTATTTATTTCATATTCAAGAGAAATTATTTTTGTATTCGTATGAATATTATTTTCGCTTAATATTCTTAAGGGGTATTATTTATTTTATATTCTCAAGAGAAATTATTTTCACATTCTGTATTTAATATTATTTTCGCTTAATATTCGTAAAGAGTATTATTTCTTTCGCTTTCATGAATAGAGTTATTTTCTTTCAATACTGTAAGGGTTGTTATTCCATTCTTTCTTATTCTCATTGGAATAACTTGTCTACGTGACTCACCGTATGCACGGTGAAATTCTTCTATTATTCCATTCTTTATAATTCATTGAATAACTCAGATATCGCGGACTACCATACGCATGGTGAAATTCTTCGTTATTCCATTCTTTATTATTCTCATTGGAATAACTCTCGGTCTATGCGACTACCGTAGATGCATGGTGAAATTCTTATGTTATTCCATTCTTTATTATTCATTTGAATAACTCGCTCTCTACGCGACTACAGATGCATGGTGAATGACCCTTCGTATTCATTCATTATTATTTTGTTGGAATAACCTGTCTACGCGGACTACCACATGCATAGTGAATGACCCTTCATATTCATTCTTAATTAATTTATGGAAATGATCTGTTTACGTGGATTACCGCATGGCGGGTGAAAATCCATTTGCAGTTTCATATATTCTATTATACTCGTATGAGATATCATTTCTTTTGTACTCGTCATGGAATATTGTTTTCTTTTGTATTTTCCTTTTATGAGTACTATTCACAGAGTAATATTCATGAGTTACTATTTACGGATTACTATTCATCCGGTTACTATTCACTCGAATATTATTCACTTGGGTATTCGGGATACTTTTTCGTGGCCGGAGTACTATTCACTTGAAGTTACTATTCACCGGTTTTTTTATTAGAATATTATTCACTTTGTATTTGGGGCACTTTTCATGCCGTGGTACTATTTATTTAGATACTATTCCTCAAGTACTATTCATAGGTTATTATTCACCCAAAAAATATATATATTTTTGTCCAAATTATTTTTGATACATGAATATTATTCTTGAATTTTACTCCACAAAGCAAAGATCATGTTGACAATTTGGATATTTTTAAACTCGGATAAATTTAAAGTGTTTAATATTTATCATTGATTTCGCTTTGATTAATGCTTATATCATTGTCATCATCCTCATGCTTATATTGTGATAAAAGTCATCTTCGCTTATATGCATAGATGGACTGTTGATTGGTATGATTATGACCAAGGATCATTCGGTATAATCATGACCGTAATGTTGCAAATGATGTGGTAAAAGTCATCATTAGCCCGTAGTGCATTGATGGACAGTGTTTGGTATGATCATGACCATGGGTTCTCTTCGGCCAAAGGTGCAAAGATGAATTATTTTATGGCGTGATCATGACCATTATCGAAAACACGATTATCCTCGCCCGTAGTGCATGGATAATTCGTGGTCGTGATGCTAATGAATATCCTCGGCCTCAGAAGCATGGATAATTCAAATGATGTGGATTATTTATTGTCTTTGAGTCTCAAATGATAAAATATTGATTATAAACTTTTAATTCGTAGAAGATAATAGATATCATGCTCTACTTGACTCTTCTAAAATACAATTGCATGTCTTTGGCTTTGTAAAGTGCAAGGATGAATCATTAATGAATATCTTTGGCGTAGTGCAAAGATGAATTTATTAGTATGATTATGAACAAGAACTGTGATTTGGTATAACCATGATCTTTGATGTTTCGTAAAGACAAATTGATGAAAATTATCTTCATCTTGGAGTGCGAAGAGGAATTTAGAATCACAATTATGATTATGAAGTTATTCACATGATTGTGGGATGTGAATTGTTGATTGATGTTATAGGGATAAAATATTGTTGGTGGACTTTTATCATGGAGAAGATAATAGACCTTATGGTCTATTTAACTCTTCTAATGGATTGCTCGTTCCGCTGTAACTATGGTTGAAAAGTTTTATCATCTACCATATGTTCTAAATCTCTGATTTATTACTGATGAAAGATATTGATAATTTAATTATCTTTAGTCATGATATTCTTTATCGGGTTTAGTTAGTTGTTCACCCTTTTGCCTCACAATTCCTTTCAGGTAATAAGTGTGTAGCTGGGTCGAGCGGGGGTAACAGGGGATTAAAACGGTGGTCTATAGCTGTTGAGGTTTCCCCTAAAATAGTATGGAAATAATTTTATTGAGAATTATAGATAAGTGTGTCGTATTTTATACGTCATTTTAACCATTGATTTTGGTGAACCGAATAGGGTGAGGTGAACCCAACTTTGGAAGGGTGTTTTTCCACTATCATACAAGATGTCTAATGATAGAGACTTCGTGTTATCATAAGACAGGGTTGTGCACATGCACTTGCTGATTATATCTATGAGCACTACCTATATAATCTTGGAGTTTGGTTGAAATATAATTCTCAATTGGAGACAATGGAGATAATTATATGTCAAGAGAAGACTCACCATTGGAAAGAACATGACAGTAATCTTCTTGTTTTTCTTTGGGGTCTATTGGGTCAACCAAGGATAATTCTCGAGTCATATGATATCTATCATAACTTAGATGTATAGCCTCCCATGTACGAAGGTTTCCTTGAGCATTTTTTAAAGATTTTAATTTCTAAAACAGTTATTGATTGTACTTTTATGTAAAGTACCATTGTAAGGTGTTGTGGTTGAGGCACCATGGGAGTTACATATATTTGTATTAAAACTCACGACTTATGTGTTGTTGTACTCTTGCATTTACGCTCAACAACAGTATAAATAAAGTTTGTATTTGATTTACAAGTGTGATATCTAGCGACTCAAAATGGGTCGTGTGGACCTATTTTGGGGGCATCACAATGCATATCGTGTGGAGGGAAGTTACAAATACAGCTTTAAAAAGGCTTTTGAAAATTCACCTCGCAATTTCAAAAGCTCATTCTCTCTCTCTATCAACAAAAACCCTAGCCTTCAAAATGATCAACCAACCTCTGTTCAAGGAAATCAATGGTTACTTCCACTATTATATCTGGTTACCAACTCTTGTTTTGATTTAATTCAAGACAAATGACCCTCGGCCCACAAGATTCTATCTCTTCCGAAGAAAGCTGGTTTTGAAGAAACTCTGAGCACCAGCACATGTATCTACCCAAAGCTGATAAAAGAGTTCTATAACAATGGAGTCTTTGAGGATGACATTATCACTATAAGGGTCAAAGGGGAACAAATTAAACTGAAAGCTAAAGATATAAACGTAGCCCTAGGTTTTAAATCAAAGGGACTCGTATCTATAGATGTCATCGACGTCTATGAAGGTCTGAAGAAGATGCACCACACGAAGTTTCAGAACGTCAAGGGGTACAAGAAGAAAGAGTTTCCCCAGAAGTATGAATTTCTGGTTGACATTGTTGGGAAATGCATATGCTGTAAAAGCTCTGGCCACGACTATGTGAATGAAATTCAACTAAAGCTCATGACAGCAATCTGCTTCAGAATTTAACTCAATTATGGGGCTCTTCTCATAGACCCAACAGCTATTTCAAAACTAGAAAAGAAACCCTGCAGAAAAATGTAAAAATGATGTCTTAATCTAGTTGAAGAACTGGTGAAGAAAAGGTGTCTTAACAACCAGGAAATTAATCAAGAAGAACCTATTGCTTTGATTAGAAAAAGCAAGGGTAAGAGGAAAATGAAAATTCAAGCATCAGAAGAGCCTCAAGGCTCAACCACTGATGCGCCCCAAGAGAGTTCGAGCACTGAAATTCTAAAAGAAATGAAGAGGAATGAGCAGCAGTCTGAAGAGGAAGAAGACAAAGCCACCATCTCTCAGCTGCTTAAAAAGGGAAAACGCAGCCACAAGATAAAGAAGTCTTCACTCTCCTCGATCATAGAGTCATTATCGATCGTAGAGTCCAGACTTACAATCACTCTAGAAGTGGATCCTGCAGTAGTATCTTAGCGTGAACTAACTGTTAGGGCTGAAGCTGAAGAGAGCATCGAGGTTGCAGTTCAACCCAAAAAGACAAGGAAAAAGCTTGTCAAGAAATATGTTCTTGAAAATGAGAAGGTCTTGAAGGAAGAAGAAAGAAAAATAGCTGAAGAAAAGGAGCTTCCTGAAGTTCCTGCACTAGAAAATGCTCCAACTGAGGGGGAGCTGCCTGAAGAACAAATGAATGATCAGATTGAGGGGGAGCCTCTTGAAGTCCCTGTGCCAAAAAGTGCTACAGCTGAGGGGGAGATACAAGAAGATATGGAAATCGAAGGTGTGAAAAATATGGAGGGAGAAATGGCTGAAGATCATACAAGAAATGAGGAGATGTTTGAAGTGGTGGAAATTTCAAATTAAGATAACGAAGACCTGGAAGAAGAAGAGGATGATGAAGTTGAGATTATAGCAAAAGGGCTTGGGATGGATACAGGAGAGAAAACTACAATCATTGTTCTCTTACTTACCAATGATGCCCTATCACAAAGCCCAAATTCTCAACTCCTGGAATCACATGTTCTGGACTTTCAAAGCCTATCTAGCAATCTTAGTGCTAGCTCATGGATTCTAAGGCAGCCTCATGTTTACTTAGAAGTTGATCACTAACCATCCTTCTTCGTAAATCGGGCGTGAGGTACAATCAATTCCCATCTCCTTCAGAGTTAATCATTATCCTCCATCAAATTTCAACCAATTCTACGAATTGCCAAGATGGTTGGAAGTGATTCTTCACCCACTAAACCAATTTCTAGCTACAGGATCCCAACATTCTGTAATTGATGAACCAAATATGCACAACATTATATTAATACAATCACCCACCATTTCTCACTTTATGAATATCAATCCTACTCAAATCGTAGAGTCACCCACTCAACCAGCGCCAACAACACCTCCTCGCAAAACCCAATCCCCAATACCTGAACCTCCTTTAGACATTCCTTCCTCCTCAACCAATAACTACTTTGATCTTGCTCTTGCTCTCTCAAACTTGTAAGACCAAAATACAAGAGCCTCTCCTCTAAGCACCCAACAAATACTTGAGCTTCTCTCAGATCTCCCAACAAAATCTGAGCTGTCTAATGCATCATAAAAAGTGACTATAGATATTCAAAAAGATCTTGAATCTCACTCTCTGCTTGTTCATACAAGGCTGGACCACTTGATAGATGTTGTTAACACTCTTCCTTACAATCTGAGTTTTGAGCTCACAAATAAGCTTAGGGAGATCATCAAGGAAATGATCCACATCATTAATAAAAGGGATCAAATTCATTTTAGTCTGCCCGGAAGCACAAGGAAGCAGTTATCCTTATGAAGAAGACTCGGGAAACTCAAAACAAACTTGTTATTGAAAGTCTCTCAAGCCTATGATCTTCTATTAAAGAATTCAAAGATTACTCTATGGATCGATACAATAAACAAACACCGCTCTTGCCATTCTACAAAAGAACAACTCTCAAACCGACTCGCTAGTTAAAGAAAATTATGAAGACATTACTCAATCCAGAATCACCCACGAACTTGTCCAAGGTATGAATCGTCTGTCGATGACATTCAACCCTTGATGCTTTACATAAAGGGGAGAATAAAGGGAAGGACAAAAGGCAAAGCGAAGAGGAAAATAAATTGCTCACCCTCAAGGAGTCCTCCCATAAGACAACCTCGCTATCGACTCCACGATCCGAACAAAGAAGAAGACCAACCAATTCTAATGGCGCAACCACTAAAGAGTCGAGGGCCATCTCCTAGCTCACAAGGAGTAACCACTACCGCCTAAACATACTAGTTGGAGATCCTGCATTTATGAACTAACATGATCATGGAGAATAGCTAAGTCAAAGCGAGATGGAAGACATTGCATGGAGAGATGAAGTTAAGAAAAGAAGGAGAGTCGCAGAGCATGTCAATCCTCCAATAAGTAAATGGCGTAAGAAATAGAGATAAGTTGAAATTTATTGTAATATATGTCTTCTCAAACATCAATAAATTCATGGTTATTCTCTAGAAATTTTAACTGCTCACTGAAACACTAAGTTATATTTACTTTCTAGAAACTTCATCTAGAAATTGATGATTATGATACAAATCTCCTTGGTTATGTCAACATCAAATAGGGGGAGATTGTTGGGTATTACATATTTAAATTTGATGTTGAAAGTAAATAGTCATGCTTATATGTAAAATCCTTCAAATAACATATATACAAAGACTTAGATGATAGATCAAAATTGTTAGGTTGATATGTGCTTTATGTTTATCATTCTGTAAATGAATGTGTAGAAGAAAAGATCAAGGCTATTAGGATGATCAATTTTAAGATGTAATAGATAGGCATCAACAGAATCGTAGTTTGTCGAACCAGCCGAGGGATTATAGAAGCCAAGTCAGAATCGTAGAGTATCAAGAAAGTTACTACAAAATCATAAATGCTTTGGAGGGCCTCACTCGTAATCGTAGAGTTGGTCCAAATGCTGCTGAGCCAAAGCAAGAATCATAGTGCGCTCGAGCGTAGAGTCCGCAAAATCAAGCAAGCAGAGATCGTAGTCCACCAAAGCTGCTTAAGAGAAATCATAGTGTTCTCCTCTATCATCCGGATAAAACACTTAATATGGCAAGACACCATGATCATGATCGTAGTTCATCATCTATCTGCATCGAGCATTGAGCTATGTCCCTTTGTTGAAGAATAAATTACAACAAATGTGGAATAGATTATAAATGTTGAGACTCTGGGGAATCCCAATGACCAACACTCACCCTTAGTATATAACAAAGAAACGTATTGAAGAAGCTAAGGAAAGTACTATATGTCAGCTTAAAACACCTTTTCAAGTGTTAGGTGAGATAGCGATCTGCTATGTCGATGGGCATGACGGTTAAGCGTAGGAAGATTTCCGTGAAGTCACCATCGCTCTCAAAAAATTCAAATATACATTAATCTTTTAACAGATGCCATCAAACAAACATATTTCAAAGGCACCTTATATATACAAATTAGATGCAGATATAAGAAAGTAAGCAAACACATAACGAAAAGTTGAAGAACACTCAACGCTCAACTCTACGATCAAGAAAGAAAGCTTGCTCAGCTACTCAGCTCTTTCGAACATATACTTAACAGCAACTGAGTAACACAACCCAAAGAACTCAACTCTTATCAAGTGTATTCCAAGTCCATTTTGAACTTGAAGAGTTCTAACTAAGAAGTTCCAACACTGCTGGCCTTGAAAGAATATATGAGATTCAAAGATTGTAAAGACATCCTTAGTGGATTTCCTACTCAAGGAGTAGAAGAGTGGACTAGGAGCTTTGAGTGCTCTGAAACACTTAAATTCTCTGTGTCTTTTATATTCTTGCTTTAACTACTATAGCTGTTACAACTACTTGTCAACCATTAACTTAGTTTATCTTAACGGGGAACAAACAAATCATATATTCCGCTATGATTAATTTATTAACAAATCTGATAAAGTATTTTGAAAAAGAAATTTAAAATATTTATTCAACCCCCCTTCTAGATAACTATTATGCCTCTGGGAACTAACAACCTGTGATTTGATAATTGTTTTTGTTAATATATTGAAATAAAAAAATAATGCAATTGAAATGGTTTGATTTGTTTAAGAAACGAGGATTTGGCGATTTAATTTGCTAAATGTGTTGAAAATAGAGAAACTAGTAAAAATATGGTTTTTAATCCTCTAAATTTGGTTGTTTATGTTGTTTTAGGTGTTAAAATAATTGATTGTATATATTATGTGGTTTTGGTTAGGTTTATAATGTAAGGGATTGTATATGTTGCTGTAGAATTGGGAAATTGGAGTTTTTGGCTTGTAATAAAGGTCAAGTGAAGCTGCTGCAATTTTTGTTCACAGATCAAGCCTTGAAATTGCTACCAAGCATTAAAGATGTAAATGGCGCAATTGCTACCGCTGAAGTTTCGATTGAGCACCCAGTAGCAATTATTGGCGCTTCTACCAAGTTAAGGCTTGGGGGCCTTGAGTAATTGCGCCATCTCCCCGCAAGCAGAGGCAATTTGTTTTTTTAGTTTCAGTCCATGACGTGTTGGCTTAACCTAGTCTAAGATGCATGATAATGAGTTAAACATGTTATGAAGTTCCATAACAGATTTTGATCATGTATTAGATGAATTCAGATTGAAAAGATAAAGACTTAGACAACTTTAACATGTTATTTGATTAAGACTTGAGATGTTATTTAAAGCGTGATGATGCCTTATTAGATTTGTGATTTCAGACCTATAATTGGTGTCAGAGATTGGAATATTTAAAAGGATAATGAGATGAACTTGAATGAGAGTTAAATCTATAGGGTTAATGTTAGTTTAACAAATCAGTATTGCAATTTCAATGGTATGTAGGGTATTTGGTGAACGTTTGTTATAATTGTATAGCTTACACACGAGGCAAGTTCCTAAACCTTAATTTTTTGTTGAGCAAGTCTCTTGGTTCTATCTTGTTTACGATTATGAAAGTTCTTGTATTCTAATTCTTTTGTATTGAGCAAGTTTTATATTCCTAACTTGATATTGTTATGCAAGTTCCAAAAACTTTAATCTTTTATTGAGCAAGTTCCTAACTTTTGTTACTTGCCATCCAAAGCATAAATTATTCAAGTTCATCGTCTCAAATAAGTTTTCTAATCTGTTGGTTGTAATACTTCATATATACAATGTCTATTCAATTATATATTGTTGACATTCAATCTTTGACTTAAGTATCATTGCTCAATCTTATATTATTGTGTTGAACCTTTCAACAACTAATAAACTTTTATCGATTGGACTAATCTATAATTGATGAGTGTTTTAAAATTCTAGAAGCAATCAAGTAAGCTAATCCAAACTAAACTTTCTTTAGTGCATAAATCATAAAGTCAAACCGAGATTAACAACCCTAATATAGGGGATTATGACGCATTAGCATTTAGATGTTTGTGCACAATACATGGCACGAAGGGTCGATCCCCCTAGTAACGAAAAGAAAAAAGTATGTATAGTCTAATATTTAAAGGTTGAAGTAGAAATACTTAATAACCTTGGGACATAGTTCATGGTCTTAAGACACTCGAGATATAAATCTCGAACTTGCTTATTAATCTTGATTCAAGAATGAGTTCTTAATTATTCAAGATTCATTGCTTACTCTTTGTTATTGTTATTGTCATCATTATATTAGTGAGCAATTGTATGCTCACTCTTGCATTTAACACTCGTAGCTAAAGTTGAGAAAGTTGATGAACCGCCTTCTAGCAAAAACAAGGGCAAGATGTCCAAATGATGAAGACATGTCTGATTTTATTTAATAGAATTTTGTTATGAGACTTATTTAATTATGTGATGTATTCCGCAGATTTATGTAATAATTTAAGGTTAGATTACCTGAGATTTGTTTGAAGATGATGTAACCCTTTAAATGGGGAGGATTATTGTTTAAGTTTTTTAAGTTATGTCTTTATCCTTGATTATGGGTGGTTAGATGCAATTGTTTTGGATAGTGAGCACCAAATCTTGTGGGAATGAAGTCCCGAATTTGGGGGTGTCACAAGTTGGTATCAAAGCCTTAGGTTATGAACCTTAGGAGGGGGAAACCTTAGGATGTAACCCTTAAGCAGATTGAAAACATAGTGGTGATAACTCTGATCAAGTTTTAAGAAATGAATTAAGGCATTCATTAAAATATACATAATAAAAGACTTTATATGGTTATGTGTTGATAACTTATGTGCTCACGAGTATCGAAGAGTGACACGTAATAAATAAAACTTAAATGTATTTTGTTGTCAGGATGTCTAATGTTGAAGGATCTAGTCAAGCTAGGAAGAGATACCTCGGTACCTGAGATGAATAGCCCCGAGATGTCCATGTTATTTGGGAGAAGTTAATCCGCAGGAAGCCTTCTGGTTACCGATGAAGGACAGGGAATGAGCCCGTGTCTAATCCTCGATGAGAAGGACTCGAGGAGATAGAGGTGGAGGATGAGGAAGATGATCATGTGGAGTTTCCACCAAACTCTATATCATCCGAGATGTATGATGAATCAGATAATCGTAATATAGAATTACAAGATAAGGTTGAGGAGTCAAGGAGTCCGACCGATACACGCCAGCTATTATGGAGCGTAAGGATGTGGAGATTCGTGAACTCGACTCACGACTTGGGAACACTTGAATGGAACCTAGTTCACATAGAGGGTCATCAAGAGGAGCTATTGGTGAGAATAAGAAGATGAAGACCAAGTCGAAAAGCTAAAAGATGACTTGAAGGAAGAGTCGACTAGCGTGCGCGAGAGCAGTAAGACGCTTGGATGAAGGCTACTCAATGTGCGGATCGTGGTTGAAGCCAAGGTTCGCATAAGAAGGCTAAGATGAATGAAATGGATTATGCTTTTATTATGCGATTAATAGCAATAAGTGAAGTCAGTGTTTTAAATCTCCGTGTAAACTAATTTTTAATTAGTGGTAATTAAAATTAGTGTAATTAAATAATTTAATTTATATAATTTGAAATTCATTCGTTTAAATAAGATTGAGTTGGTTACGGGTTAGTACTTGGTGATTTTTATTAAACAATTTCTCGGGAACGATACTTTACATTCACTTTATTACTTGTTGACCACGTATACTCATGTCAGTCATGTAATTAAATTTTACCCAACAAGTTTTGGGCGCCGTTCTTCGGGGAATTAGTTTAATATTTTTTGCCAATATTAGCTTCAATCAAATTAGTCTTAATTTAAACATTTTGTTGGATAAATTCTAATTATGCACAACGCTTAAGTATAATGTGGGTCAACAAGTAATAAAGTGAAAGTAGAGTATCGTTCCCATGAGGAATTGTTTAATAAGAATCACCAAGTACTAACCCGTAACTAATTCAATCTTATTTAAACGAATGAGTTTCAATTTATAATTAAACTACTATTAAATTCCACTAGTGAAATTAAGATTATGGAGATTTAAGATCACAACTTCACTTATCGCTTCATTTAAATTAACACACTTCTCATCAATTATTCTCTATCGCTGAATTGTTAATCAAGAACACTAAAGCAGATAAAACCATATCTCGATGCATAAAACCCATACTCACTTAAATCCACAGATGATAGAATTAAGTAAGACAGCCTAATTAACTAATCTACTATATCTCTATGTAAATTACAATTAAAAAGGATTTAAAGCATAAGTTCTATATAAGATTACATATGGCATAAAGACATATCTCTATCCTAAACACGAATCATGAATTCCATCTATGCAGAAATCACAAACACATGTTATCATGATAAGATCTAAATAAATACTTCATCTCTCGAGTTCATATAGATTATCACGGTAATTGATGGCCAATCAATTAAACAATTAAGTCCAAATCACAATAGACAATCCTCATAATAGAACATAATAATTGATAGCGAAGCATAGTAAAATAAACTACACAATAAGATCCATTGTAATCTCAAACAAAGAATTAGTTCATTGAATTAAAACTAAAAATCCACAATTGAATACACATTAAAAGACAAAAATAGAAGAAGATGAGAAGATATAATCTATTGTCTGTAGATTTGACGCTTTCTCCTTGCTCTTACTTTGAATCATCAATGGTCTCCAAGTTGCTTCAATCTCCAAATCTCATAAGAACTAGAGTTTTGGTCCTAATCTACTATAATCTAATCTAATGGAATCCTCTCTCTAATCTAATATCTCCCCTCTAATCCTTGTGTTTCTCCTCATTTTATAAGTCTCTTTATATGTCTTTAAGTCATCTTGGAAGTCCTTGAGTCAATCGGATCGAACCAATCCTTCTTGGACTCAAATTTGGACAAAAACTAAGTTTTATGCGCGTAAAGAGCCCGCCCCGATGGGCTAGGGATCTGTTTTCACTGTACCTACCTCCCCGGCGGGGTTTTGTGAAGAGAGTTCGCCGACGGGGTCCTTTTTCTGCTCTGCCGTCCTTTGGGAAAATGACCATAACTTCTTCATCTGAACTTCGATTTTGATGATTCAAGATGTTACGGAAAGAGGAGACGTAGATCTATAACTTTTATGTTTTGAGTTTTTCAAAATAAGGACTGGAGTAATGTTGAAATTATCTCCTGAAGTGGATGTTATGTAAATGGACACCCAAAATAGTGAAGTTCGACGTCCGTTGGTACAAAGATCATAACTCTCAGATCCGAACTCCGATTGAATGATTCAAGATGTTACTGAAAGCTAAGAAGAAGCTCTATAATATAATCCAAGTTCCAAGCCAAGAACATGAAATAAACATGAAAGCCCAAATGATGTCTCGAATTGCTTTTCATGATTTCACCCCACGCATATAATCTACAAAACGAACACAAAATGCATGAAAAGTAACTAAGAAACATGAGATTGAGTAAATAATTCAAGTAACAGATACCGGATAAGTAGATATAAAACCTACTTATCAATTATGCGATTAATAGGGTCCATGATCGAAGTCTTTTATTACCCATCTCAATTTGAAGACTCATTACGGTACATTTATATATCGTATTATGGAAGAAGAAGCGTAGAAGCCTCTCCTCGACATCTTAATATGCCAAGATAGGAAGAGTAATAAGTTGTGTGATTAAATATGTGTTAAATAAATTATAAATCCCTTTATATTGAGATAAATAAAGGGGTAAGATCAAGATGTTATCCCTAAACTTTTCAAGTTCGTGAAAGTTGATGTAGATAGCAGAGATGATATCCTTATTATGTTCCAAAAGTTATGAATGAATAAAATATCATAGTTTATTGAAATGTTATGTGTTAAGTTTTAACCTTAGTGTGACGCCCCCAAAATTAGGTACACGCCACCCATCTTGGGTCGCCACTTATATGGTACATAAATTCAAATACAAACTTAATTATACATCCATCGTGTAACATACGACAATACATAAACCGAGAGTTCTAATAGAATATTGTCATATAGACAATATCCATACTCAAGGAGTCCTCATCAGATTTATTGTCACACTATTTAATGTAATAGTGAGAACTACTAATGTTATCTTCAGGACCATCACTGCTTTCCCGACTCGTCCCAAATATATTCTTATTTCCTGAAGAGAACAAAGAAAGAAAGGGTGAGCTCAACTAGCCCAGTAAGAAATATTATAACTATGATAATACAGAATAAATTATCAATAGTCTTCAACAATGTTAAACCGATAAAATACAATAGACAACCAGCTTTAATCAAGAAGAAATATGCAATCCATTAAAAGAGTCAAGTAGAAAATAAAGTCTACTATCTTTTAGGTTTTAAAAGGTTTTCATCAATTTTTATCACTAAGACTCAGCTTTAATGAATAAACCACAATATCTAATCATCCCCGCATTACGGCCAAGGATTTTCATCAAATTATAATTGGTCATGACTATACCGAATCACCCCCGGGTCATAATCATACCAAAACTATCCATCATTCTATTACAGTGCCAATCGAGGACTTTTATTACATCATTTATATCAAGCCATGATTATACCGAATGAACCTCGGTCAAAATCATACTAAGTTCATCTTTGCACGTAAGCCAAAGATAACTTTCAACATAATATAAACATGAGGATGATGACAATGATATAAGAATTCAATAAAACAAGTTCAAGAATTATTTTATCCAGAATTATTAACGTCCAAATTGTCAACACGATATCGCTTTTGTAGAGTAGTAAAATTCAAGAATGATCGTAAGAATATTTCCATGAAAAGATATCGATGAAACACAAATATCAAAGATATTCTACTAATTTCATGGAGTATAGAAGTCAAGTTTTAACCAACCGGGTATAATAAAGAATGGAATAACAAAAGAAATCACCATGCATGCGGTATTGCAAGATGTATAAAGTTATTCCAATGTAATAATAATAACGGAACCAGTCGGGGTGAAATTCACAATCGACAGTGATGATCCAACGAATAATAAATGCTGAATAATAAACAATGGAACCAGTCCCAGTGTAAAACACACGCATGTGATATTCCAAATGTAATAATAAATGCGGAATAATAAACAATGGAACTAGGTCCTGTAAAACACATGCATGTGTGATATTCCAATGTAATAATAAAGAATGGAATAGCGAAGATGATCACCAAGTATAGGGGATTCCGCAGAGATCAAAAGTTATTCCAATGTAATAAATAAGAATGGAATAATATAAGGATTTCACCAAGTATAGGTATGCCATGATACATGTGTCATGTATAGGGTATACCACTTTTTTACAAAAGTTATTCCAACGTAATAATATAGAATGGAATAATGAAGTTCTCTTCAAGAAGAAAGAATAACACTCTTTACAGGCACAACAAATAATATCCCTTACCGTAAAAAGACACTTGGATATCAAAGTAAAGGAAGTACTGCAGTACTCTTCTTCTTTCTCTCTAGATTTTCTCTCTATAAACTTCTCTCTATAATTTCTCTCTAGAGTTTCAAAGAATTCGTAAGAAAATAATGAAGGAATGAGCTTTCTATTTATAGGAAAATAGAATGCATAAGAATTAATCCATGAACTATCCAGTATTGATTTACTTTAATCGGCGACTCCATATTTAAAGCAAAATCTTTTAAATAAAATATAATATATTCTATTTATATAAAAACATTTTACTATGCAAACACTATGCAACACTATGCAAAACACTATGCAAAATAAAATATAATATATTCTATTTATGTAATAACTTTAATAAAATGATTCTATTTTATATAAAAAGATGTTTTGCTTTTTATTACGAATAAAACAAAACGTCATTATCACTTTCTATTTTATATAAAAAGATGTTCGCTTTTATTACGTTAATAATACGAATAAAACAAAACGTCATCATCGTTATAATAATTCATATTATTAATCGACAATAATGGAATCAAACCGAGTGACTCCTCACATAAATATCAATAATCAATACCGCAGTGCTACTTATGCAACCACACGTATTCTCGTACTTTTACTAATGAGTAGTTCAACAAAGATCAACGGTAAAACTTCCGCCGTTATTTTCATAAAATATTTTGTTCGGGTGAATAGAACTCGAATAGTACTCCTCACACAAAAGTTTCCCAAATACTCGAGTGAACAATACTAGAGTGAATAGTAATTTCGGTGAATAGTAACCCGTGAATAGTAACTCGTAAATAGTAACTCTGACACAAAAAGTGTCCCAAATACTCGAGTGAACAATACTAGAGTGAATAGTAATTTCGGTGAATAGTAACTCGTGAATAGTAACTCGTGAATAGTAACCGGGTATTTTATGACAACTTGTCTACTTTGAAAAATTTTAAAATATGACCCTTAACTTTAAACTTTTATCAATTTAACTATTCACCAAAATAGAAAAATTGAACACTTTTATTTCATAAAATTTGGGGTCTCACACTTAGAATGTTTAAGTTAAACTTTAAATATTCAAGGAATTGAGTAGTGATCTAATAAGCGTATATTTTAAACAGAAAATGCCTCCTAAAAGAAGATAACCACGCAAACAACCACACGTTGAGGGGTCTATAAACAACAATAATAACGATGCCAACACTAACCCAGCCTCAAAGTGAGTTGTTGACCTTGTTAACAGGAGCACTTGCGAATCAGCCGCAAGCTTAAGTTACGACTTTTTAGGACTTCAAAGCGGTTGGACCGCGTGAGTTTCAAGGGTCTATGAATCTAGTTGAAGCCCAAACCTGGATCATGGAAATGGAGAAGGTTTTTGACGTTGCCAGAGTCAATGAGGATCAGAAAACCGCATTCACAACGTTTATATTGAAGTCTGAAGCTAGTTATTGGTGGCAGACGAATAAGGTTTGTGGGGGACAGGGAATTATAGCGTGGGATAAGTTTAAAGAAAGGTTTTTCAAGATGTACTTTCTAACGAGTTCCCACAAATAGATGGAAGTTCAATTTTTAGAACTAAAACAAAGAACCTTGTATGTGCCAAAGTATGCAGCGAAGTTTAATGAGCTGGAAAGGTTTGTCTCACTCAAGTCAATACCGGATGAGCATTAAAGCGAGAAGGTTTGAACAAGGGTTGAAGCCTCGGGCAGATAGCAAGGTTTCAATGTTCCAGTTAAATACATTTGCAGCAGTATTGGAAAAGGCAATTATCGCAGAAGGTGGAAGCAATGCTTTAACTAAGTATAATCTAGAACAAAAGAAGAGGAAGAATGAGGGTGAAAATAAGGCTGGTGGAAGAAATAGTGGAAGTAATAACCAGAAGAGGAAGTGGAATGAAAATTCAAATACGGGCAGACAACAAGGAAGTCAGCAAAAGAAGAAGTTTGAAGTTTGTACTAGTTGTGGGAAAAACCACACTGGTGTGTGCCTAAAGGGTAAGCGAGTGTGTTTTAATTATGGCCAAGAAGGTCACATTGCAATAAATTGTTTTAGCCCGAAGAAGGGAGGAGCCTGTTTCACTTGCGGGTCAAAGGATCACATGGCTCGTGATTGCCCAAGGAAGACAGTGGGAGGTGCAAGTGGAGGCAAGGGAAACAACAACGGTGGTACGTTGACTATCACTGGACCAATGCAATCAAACCGACCCACTGCCAGAACTTTCAATATGACCATGCAAGATGTTGTGCAGTCAAAGGATGTGGTGCCAAGCATCATTCCGATCAATGGTATTAATGCTTATGTGTTATTTGATTCGGGTGCTACTTGTTCATTTATATCTGATGATTTTTCTAGGAATTTTATATTCACCTCAAGAACAATTAGATTTCCCTTTAAGCATAGAGATCATAAATAGGGAAGTCATTCCTGTTATGCTTATATACAAGAACTGTAGAGTGGATATAAAGGGCCATGAGATGATAGTGGATTTGATACCAATTATGTAACAATCCAAAAATTTAAATTGTAATTTTAAATATTTATTGAATTATATAAATATTTAATTGGTGCAATTATTGCTAAATAAATATTTGTTTAATTTGAATTGATTAATTATTTATGTTCTAAATAAATAATTAATGAGTTAAGAAAAATATTATTATATTGATATTTCAAGTTGATGGTTAATTATTTGTATTGAGTTATGTGATTAAATGAATTATTTAATTAATGGTTATTTGAATTAATTAAATTAAATATGAAAGCTTGATTAAATAAAGTGTGACAAATAACTATAGTATAAGGAGTTATTAAAAATAAATTAAAGTAGTTTTAATCTAGTTTTACCCAAACAATGCTTAAGGATATAAATTCTTTAAAATTTAAATGGTTTGCCAAACAAGCCTTATGGCTTTTGATATTTCTAATTTATAAAATAAATAAAATAAAATAAATAATAAATATAATTTATACGTTATTTTGGTTAACTAATGATGGCTATTAAGGCCATATCAGTTTTGTTTTTTTTTTATATTACGCATACTAGTTGCTGGGTTTTGAGAGAGTTCAGAGAATAGAAAAAAGAGAATTGAGAAAAGAGTTTGAGAGATTGAGGGAGATTGGTCTTCAACTAACAAAGATTGTATAAGCTAATTGAAGGTATGTTCTACCACTTTGATATTATTTACGAGTATTTCGGTGAAGCTTTGTTATACTCTGTGAATTCTATTTCTTCTATGCTCTGTGAGTTCTAGTTTTTCTTTCGAATTGTTGTTATGTAACTAAGTTATGGGGGTTATACATGTTTATAGTGATTAGATATGGTGTTTAAACAATAATCGCATGCAAATTTCGTCTACAGTAGGAAGAAAATTTGTTAGTATATGTATTCTTGGTATGTTTCTATATGTAATCATGTAAGTACCAATTTTAATGGCCAATTTGGTTGTGAAACCAGAAATTGAAGTTTGTTTATGGTATTTCATTGAGATACTGAGCGAACGTAGTTTGAATAGAGTATTTTGGTCTACTAATGAATTCACGATGTTTATCGTGTTATCAACTATGGAGTTTTAGTTTTTTTTTTTAAACCGTGTTTTCAAAATTTAAGTTTTAAAATCTTGGTTTAGTCGTTTGTTAATTAGTATTTGAATAATTGGTTATGATTATAGGTAAATTATGTTAGTTGTTCATGTAAATTTAGATGTTAGCGATATCATTTAGTACAAAATTTAGTTGTTATGTTCTTAAATCGTTGGGTTTTCGAGTTTGGCGCCCCAAATACAAATTTCAAGCGCCTCACTCAAATTTTCGCGTCCAATTACTGGAACTCAGCATACGACGCTGGTATTCAACGCCTTTGGCGCCATCGATCCACGCCCGTTGCCGGAAAAGTTGTTCTGCGAGTTGGCGCTTTTGACCTCCTGTAGTAAAACGGCCATAACTTTCTCATACGAACTCCGGTTGAGTTTATTCAAGATGATCAGGAATGAGGACGAATAGACCTACAACTTTCATGCTTTCAGTTTTTTAATTTGAGGTATGTAACTATAGTCAAAATGGCCATCTTTAGGACTATTGTGTATTTGGAGCCAATCGGAGGGCGTCGGGATGCACGAATGCAAGTGCAACCCTTTGTGTATTAGTATAACTTAAAGATAACATGTTGGACATGTAATAGGATGTTGTATCAAGTTGTTAATGTGCATGTGGTGCAATGACATGATCACTTAAGTAGTTGTGATAAAGCTAAAAAGTAATGTTCATGAAAGATGTGATGTTGTTTAAACTTAAACTTAGTTAGTAGCTATACTAAGAGTAATAAAGTAACTCATAAAGGTAATGTTAGTGTAACTAATGTGTATTGTCAATACATATGGTATGTTTAAGACTTGGGGTGAACGTGAATAGTAATTGTTTAACCTACGCACGAGGCAAGTTCTCTAACTCTACTTTTATAATTGTGCAACTATCTTTAAGCAAGTTTTCTAATATATTATCTTGTTAATTCAAGTACTGTTTTCAATTCGATTATAATATAATAATGTAAGTTATTCTGGAGCAAGTTATTCTTGTATTTAACTTGTTGTTTAGCATGCACAACTATATATATATATATACTAATGTCGAACATTTCTATCGCTTCGAAGTTACTACGCATGTTTAGTATTCAATTTTAATTAACCTTGGCTTAGTATTGTTCAAGCAAGGTATGCTATAGTTATTCAAATGGTATGCTATTAGATTATTCCTAAAGCATCACTTTAGTTTACCATGATTGATTCAATCACGATTATTCTATAGTATAGTGTTATTGGTTTTATTCAACTACTCCTTAGTTGATGTTCGTTGAATTCCAAATTTCCTTGAAAGCTTATCCAAACCAAACTTACTTTGGTGCGGACTTGTATTCTAAATACTGAGATGAACAACTCTTTTAATAGAGGTTTACGCTTAGCGTTGAAATGGTTGTGCACAATACATTGTATGAAGGTTGATCCCCTAAGACGTGGAGTCCTTATAGTCTTATAGACCACAAAGTTAAAGTTGAAAGATTACTTATAATCGTGGACATGATTCGTGGTCATTAGACCCTCGAATGAATGTTATAATTTTCGTAAAGTTAATAGAATATATTGTTCAGTTCTATTGAGCCTAATATTGGCAATTGATGTAAAAGTTTAAAGATTTACTTATTGTTATTTCAAGTGGGCTTTGTTTGCTCACTCTTGCTCAGAAAATTTCTTACGCCTAAAGTTGAAACGGGTGACGTACCTAGTACGAAAGAAGGAAAATGAAAGATGAATAAATACCAAGACTTGTAATAGTTTTGATAGTTTACTTTTCGAAATTTGATTTAAAGATTGTAATGAAGTTATTTAATTTTCTGCGATTTGAATGATTTTTGTTAAAGGTTAGATAACTTGGGGAAATTTTTATTTAAGTTTAATCTCAGATGGACAGTGTTTTCTTTTATTATTCAATTCTATTATGATTGGGTAGTTAGAAATGAATGTTTTGATTACATGAACACCAAATCTTGAGGTAATGAAGTAACGGATTTGTGGGTGTCACAAGTTAGTATCAAAGCTTTAGGTTATGAACCTTAGGTGGGGAAAAAAGCCTTAGAAGTAACCTTTGAAAAGATAGTGGAGATAACTCTTATCGAGTTTTAAGAAAGAAGTAATAAAACACTTTGAAGGAGAAACCGCAATGACACAAAAAGGCTACGAGATCTAGGATCATGAGGAACGAATCGACAAATGTCGAGGAGAAACTAATACAAATCAAGAAGGAGAAAAAGAACAATTGATCGAGATGGTTCTCGAATCAAGGGCAAGCGAGTAGAGAAGAAGTCTGCTAAGAGGGCAAGAGTCAAGATGCTTACGAGGAAGCTTTTCAACGAACCGTTAAGCGATAAGAGACACGCAAAGCAAAGAGGATGAAGATGGAAGAGATGGATAAAGTATTTAACACCGCAATTAATCGAGCTCAAGATCGGTCATGGGATATCCGATTCGATTTGAGACGCCGCCATCATTCATGTTGGATCGCGAGCAACAATGTTTGAAGTCATGGAGGAAGAACGTGATAGGGCTAAGAAGTATCTTAATAGAACATCGAGATATAGTACGACGATGAGTGAAATGTTAAATAAATTATAAATCCCAAGTGTTATGCAACCTATGGATATGACTATGATGTTGTCACCAAACTTTTGTAGTTCGGGAAAAGTAATGTAGATAGTAGTGATGCTATTGTTTTATGTTTTCCAAAAAGGTTTTGAATAAATAAAAGTTGTTACTTTATTCAAAGTGTTATCGTTATATGGCTATTTCTTTTTATGGAGGCAAGTTAATTAGAAATACTTAAAGAAGGTTTGTAATAGTCTAATAGATGTTTTGTTTTAACAAAAAATGCCTCCCAGGGCGTGAACCACCCCGCGGAGAGAAACAATGAGAGAACTACCAATAAACCATAATGTTGGATGTAAACCCGCTTCAACAACTAGTGACACTCTTGCGTGGGCGTTGCGAGAATCAACCACAAAAACATGGTACAACGTTTAAGGATTTCAAGGCGATTGGACCACATTCGAATTCCATGGGTCTATGAATCCAAATGGCTACGGACTGGATTATGGAGATAGAAAAGGTGTTCGATGTCGCTAGGGTAGGGGATGATCGTAAGACTACTTTGCAACATTCATGTTGAAAGCGAAGCTAGTTATTGGTGGCGAGCCAATAAAACTCGTGAAGGGCCGGGGTGATGACACGGATAGGTTTAAGGAGTTGTTCTTCGAGACTTATTTCCTTGGATAGTTCAAGAGTCACTAAAGTGCGCTTTCTGGAATTAAAGCAGGAACGATGATTTCAGATATCGAGTATGCGCAAAAATTCAACGAATTGGCGAGGTTTACGCCATATCAGTCAAGACAGAATTTGACGAGCGTAAAGCGAAAAAGATTTGAACAGGGACCAAGCCCGATCATCACATAGGGTATCCCTGTTCCAATTGAAGACGTTCTTGATGATGGAGAAAGCGATTACTCACCGAAGGTGGAGGCGGCGATGACAAAGTTCAACCAGAAAAAAAAAGAAGAGGAATGAGAATGAGACTAAGAATGGGAGTGGTAGCGGTGGAAACAATAACAACAACAACAACAAATCGGCATGAAAGTGGAAGTGGAACGCAGGGAGCGTGGTCTTGGACACCAAAGAGGGTAACCAAAGAAAACAAAGTTTGAAGCATGTGCGACATGCGGAAATTTTCACAAGGGTGCGTGGTTGATGGGGAAACGAAGTTTGCTACAATTGTGGCGGAGGGCCACATCGCCCCAAATTGCTTTGAACCAAAGAAGAATGCGTGCTTCACATGCGGATCCAAGGATCACTTTGCTCGTGAATGTCCTAAGAAGAGGGATGGAGTGACAACCCGGAAGCGATGGAGGTAACAATGGAGGTACATGGGCCATTGCATAGACTGCGAAGATCAATCAAACCCACAACTAAAACCTTCAACATGATTATGCGGATATCAGCAATCAAAAGATGTGGTGTCGTATTATCCCAATCAATGATATAAATGCTTATGTATTATTTGATTCGGTCTTACTTGTTCGCTTATATCTCGATGAATTTGCTAAGAGGTTAGAATTACCTAGAGAAGAACTGAATTTTCCTTTGAACATAGAAATTGCGAATAAGGAAGTAATCCTGTTAGATTCAGTATACAAGAACCTGTAGGGTGAACATTAAGGAGAATATCTTGTTGGTAGATTTGATTCATTAGACTCGGGAATTTGATGTAATTTTGGGAATGGATTGGTACATTCAAATACGGAGCGGTGGATTGTACTTGAAAAGAAATGTGTAAACCTTATGACTCAAATCAAAGGTAGTATTTTATGGTAGCAAGTCGCCTAGACAAATGAAATGTCCGATTTATATGTCAGAAAGCAAGAAATTGTTGAGTCAAGGTTGTGTGGGCTATTTAGCTTACATAGTCGATACTCAAAACAAGGGGTAAAACTAGAAGAAATACCCCAGAGTGAGAGAATTGAAGACGTGTTTCAGAGGATTTGCCAGACTTCCGCCTGACAGAGAAATTGAATTCGTGATCGACTTAGTGCCAGGAACAGCACCGATATCGAAGGCCCCGTACAGAATGGCTCCGGTAGAAATGAAGGAACTGATGGTACAGTTGCAAGAGCTGCTGGACAAGAAATATATTCAACCAAGTGACGCCAAGTGGGGGCGCCAGATTTATTTGTGAAGAAGAAGGACGGATCAATGCGTCTTTCAGCATTGATTATGAGGAGTTAAACAAAGTCACTATTAAAAACAAATACCGTTGCCAAGAATAGATGACTTGTTTGACCAATCAAGGGTGCCAAATACTTTTCAAAATAGATTTGAGAAGTGGGTATCACCAGTTGAAAGTGAGGAAGGACGATATACCACGAACGGCATTCAGAACTCGGTATGGAGATTACGAGTTTCTAGTGATGTCTTTTGGTTTAACCAATGCACCTGCTGCGTTCATGGATCTGATGAACAGGGTGTTTAAACCATTCTTAGACAAGTTTGTAGTGGTATTTATCGACGACATTCTAGTGTATTCCAAGACTCAAGAAGAACACGTGGAACACTTACGTTTGATATTGGAGACACTAAGAAAGGAAAAAGCTATCTGTGAAAATTCTCTAAGTGCGAATTTTGGCTCGACCGTGTACAAATTTTGGGTCATGTTATGGACAAGGATGGGATTTCAAAGGATCCATCAAAAATGGAAGTCAGAATCAATTGGGAACAACCAAAGAACACCGCGAAGTGAGGGAGTTTCTTGGGACCGGGTTGAGTTATTATAGAAGATTCATTCAAGATTTTTCTAAGATAGCCACTCTGCTAACAAATTTGACAAGGAAAGCTATAAAATTCATGTGGACGGAGAAATGTGAAGAAAGTTTTCAAGATTTGAAGAAGAAGCTAAGTGTAGCACCTGTGTTGACATTACCAGACAATACAGGAAATTTTATGGTGTATAGTGATGCCTCACACAAAGGGTTGGGTTGTGTTCTTATGCAGAATGGGAAAGTCATCGCGTATGCATCAACACAATTGAAAGACTACAAAAAAGGGTATCCGACTCATGATTTAGAGTTGGCGGCGGTTGTGTTTGCTCAAAGATATGGAGACACTATCTCTACGGAGAGAAATGTGAGATTTACAGCACTATAAAAGTCTCAAGTATATTTTCACATGAAGGACCCGAACATGCGTCAAAAGAAGATGGATGGAACCGATAAAAGATTATGATTGTGAGATCTTTTATCATCTAGGCAAAGCAAACGTGGTTCAGCAGATGCCTTGAGTAGGAAAGGCGGGAAAAAGTTGATGTTGTTAATCGATAAGGAGGAACTTATTACAAAGAATGTCAAGGTTAGAGTTGGAAATCAAATTTCCAAAAGAATCGATGAGAAATTGTACGAGATGGAAGCGGTCAAACTTTGGTGGACAAAGTGAAGAATGCTCAATCTGCAGGATGAGAATGCGAGAAAATAAGAGAAGGTGTGGTCTGGGAAAAGAAATAAAGTACAAAGTTGATACTGAGGGATGCTTAGAGATTTGAAGGAACGAATATACGGTTCCAAAGCAGCAGGATATTAAAGAAGACATATTGACCAAAAGCTCATAACTCGAGATATTCGATTCATCCAGAAGTATGAAGATGTATCAAGATTTATGACGACATTTTTGGTGGCCAAATATGAAAAGAGACGTTGCAAAATGCGTTGCAAAAGTGCTTAACATGTCGTAGAGTCAGGCCAAACATCAAAGACCAAGGAGTTACTTCAACCGGGCTGGAGATACCGAATGGAAATGGGAGCATATCACAATGGATTTTGTGGTAGGTCTTCCAACAACTCGTAAAGGATACAATGCGATTTGGGTGATAGTGGGCGTGAGTTGACAAAATCGCACACTTTTGCCAATAAAGATTAGATTCAATCTTGATCGGTTAGCAAAACTATATGTTAAAGAGATCGTTGCAAGACATGGGGTTCCAGTGTCAATTGTGTCGACGAGATCCGAGGTTCACATCAAACTTCCGAAAGAGACTACAAGAATGTATGGGAACGCAATTGCGAATGAGTATGGCATATCATCCGCAAAACGTATGGGCCAAAGCGAACGAACGATTCGGACATTAGAAGATATGCTTTGAGAGTATCGTCACGGATTTCAAAGGAAGCCGGATGAACAATTACCGTTGGTGGAATTTGCCTACAATAATAGTTACCATGCTAGCATCGGCATACCGCGCTTACGAAGCATTATACTGGTAGGAAGTCTGAGAACTCCAATTGTCTTTGGGGACGAAGTCGATGAACGTCAACCGTTAGGACCGTAACTAGTACAACAAATCACCGAGGTTGTCTAACTCATCGTAACAAGATTGATAGAAATGCCAAGATAGAAAAAAAGAAATATCTTTGATCAACACGATAAGATCGTGCATTTGACATAGAAATTACGTATTCCTAAAAGTTTATCCTTGGAAGGGGAAATTCGATTTGGTAAAAAGGGGAAACTAAGTCCGAGGTTTATTGGACCCTTTGAAGTGCTAAGGAAAGTTGGAGAGGTAGCTTACGAGGTAGCTTTACCTCCGGAATTGCAAAACATTCATAATGTTTTTCACGTGTTTGCATACTGACCAGTATAAATCGATTACAAGCACATAATTGAAACGAACCATTGCAATTTGAGAAAGACTTGTCCTATGAAGAGATTCATATCTAGATAGTCGAAGCGTGAAAGAAACAAGTGCTCGTGAATAAAGTGATACCTTCATGAAGGTGATATGGAGGAACCACAATGTCGAAGAGGCTACGTGGGAACTCGTCGGCGATATGATAAAGAATTACCCCGAGTTATTTGTTTAAATGTGTCTTCGATTAAGGGGATGTAATCTTTGTAAGAATGGAAGAATGTGACGATTTGTTTGTTTGAGTAGTGATTATTCGGGGACGTAATCCTTGTAAGAGAGGGAAGGATGTAACAATTCAAAATTTAAATTGTAATTTTAAATATTTATTGATTATATAAATATTTAATTGGTGCATTTATTGCTAAATAAATATTTGTTTAATTTGAATTGATTAATTATTTATGTTGTAAATAAATAATTAATGAGTTAAGAAAATTATTATTATATTGATATTTCAAGTTGATGGTTAATTATTTGTATTGAGTTATGTGATTAAATGAATTATTTAATTAATGGTTATTTGAATTAATTAAATTAAATATGAAAGCTTGATTAAATAAAGTGTGACAAATAACTATAGTATAAGGAGTTATTAAAATAAATTAAAGTAGTTTTAATCTAGTTTTACCCAAACAATGCTTAAGGATATAAATTCTTTAAAATTTAAATGGTTTGCCAAACAAGCCTTATGGCTTTTGATATTTCTAATTTATAAAATAAATAAAATAAAATAAATAATAAATATAATGTATACGTTATTTTGGTAACTAATGATGGCTATTAAGGCCATATAAGTTTTGTTTTTTTTATATTACGCATACTAGTTGCTGGGTTTTGAGAGAGTTCAGAGAATAGAAAAAAGAGAATTGAGAAAAGAGTTTGAGAGATTGAGGGAGATTGGTCTTCAACTAACAAAGATTGTATAAGCTAATTGAAGGTATGTTCTACTACTTTGATATTATTTACTTAGTATTTTGTGAAGCTTTGTTATACTCTGTGAATTCTATTTCTTCTATGCTTTCTGTGAGTTCTAGTTTTTCTTCGAATTGTTGTTATGTAACTAAGTTATGGGGTTATACATGTTTATAGTGATTAGATATGGTGTTTAAACAATAATCGCATGCAAATTTCGGCTGATGGGAAGAAAATTTGTTAGTATATGTATTCTTGGTATGTTTCCATATGTAATCATGTAAGTACCAATTTTAATGGCCAATTTGGTTGTGAAACTGTAAATTGAAGTTTGTTTATGGTATTTCATTGAGATACAAACAGAACGTAGTTTGAATAGAGTATTTTGGTCTATTAATGAATTCACAAGTGTTTCTTCGTGTTATCAACTATGGAGTTTTAGTTTTTTTTTTTTTAAACCGTGTTTTCAAAATTTAAGTTTTAAAATATTGGTTTAGTCGTTTGTTAATTAGTATCTTGAATAATTGGTTATGATTATGGGTAAATTTTGTTAGTTGTTCATGTAAATTTAGATGTTAGCGATGATCATTTAGTACAAAATTTAGTTGTTATGTTCTTCGTCGTTGGGTTCTACGAGTTTGGCTACCAGTACCAAATTTCGTGCTCAACGCCAAAAATGGGCGATTTCGCGCCCAGCGGCTGAACTCGCTACTACGCTGGTATTCTACCAGGCACATCGATCCGCGCCCGGGCTTGGGAAAAGTTATCTCGAGTTGGGCAGTTTGACCTCCTCATAGTAAAACGGCCATAACTTTCTCATACGAACTCCAATTGAGTTGATTCAAGATGATCCGGAACGAGAACGAATAGACCTACAACTTTCATGCTTTAAGTTTGTTAATCTGAGGTCTGTAACTGTAGTAAAAATGGCCATCTTTAGGACTGTTGTGTATTTGGAGCCAATCGGAGGGCGTCGGGATGCACGAATGCAAGTGCAACCCTTTGTGTATTAGTATAACTTAATGATAACATGTTGGACATGTAATAGGATGTTGTATCAAGTTGTTAATGTGCATGTGGTGCAATGACATGATCACTTAAGTAGTTGTGATAAAGCTAAAAAGTAATGTTCATGAAAGATGTGATGTTGTTTAAACTTAAACTTAGTTAGTAGCTATACTAAGAGTAATAAAGTAACTCATAAAGGTAATGTTAGTGTAACTAATGTGTATTTTCAATACATATGGTATGTGTAGGACTTGGGGTGAACATGAATAGTAATTGTTTAACCTACATGCGAGCGCAAGTTCTCTAACTCTACTTTTATAATTGTGCAACTATCTTTAAGCAAGTTTTCTAATATATTATCTTGTTAATTCAAGTACTATTTTTAATTCGATTATAATATAATAATGTAAGTTATTATGGAGCAAGTTATTCTTGTATTTAACTTGTTGTTTAGCATGCACAACTATATATATATATAAATGTCTAACATTTCTATCGTTCAAGTTACTATGCATGCTTAGTATTCAATTTAATTAACCTTGGCTTAGTATTGTTCAAGCAAGGTATGATATAGTTATTCAAATGGTATGCTATTAGATTATTCCTAAAGCATGACTTTAGTTTACCATGATTGATTCAATCACGATTATTCTATAGTATAGTGTTATTGGTTTTATTCAACTACTCCTTAGTTAATGTTCGTTGAATTCCAAATTTCTTTGAAAGCTTATCCAAACCAAACTTACTTTGGTGCGGACTTGTATTCTAAATACTGAGATGAACAACTCTTTTAATAAAGGTTTACGCTTAGCGTTGAAATGGTTGTGCACAATACATTGTATTTAAGGGTTGATCCCCTAAGTGCGTGGAGTCCTTATAGTCTTATATTTGTTAAAGTTAAAGTTGAAAGATTACTTATAATCTGTGGACATGATTCGTGGTCATTAGACCCTCAATTAATGTTATAATTTTTAGAAAGTTAATAGAATATATTGTTCAGTTCTATTGAGCCTAATATTGGCAATTGATGTAAAAGTTTAAAGATTTACTTATTGTTATTTCAAGTGGGCTTTGTTTGCTCACTCTTGTCTGTAAAATTTCTTACAGCTAAAGTTGAAACGGGTGACGTACCTAGTACCAGTAAGGGAAAAGGAAAGATGAATAAATACTGAAGACTTGTAATAGTTTTGATAGTTTATTTTCAGAATTTGATTTAAAGATTGTAATGAAGTTATTTAATTTTCCGCATTTGAATGATTGTTGTTAAAGGTTAGATAACTTGGGAGATTTTTATTTAAGTTTAATCCTGTATGGACAGGTTTTCTTTTATTATTCAATTCTATTATGATTGGGTAGTTAGAAATGAATGTTTTGATTACGTGAACACCAAATCTTGAGGTAATGAAGTACCGGGATTTGGGGGTGTCACAAATTAAACTTGGGGAGTTTTATGTTATACTGGGAATAGACTGGTTATTCAATAACGGGGCAATAATTGATTGCCAAAAGAAATGTGTTAACCTTATGACTCCGTCAAAGGTGGTGTTTTATGGCAGCAAGTCACCTCGACAAGCAAGTTGTCTGACAATGATGCAAGCTAAGAAGTTATTGAGATAAGGATGTATAGGATACTTAGCTTACATAGTCGATACTCAAAAGAAGAGTGCGAAGTTAGAAGAGATACCGGTCATTAGAGACTTTGTGGACGTATTTCCAGTTGATTTGCCTGGACTACCTCCGGATAGAGAGGTTGAGTTCGTGATTGATTTAGCACCATGAACGACCCTGATATCTAAAGCCCCATATAGAATGGCCCCAGTAGAGATGAAGGAGTTGATGGTTTAGTTACAACAATTATTAGATAAGAAGTACATCCAGCCGAGTGTGTCGCCGTGGGGAGCGCCAGTATTGTTTGTTAAAAAGAAAGATGGATCAATGCGGCTCTACATTGATTAAAGGTAATTGAATAAGGTCACGATTAAAAATAAATATCCGTTACCGAGAATCGATGACTTATTCGATCAACTGAAGGGAGCGAGATATTTCTCAAAGATAGACTTGAGGAGTGGTTATCATCAGCTGAAGGTGAGACCAGAAGATGTACCGAAGATAGCATTCAGAACTCATTACAGTCACTACGAGTTTCTGGTGATGTCATTTGGTCTAAAGAATGCTCCTGCAGCGTTCATAGACCTAATGAACAGGGTGTTTAAACCATTCTTAGATAAATTTGTAGTTGTGTTTATTGATGATATATTGGTGTATTCTACGACCAAGGAGGAACACGTTGAACACTTAAGGGTGACGTTAGAGACATTGAGAAGAGAGAAGTTCTACGCTAAATTCTTGAAATGTGAGTTTTGGTTAGAATGTGTACAGTTTCTTGGGCACGTCATTGACAAAAATAAAATCTCGGTAGATCCATCGAAATTTGAAGCTATAATAAACTAGGATCAGCCAAAGACACCGTCAGAAGTAAGAAGTTTCTTGGGATTGGCAGGTTACTATAGGTGTTTTATTCAATATTTTTCCAAGATCGCAACTCCGTTGACAAATTTAACTAGGAAGGCAGTTATGGATGTTTGGACGGAAAAGTGTGAGGAGAGTTTTCAAGAATTAAAGAAAAGGTTGAGTTCAACACCTGTGTTGTCATTGCCTGATGATACAAGGAATTTTGTGGTATTCAGTGACGCATCGCATAAAGGACTAGGTTGTGTTCTTATGCAGAACGACAGGGTTATTGGAGTTGGCTGCAATGGTGTTTGCTCTGAAGATTTGGAGACACTATCTTTATGGAAAGAAGTGTGAGATATATAGACCATAAAAGTATGAAGCATATCTTTACACATAAAGAATTGAATATACGACAGAGAAGATGGCTGGAGTTGATTAAAGACTATGACTACGAGATTCTTTATCATCTTAGAAAGGAGAATGTTGTTGCTGATGCTTTAAGTAGAAAGGGTCGGGAGAAATTAATGATGTTGACTGCTCAGGAAAAGCTTGTAGCAGAAATAGCCAAGATGGAGTTAGAAATTAAATGTTTGACAGAATCAGATGAAAAATTGTTCCAGATGGAGAGTAGTTCAATTTTGGTGGATAAGGTGAAGAATGTACAACTTCAAGATGAAAACTATGAAAAGATAAAAAAAAAAGTGTCTAAAGGTGAAGAAAATAAATTTAAAGTTGATAATGAAGGGTTACTCCGATTATAAGGGAGAATTTGGGTTCCGGCCGTACCAGAAATTAGGGAGGAAATTTTAAGCGAGGCTCATAACTCACGATATTTGATTCATCCTAGAAGTACAAAGATGTATCAGGATCTTAGACATCATTTTTAGTGGTCGAATATGAAAAAGGATGTTACTGAATGTGTGGAAAAATGTCTAACGTGTCAGAAAGTTAAAGCTGAACATCAAAGGCCAAGCGGAATGTTACAACTGTTAGAGATACCAGAATGGAAATGGGAGCATATCACAATGGATTTTGTGGTAGGTCTTCCAATGACTCAGTAAGGTTACGATGCAATTTGGGTGATTGTCGATCGATTGACGAAGTCGGCACACTTTTTGCCAATCAATATTAGATTTAACCTAGATCGGTTGGGAAAACTGAATGTGAAGGAAATTGTATCAAGACACGGTGTCCCGGTGTCCATTATATCAGATAAAGATCCACGTTTCATATTAAATTTCTGGAAACGACTACAGGAATGCTTGGGAACGCAGTTGAGAATGGGTACAGTGTATCATCCTTAAATCGATGGACAAAGTGAGAAACCAATCCGGACATTAGAGGATATGCTCAGAGCATGTATTATGGATTTTAAAGGGAATTGGGATGATCATCTACCGTTGGTTGAATTTACCTATAATAACAGTTATCACACAAGTATTGGCATGCCGCCTTACGAAGCGTTACACGACAGGAAATGCAGAACTCCGTTATGCTAGGACGAAGTTGGAGAACGACAACTATTAGGTCCAGAATTGGTACAGCAGACCGTCGAAATCATCAAAGTGATTCGGACAAGATTGACAATTATGCAGGATATAGCGTAAGATGTATCTTGCGTCAACAATCGGCAAAGTTAGAATTTGATGTCGGTAGTTTTGTTTTCTTGAAGGTGTCTCCCTGGAAAGGGAAGATACGTTTTGGTAAAAAGGAAAAACTAAGTCTTAGGTTTATAGGACCTTTTGGAGTGCTACGCTGAGTTGGTAAAGTGGCATATGAGGTAGCTCTACCTCCAAAATTAGAACATATTCATAACATTTTCCATGTTTCGGTATTAAGACCATACAAGCCCGATTATAAGCATGTTATAGAATATGAACCGTTACAGTTTGAAAAAGACTTATCTTATAAAGAAATTCTAGTTCAAATAGTTGATAGGAAAGAGCAGATTCTCAGAAGCAAAATAATACCTTATGTTAAGGTAATTTGGAGGAACCACAACGCTGAAGAAGCTACGTGGAAACTTGAAGACATTAAAAAGTAATCCTCAGTTATTTGCTTAATTTTTGTACAGCGATTATGGGGACATAATCCTTTTAAGGAGGGATGAATGTAATGAATGAATTTATTGAGTCGTGATTCTGGGAACAGAATCCTTTTAAGGAGGGAAGGATGTAACGAACGAGAATTTTGTAATTAATTTTAAATATTTATCGAATTAAATAAATATTTTAATTAATTTATTTATTGAGATAAATAAATAATTGATGAAGTTGTGGTGTAATAATTTAGTTATGTGTGTATATTAACTAAATTAATAGATGGTAATTTTATAGATTGGAGATTTAATTTAATGAAATAATTAATTAAATTAATTGTAATGAATATTATGTCGTGCGATTGATGATCTTCTAATTTGATTTAATAATTAAATTAGAAATTTAATAATCTATTAAATAAATTTATAATTATATTGTAAATGTTTGGTTTAATTATTAATGAGTTCAGATTAATAATTTAAGTATTTAGAATTAGATTAATTTAATTTGCTAAGAATGTGACAATTGAACTATATTATATAAGTAATATAAAAATAAACTAAAATGGGATTTTAAGAGGATTGCCAAACATGGCCTTGTGGCCTTTGGCATAATATAACTGATAAAAACTATTGGGTTTTTTTTACCTGATGATTTAAGTTTACGCGTGATGTTATATCAGTGTTAGGGTGTTTACGTATTATCTTAAGTCTAAATAGAGCAGAGAAAATAAAGAGGAAGAGAGAGCTCTAGAGAGGAATTGAGAGGGAATTGGAAGAGAAATCCTTGAAAACAAGACGGAAGTAGCAATTCTCTAATATCTCTTAACAAAGCTAAACAAGAATTAAGAGGTAAATAACCTAGTTTCTTCTTATTTTGGGTGTTCTTGAGTTATCCTTTAAAAATTAGAAATTTAGTTGGATGATTGGCTAAATAGATGATATATGTGTTGGTATAAGTTTATAAACTGTTGTATATTGTTTATACATGATTTCTAGGAAATCAATTCATGTATACATGATTTAGTTTAAAGAAATTATGTTGTGATGGAATATATATGTTTTGGTCTATTTTGAGTCAAAAAAATTGAAGTTTAATTCATGTAAAAACCTGTGATTTGATAATTGTTATTGTTAATATATTGAAATACGAAAATAATGCAGTTAAAATGGTTTGATTTGGTTAAGAAACGAGGATTTGGCGATTTATTTCGCTAAATGTGTTGAAAATAGAGAAACTAGTAAAAATATGATTTTTAATCCTCTAAATTTGGTTGTTTATGTTGTTTTAGGTGTTAAAATGATTGATTGTATATATTATGTGGTTTTGGTTAAGTTTATAATGTAAGGATTTGTATATGTTGTTGTAGAATTGGGAAATTGGTGTTTTTGGCTTGTAACAGAGGTTTGAGTGTCAGTAGTTTACGATCTTGCATCTTGGCAATTGTACCGGTACCAAAAAGCGTAAACAACGCTTGCAGATCTTAGATAAGTTTAAGGGATTGAGCACTAAGCAGCTGCCTTGCCGATTATAAGAGCTTAGGCTTAGGCGTGGTGAGTCTACCGCCCTCCGAAAGCGAGGCGCTTGTTTTTTAGTTTCAGTCCATGACGTGTTGGCTTAACCTAGTCTAAGATGCATGATAAGGAGTTAAACATGTTATGAAGTTCCATAACAGATTGTGATCATGTATTTGATGAATTTAGATTGAAAAGATAAAGACTTAGACAACTTTAACTTTTTATTTGATTAAGACTTGAGATGTTATTTAAAGCGTGACGATGCCTTATTAGATTTGTGATTTTAAACCTGTAATTGGTGTCAGAGATTGAAATATGTGAAAGGATAATGAGATGAACTTGAATGAGAGTTAAACATATAGGGTTAATGTTAGTTTAACTAATTGGTATTGCGATTTCAATGGTATGTAGGGTATTTGGCGAACGTTTGTTATAATTGTATAGCTTACGCATGAGGCAAATTCCTAAACCTTAATCTTATGTTGATCAAGTTTCTTGGTTCTATCTTGTTTACGATTATGAAAGTTCTTGTATTCTAATTCTTTTACATTGAGAAAGTTTCATATTCCTAACTTGATATTGTTATGCAAGTTCCTAAAACTTTAATCTTTTATTGAGCAAGTTCCTAACTTTTGTTTCTTGCCATTCAAAGCATAAATTGTTCAAGTTCATTGTCCCAAATGAGTTTTCTAACTCTTTTGAATGTAATACTTCGTATATACAATGTCTATTCAATTGTTTATTGTTGACATTCAATCTTTGACTTAAGTATCGTTGTTCAATCTTATATTATCGTGTTGAACCTTCAAATAACTAATAAACCTTTATTGATTGGACTAATCTATAATTGATGAGTGTTCTAAAATTCTAGAAGCACTGTTAAGCTAATCCAAACTAAACTTTATTTAGTGTGGAAATCCTAAAGTCAAACTGAGATGAACAACCCTAATATAAAGGATTATGTACGCGTTAGCGTTTAAATGTTTGTGCATAATACATGGTACGAAGGGCTGATCCCCCTAAGTACGAAAGAAAAAGTATGTATAGTCTAATGATTGTTAAAGGTTGAAGTAGAAATACTTAATAACCTTGGGACATAGTTCATGGTCTTAAGACCCTCAGATATAAATCTCAAACTTGTTTACTAATCTTGATTCGAAGAAAGAGTTCTTAATTATTCAGTATTCATTGCTTACTCTTATGGTATTGCTATTGTCATCATTATATTAGTGAGCAATTGTTTGTTCACTCTTGCATTTAACACTGCAGCTAAAGTTGAGAAAGTTGATGAACCGTCTTCTAACAAAAATAAGGGCAAGTTGTCCAAATGATGAAGACATGTCTGATTTTATTTAATAGAGTTCTGTTATGAGACTTATTTAATTATATAATGTATTCCATAGATTTATGTAATAATTTAATGTTAGATTACCTGAGATTTGTTTAAAGATGATGTAACCCTTTAAATGGGGAGGATTATTGTTTAAGTTATTTAATTTATGTCTTTATCCTTGATTATGGGTAGTTAGATGTAAGTGTTTTGGACAGTGAGCACCAAATCTTGTGGGAATGAAGTGCCCGGATTTGGGGGTGACACAATCCCCTTAACCGGTGTTGTGGCACCTGGTTTTAAGTGTTGTCTGGCGCAGTGGCGCCAGGCATAAAATTTAGAAAATTTTGCAAGTGTTCTCCTATGTTCAATCCATTAAATTTGCTAACTCGTAACTTAATCATTCCAACTCAGAATGAATCCATTCCTGAGTCAAATTCTTACTTTCATTACATACTTTGATTTCCCTGAACATAATATTTTTATGAATCCGTTAACAAGCCTTTTCATTGGCTCAAAACTCATCTATCATTTATTTTACGTTTTAATGTTTTTCATTCGTTCGTCTGTAACTTACTTATCTGATACCCAAATGAGTTCATTCTTGAGCCTATGGCTCACAAATTTCATGTTCTTCAACATACTTATGTAACCATAATTTTTTAGGTTCATTATCAACATTCCATATTCGTCCGAAAATAATTGTTAACTACGATTTCAACGGTTAATGATAAGTAGGTTTTATACCTACTTATCCGATATCTATTACTTGAATTATTTGCTTAATCTCATGTTTCTTAGTTACTTTTCATACATTTTATGTTTATTTTGTAGATTATATGCTTGGGAGTTGAAATCACAAAGAATTGGTATGAAATCGCAAAGAAAAACAATACGGACATCGTTTGGGTTTTTATGCTCATTTCATGTTTTGGCTTGGAACTTGGATTACATTCTCGAACTTTTTCTTAGCTTTCCGTAACAACTTGAATCATTCCAATCGGAGTTTAGATGCAAGAGTTATGATATTTGTACCAACGGACGTCGAACGTCACTGTTTCGGGTGGTCATTTACATAGCAGCCATTTCAGAGCCACTTTCAACATTTCTCCATTCCTTATTTCTAAAAACACAAAGCATGAAAGTTGTAGATCTACGTCTCCTCTTTCTGTAACATCTTAAATCATCAAAATCGGAGTTCAGCAGAAGAAGTTATGGCCATTTTTCCAAAAGACGTCAGAGCAGAAAATATTTCTTCACAAAACCGCCGCCGGGGTGGGTGTACCAGCTCCAAAGCAGGCCCCTAGCCCGCTGGGGTGGGCCCTTTTAAATCCTAGACCCCCGTCGGGGCGGGGGTAGCCTAGAAAATACCAATTTTGGTCAAAGTTGAGTCCGGGAAGGATTGTTTCGATCCGATTGACTCAAGGACTTCCAAGAGAACTTCCTAAAGGAATTAAAGACATGTAAAGAGACTTATAAAAGGAAGAGAATCACAAGGATTAAGAGAGATTAGACTATATATAGGATTCAATTAGATTAGAATAGAGTAAATTAGATCAAAATCATAGTTCTAATGAGTTTTGGAGAATGAAGCAACTTGGAGACCATTGAAGATTCAAAGTAGAAGCAAGGAGGGAGCTTCAAATCTACAGACAATAGATTCTATCTTCTTATCTTCATCTATCTTTCTCTTTTAATGATTATTCAATTGTGGATTCTTAGTTTTAATTCAATAATCATGAACTAATTCTTTGTTTGAGATTACAATGGATCTTATTGTGTAGTTTATTTTAATATGCTTCGCTATCAATTATTATGTTCTATTATGAGGATTGTCTATTGTGATTTGAACTTAATTGCTTAATTGCCTAGCTAACCATTACCGTGATAATCTATATGAACTCGAGAGATGGAGTATAGATTTAGATTTGATCATGATAGCATGTGTTTGTGATTTCTGCATAGATGGAATTCATGATCCGTGTTTAGGATAGAGATATACCTTTACGCCATATGTAATCTTATAGAAAACTTGTGTTTTAAATCCTTTTTAATTGTAATTCACATAGAGATATAGTGAATTAGTTAATTAGGGAGTCTTGCTTAATTCTATCATCTGTGGATTTAAGTGAGTATGGGTATTATGCATCGAGCGATGGTTTTATTTTCTTTAGTGTTCTTGATTAACAATTCATGATAGAGAATAATTGATGAGAAGTGTGTTAACTTAAATAAAGCAACAAGTGAAGTTGTGATCTTAAATCTCCGCAATCTTAATTTAACTAGTGGTAATTAGAATTAGTTTACTTATAAATTGAAATTCATTCGTTTAAATAAGATTGAGTTGGTTATGGGTTAGTACTTGGTGATTTTTATTAAACAATTCCTCGTGGGAACGATACTCTACTTTCACTTTATTACTTGGTAACCACGTACTTGCGTGTTGTGCATAATTAAATTTTACCCAACAAGTTTTTGGCGCCGTTGCCGAGGAATTAGTTAATATATTTGTTTCAATATTAGCTTCAATCAAATTAGTCTTAATTTAAACATTTTTTTTCTTTTTTAATTCTCTTCTTATTTTTCTTTCTTTACAGGTACCATGGCGGAATTTAATTATCAATGATCGTATACAAGAATGACTCAGTGAAGGGAAGAAGAGATTGATGGTCTCAATGCATTTTCTGCATTATCAGCATAGCAAGACACTTTCGAGGAGGTTGGACGTTGTTGCAGCCCAACGTACTTAAAGGATAGCAGTTAATTGCAATTATTGTGCTGGTAATCAACTGAGTCATCAATGCACCGTTAGTTTTGGGCCGGGACAACACGGTGGTGAATACCTCAACGATTATACATATACTAATTATCAGCAAGTTTGGGGGTATCACCCGAATTCATCATGGAGAGATACTTATGAAGACCAATACTACGCTTCAAATCAAACATTCACACCGGAATTTTCATGTCCTCCTCCATTGCCACAAGAAGAAAAGCCAAATCTGAGGGATGTAATATTGAAGGGCATAGCAAACCTAGAGGAGATAAGGATTAGCCAAGAGTTTTCAACCCAAAAGTTTAATATTCGAATGGAATAACTCGTCACTACCTTAACTAATGGTCCTCAATACATGGCTTCCGAGACTGAGACAGATATTTCAAGGTTGGAGGAATTGTTGTCCAAGTTCATAGCATCAAGTGAGGAGAGGAGGATTAATCGATTAATCAAGAATCGATCAATTCGAAATCAAGAGAAATCAATTCAAAATATCTCGCGAACGGATGGATCAAATGCTCAAAGCCTTGAATAACTGTCCTCAAAATAATTGGTGTTATGATGAGGATTCTGAGGTTAATGAAGTGCCCGAGCCAAATCTACAACTGGATGAGACACGAGATGTTGAAAAAAAGGAGACAAGTGGGGATAATGAAAATAAGGGCGGTGAAGAACTAACTATGAGTACCAACAAGGATGAGTCGATGTTATTAGTGCCCCAAGTTCCTTCTCCGCCAAAGATCAAGGGTCCAGTTCGATTTGCAAAACCGTGCCCGCTTGGTAGTCATGTTATCGGTAAGGCTCTTTATGACATGAGAGCTAGTACAAATATAAATCCATGGTGGGATAAGTAGAAGAAGATAGAAGAAGAGCCCATTATTCTTGCCAAGCCTCAAAGCCCCAATCGAATCATAGGCTCAACGGACGGAAAAGCACCTAGTTATTCAATATTCTCAATTGGGCACATATTTAAACAAAGCATGCTAGGTGACTTTAATTCGATAGCCATCACAAATGGGAACCTTCAAAAAGCTACATTATTTTTGATAGATGGAGGGTTCCTCAACTATCGAAGAGGAATTGGATAGCGTTGACCAGACAAAGTCAGGCTGAAAGACTATAATTCAAGTGCTAACTGGGAGGCAACCCAGGAATTTTTCTATTTATTTGCTTTACTAGTTTATTTAGTAGATAGGAATTAATTTGCTTATTAAGTTCTCTTACCAATCCAAGTGCTATTCTAATCCATGTTGTCTCTCTTTAGTGTAGGTATTGGAGGTTCAATGGACATGCAAAAGATTATGAAAAGGTTATTCAAGTCAAATTCAAGTGTGGTGCCCAATTTGTTCCATGCGCCTAATCTATTCTCCAAACTTAGCGAACAAGGAGGAGGATTGCTATATTTTTAGGGAAGTCCTCTACTTTACTTTTTTCTATTTCAGCCATTGAGGACAATGTCTAGTTTAAGTTTGGGGGCATTTTAGTGTCGTATTGCATATAGTTAGTTATTTACATTGTAGTTCATATAGTTACATTTAGTTTTTGCATTCACTTTCTTAAAAAAAATCAAAAATCAAAAATAATAGTTAGTTACTATGTTCATCTTGCATGAGTCCAGTTGTTTGATAGTTTAAGTTTATTTTGGCCAATGATGAGATTAGAATTGGGTAGACAAGTATAGTACTGGCCATTAGAGCTTTGATGTGATTTCTTGTTATGAATTGAGTCTTTTTTTGTTTGAAACTGGTATAATAAGGATAGCACAGTAAAAACAACGTGTTGAATGATTGAGTTTAAATTGATACATAAAAGACCTCTAAAGGATAATACTAGTTTAAATAAGAGAATGACAAGAATAGGCAGTGAAGGCGAAGAATTAGGCAAGAACCTAAGTTTGGGGGAAAAAGTGGGGTATATAAGCTTCTAAAAAAAAGATATCGAGTTGAATAAATTGAGTCTTGTGGTGGGTCGAGAAGAAGCGTGAAATACACTCCTCATAAACACAGACGTCAGATGGAGCGTAAAACGCACTCACTATCCAAAAAGAAAAAAAAGAGAATAAATAAAATGGGAAATAAGAGCAAAAAGCCCTCGTGGATGAAAAATAAAGCATAAGTATCCCATGTTGACCCTCGATATTGGTAATTGTTTGATTTTAGTTAGATCTAGCGTGTTTTTGGATTTATTGAGTTCACACCTTATGATGCCTTCGAAGAGACTTGTTATGAGTTAAATTTGATTTTATATCAGTTAACATTTGTGGAGCACACACACACTATATTAGTGATAACAATCTAAGATTTGATGATTGATTGGGAAGTTATTGATGAGTTTTGATATGATGTATTATCGTGTTTACTTGATTTTTCTAAGGCCGATTGAATAGACTTGTTTCTGTCATTCTTCTTTGGATTAAATAGGCATGTAGATTAGTTGCATTGCACAGCATTGTTGTTTTGTGTTTTTGCTTGAGGATAAGCAAAGGTTTAAGTTTGGGGATATTTGATAAGTAGGTTTTATACCTACTTATCCGGTATCTGTTACTTGAATTATTTACTTAATCTCATATTTCTTAGTTACTTTTCATGCATTTTGTGTTCATTTTATAGATTATATGCTTAGGAGTTGAAATCGCAAAGAATTGGTATGAAATCGCAAAGAAAAGCAATCCGGACATCGTTTGGGTTTTTATGTTCATTTCATGTTCTTGGCTTGGAACTTGGATTACATTGTCGAGCTTCTTCTTAGCTTTTCGGAACAACTTGAATCATTCCAATCGGAGTTCGGAGGCAAGAGTTATGACATTTGTACCAACGGACGTTGAACGTCACTATTTCGGGTGGTCATTTACATAGGAGCCACTTCAGACCCACTTTCAATATTTCTCCATTCCTTATTTCGAAAGACTCAAAGCATGAAAATTGTAGATCTACGTCTCCTCTTTTCGGAACATCTTGAATCATCAAAATCGGAGTTCAGACGAAGAAGTTATGGCCATTTTCCCAAAGCACGTCAGAGTAGAAAATATTTCTTCACAAAACCGCCGCTGGGGTGGGCGTACCAGCTCCAAAGCAGGCCCCTAGCCCGCCGGGGCGGGCCCTTTTCAAACCTAGACCCCCGCCAGGGCGGGGGTAGCACAAAAAATGCGAATTTTGGTCAAAGTTGAGTCCGTGAAGGATTGTTTCGATCCGATTGACTCAAGGACTTCCAAGATGACTTCCAAAAGGACTTAAAGACATGTAAAGAGACTTATAAAAGGAGGAAAATCACAAGGATTAAGAGAGATTAGACTAAATAGAGGATTCAATTAGATTAGAATAGAGTAAATTATATCAAAATCATAGTTCTAATGAGTTTTGGAGAATGAAGCAACTTGGAGACCATTGAAGATTCAAAGTAGGAGTAAGGAGGGAGCTTCAAATCTACAGACAATAGATCTTATCTTCTTATCTTCATCTATCTTTCTCTTTTAATAATTATTCAATTGTGGATTCTTAGTTTTAATTCAATAATCATGAACTAATTCTTTGTTTGAGATTACAATAGATCTTATTGTGTAGTTTATTTTAATATGCTTCGCTATCAATTATTATGTTCTATTATGAGGATTGTCTATTGTGATTTGAACTTAATTGCTTAATTGCCTAGCTAACAATTACCGTGATAATCTATATGAACTCGAGAGATGAAGTATAGATTTAGATTTAATCATGATAGCATGTGTTTGTGATTTCTGCATAGATGGAATTCATGATCCGTGTATAGGATAGAGATATACATTTATGCCATATGTAATCTTATAGAGAACTTGTGCTTTAAATCCTTTTTAATTGTAATTCACATAGAGATATAGTGGATTAGTTAATTAGGGTGTCTTGCTTAATTCTATCATCTGTGAATTTAAGTGAGTATGGGTATTATGCATCGAGAGATGGTTTTATTTGCTTTAGTGTTCTTGATTAACAATTCATGATAGAGAATAATTGATGAGAAGTGTGTTAACTTAAATGAAGCAATAAGTGAAGTTGTGATCTTAAATCTCCGTAATCTTAATTTAACTAGTGGTAATTAGAATTAGTTTACTTATAAATTGAAATTCATTCATTTAAATAAGATTGAGTTGGCTACGGGTTAGTACTTGGTTATTTTTATTAAACAATTCCTCGTGGGAACGATACTCTACTTTTACTTTATTACTTGTTGACCACGTATACTTACATATTGTGCATAATTAGATTTTACCCAACAGTTAACGTCTTTTATTGAAATTTTTTCCATAACTTCATTATAACATATTTTTACTCTGTTCCAGTTGGAACATTTCCAACACTTATTTATCTAACATCTCCTAACCAAACATATAGCAAATAGCTTATACATGATGGTTTTAAACTTGTCCATCAACAACAAGTTTTGAGTTTTTCATACGTTCTTCGTTTAGTTTGTTATTAACAATTATGGTTTCATTTATCATGTGATTATTGGTGTTTTAAGTCCACTAATTACTGCTTATTCCATCAGATCATACAATGATTCCAATGAACCATACAACATCCACCAATAACATTTCTTAACAATCTAAAATTTTGAAAAGATGAAGATTTAGGGTTCTTATGAACTACCTCTTGATGTTCTTAGTTGGTTGATTGATTTTCTAACACTTCCTTCTCCTTGATTACTTAAATTTAAGCTCTCATTTCTCTCTCAATATTTTCTCTAAGTGTTGGTGAAATAAGATGGTACTTGGGTGAATGAAAATGAAGAGAATGCTTGCTATTTAAAGAAATGCACGACTTAATTAAGGCTTTTTGGTCATTAAGACAACTTTACATTAAATCACTAATTGATCACTTAACTTTGAGTCTTTTGCGCTCAATACCCTCAAGTTTCCCAATCTTACAAACCATCCCCTAGTTAACTCTCACCAACTAACCATCGATTAAAATGATGAAAACAACTTTTAAGTCACCATTGCATTTAATTCCACCTCCTTAGCATTTGATATTTTGCCCAAGCTTCTCTTGGATCCCCCACATGGGTTGGCCCATCTCATTTTACCCACCCATGACCCATTGGTTCGACCAATCTTCGTTGGATCTTGGTTTGGGCTTGATTTGAATTCAGTTTGGGCCAAACTTTGGGCTTGAATTAACTTTCTTTTGGGTTTTGATTAAACTTATCATTGGGCCTCCTAACCATTCCTATTGGGCTTCTCAAAGTCCAAGTCCATTAACCAAATAGTCCATGTTAACTTTTTTTGACATTGACTTTCTGTATTCCTACCGTATAATTCTCATATTATTTATTTATTGACTTCGTATAATTATCGTATTATACATCGTATTATTTTTCGTATTCTTCTCTTATATTAATTAGTATTATATTTAATATTCTTTTCTTTTACTTTTACTTCCTAACATTCAATACATAGTCGAAAAACTGCGTTTTTCACTTTCAAATTTTATTTGACACTTTGTCTTTCTTCGTTATTCTAATCTTTATGCGTTCTTCGAAAAGTCAAAAATACGCAAAAAGGTTTTCGGGTAAATAGTGTTTTTACGTCTTTTTCTTACAAAAAAATTATTTTCTCATACATTCTCAGATTCGTAAACCCTAACATTCAAACACATTTTAGGTCGTAGAATCGACCTTTAAACACATAACACAAAATAAATCCATATAATCTTTTTTTATTCAATATAATCAAATAAAATTTATTTACATTCTAGTACAATTTTCTCGATCGTTAAATACCTTCTAAGTTTGAAATGTGCAAGCGGCGAGGGAGTAGAGACTGCAATGGAATGAGAAGAGAAGACGAGGTCGCGATGGTTATCGCTAAGAAGAGCAGAAGTCGACAAGTCACGGTGGTCGCGGTGTTTCAGGCTTTCAGCCAAGCAGAGGAAGTGAGGATTGAGTTCTTTCAAGTATGCTTTGATGTTCTCTAAGACTGATTCTATGCTACTCACTTACTCTGTAGTCTTTACAAATTAGATTAAAATGAAATTTTTTATTTTGGTCCCACCAAGTTAAACTTTTCTATTAATTTGCTCCCTTAATTTATTAACTTATAAATTTTGCCCCTATCATATACCTAAATAAAAAATAAAAAATTCAAAGATAGGCAAATCCATATCCATCATCCTGCGGCCACTTCCACCATGCATCTCCTCTTCAGGAGTGGACACATGATTTTTGATAAGGTTGGAAACTTTTTTAATTAAACTAAAAAAAAATTCAAATATAAATTTCAATTAAAAACACATAAAAGTCACTACAATGGCACGACAACCTTTTTTGTCATTCTCTTCTTCAGTTTTTCCTTCTTGTCTCATGTTTCTCCCTGCGTTTTAGCGTTTGAGTAATATTGTGAACACAAAGTATACACAAAAATAATGCACAAACAATATAAAAAAGGAAAAAAATAGAAAGCGAGATGTTTTAGACCTTTTTATTGATAAACAATATATATGTCATATTATTTGTGTATAATTTTTTGTGTACATTTTATACATAAAGTATTATCTCATAGCGTTTTGTTCTTTTCCATAGCGTGTTGCAAGCTAACATAATTTTTTTAAGAGAGCACCATTTACTATAGAGGTTGTAAGACCCCGAATTATATGAAATGAAAGTATCTAATTTTCTTATAATTATTATTCTATTTAATAAATTGTTAAATTGATAAAAGGTTAAAGTTAAGGGTGATATTTGAAAATTTTGCAAAGTAAGCAAGTTGATATAAAATATTCGTTGTGTCGGGGAATATTCGATTGGTCGGGGAATATTCGTTTTAACAGTGAATATTGGTACGACGGTACAATCATTGGTGGACCCCACAACAGAAGTATTGTCGTAGTTAGAAAACGACATAAATATCTTTTTATAAAAATAACGACGAAAGTTTTACCGTTAACTGTTGAACTACCCTTGGTAAGAAATAAAGAATACTGCTGTGGTTGCATAGTAAGAAGACACCGTATTGATTAGTGATGCTTACGTAAGAAGCCACTCAATTTACTCAATTATTTCTACAGTAATTATTGCATAGTATCTCACGTTATTTGATTCAATTATTGTCACAGTATCATCTCCATAATATTTTATATTATTAAATAAATAATTGAGACAACATAGTTATTCATATTATTATTTTCAATATTGACAATGTCTAGAAAGTTCTGTCGATGAGAGGTTTGGTCACCTAATTGCGCACCAATAGGGAGAAATCCTTATTGGAAAGCCCCCTCTTTCCTGAGAATGATCTGGTTGTTAAATATTGTGAGTTATAATATTAGTGATGAATAATTGTTGAAGTATTAAGAATGTGTTTATCAAGATAAGTGAATTACAAAAGTTAGAGGGGAATAATGCAAACTTGGAAAACTTTAGGGGTACCAAAGTGTAATAAGTTAAATCAATCTGGACCATTAGTGGTGGTTTTAATAGTAAATCAATCTGGACCGTCGGTGGTGGTTTTAATAGTAAATCAATCTGGACCATTGATGGTAGTTTTAAAAGTAATCAATTTGGACCGTCGGTGGTGGTTTTAAAAGTAAATCAATTTGGACCGTCGGTTGTGGTTCTAATAGTAATCAATATGGACCCTCCGTTCTAATAGTAAATCAATCTGGACCGTTCGTGAATAAGTTACTATTTTGTCCATTCTCCTATAAATAGAAGCTTAATTCTTCTTTCATTCTCACCAATTCACTGAGATTCACAAGAGACACTATAGAGAGAAAACTATAGAGAGCAAAAGAAGAAGAGTATTCTACTACTTCACTATTGCGGTATCCACCTTCTACTAAGGTAAGGGTATTATTTCTTTCAGTATTCATAAGAATACTATTTTTTTGTAATCATCCTTTAATATGCTCTAATAACTTTTGTCTTTCACGCAGATTACGTGCAAGTATAATGAGTAAAAATCTATTTGCAATCGTATGTTATTTCTTTTCATATTCTTAAATCTAAACTTACTATGGTAAGTATTGCTTCTATAATCCTTGAAATTAGTGGGATATCCTTGAAGTTTTGCGCTTCATCCAATATCGTTTCGTTGGAATATTGATCTGAACTTTCTTATTAAATATCAATATTTTCACCAAGGTACTATTCACGGGTTACTATTCACCCAGTTACTATTCACTATAATATTATTCACTTGGGTATTCGGAACACTTTTCATGTCGGGATACTATTCACGAGTTACTATTCATGGGTTACTATTCACCCAGTTACTATTCACTATAATATTATTCACTCAGATATTTGGGGTACTTTTCATGTTGGGTTACTATTCACGAAGTTCTATTCACGGGATACTATTCACCCGATTACTATTCACCCAAAAAATTAATTTCTTTTTTTTTTCAAAATATTTTTGATACATGGATATTATTTTTGAATTTTACTCCACAAAGCAGTATCATGTTGACAATTTGGATATTATTGAATACTGGATAAATTAAATTATGAATCTTTAAAATTTATCCTTTACTTTCATTTAATTAAATGCTTATATCATTATCATCATGCTTATATTGTGATGAAAGTCATCTTTTGCTTACGTGCATATATGGACTGTTGATTGATATGATTATGACCAGGAATTATTCGGTATAATCATGACCATTGATGATTACATGAATATCATTGGCCCGTAGTGCATGGATGATTCGATGATGTGGTTTATTTATTAAACTGAGTCTCAGCGATAAAGTTGATGAAAACCTTTTTAAATCATAGAAGATAGTAGATATCATGCTCTACTTGACTCTTCTAATGAATTGCTTATTCCGTTGCAGTTAAACTTGTTGTCGATTATATTCTATCAGTTTAACATTGTTGAAGGCTAATGATAACTTATTATGCATTATCTTAGTCATAATATTTCTTACTGGGCTAGTTGAGCTCACCCTTTTACTTCCATTGTTCTCTTCAGGAAATGAGAACGTAGCCGAAACTAGTCGGGGAACGGAGTGATGGCCCGAGATGGTGTTATAGTAGTCCTCACTATTCTATAAAATAGTGTGACAATAAATGTAATGAGGACTCCATTTGAGTTTGGATATTGTCTAGAAGACAATATTCGTGTAAAAACTCTCAGCTCATGTTGTATAATTAAGTTTGTATTTGTATTCAGTACCATGTATTTGGCGACCCAAGATGGGTGATGTATACCTGTTTTGGGGGCGTCACATATTCCATCATAACACAATTTCTTTAAACTAAATCATGTATACATGAATTGATTTCCTAGAAATCATCTATAAACAATATATAGCAGTTTATAAACTTATACCAACACATATATAATCTATTTAGCCAATCATCCAACTAAATTTCCAATTTTTAAAGGATAACTCAAGAACACCCAAACTAAAAAGAAACTAGGTTATTTACCTATTGATTCTTGTTTAGTTTTGTTAGGAGATGTTAGAGAATTTCTACTTCCTTCTTGTTTTCAATGATTTCTCTTCCAATTCCCTCTCAATTCCTCTCTAGTGCTCTCTCTTCCTTTGTATTTTCTTTGCTCTCTTTAGACTTAGGATAATACGTAAACACCCTAACACTGATATAACATCACGCGTAAACTTAAATCATCAGGTAAAAAAAATCAATAATTTTTATCAGTTATATTATGCCAAAGGCTACAAGGCCATGTTTGGCAATCCTCTTAAAATTCCATTTTAGTTTATTTTTATATTACTTATATAATATAGTTCAATTGTCACATTCTTAGCAAATTAAATTAATCTAATTCTAAATACTTAAATTATTAATCATAACTCATTAATAATTAAACCAAACATTTACAATATAATTATAAATTTATTTAATAGATTATTAAATTTCTAATTTAATTATTAAATCAAATTAGAAGATCATCACTGCACAACATAATAATTATCACAATTAATTTAATTTAATTATTTCATTAAATTAAATCTTCAATCCATAAAATTACCATCTATTCATTTAGTTAATATACACACTTAACTAAATTATTACACCACAACTTCATCAATTATTTATTTATCTTAATAAATAAATCAATTAAAATATTTGTTTAATTTGATAAATATTTAAAATTAATTAAAAAATTCTCTTTCGTTACAGGGATGAGCTACTGTCTTTGGGCGCCGCAACGCCGGTTTAACAAAGGGTTCTGGCGTCGCGGACTATAGCAAAACGCAGCGAAGAGCTTTTAACTGTTCAACTCTTGGGGAAAGTTAGGAGATTGATAATGAACTTAATGTTCACCTAATGTAACACTTTAAAAAGTGATTAAAACCTTAAGTTAACAATCAAACATTGGTTAAAAGGTTATGAAATGTAAACTTCAAGTATGAAAACAATAAACTTGTTTCGTATTCGTGTTAAACGAACGTTATAAGCATACATAGGTTGTATAACTTAGACGTTGAGGAATGATAATAAGATATAACATTTAAGTATCACGAGACTGTAATGAAAGATAAATAACTTATCGAATGTTATTAGTTTAATGATTCAAGTAAGTTATGATAGAAGGAGAAGATAATATAAATAAGTGCAAAGGTTATTTGGTAGCTAATTGGTGTGCTATGTGATTATATCATGTAGATCACATAAAGACCAACTTAAAGTAAAGACTAGAAGACGCACAAGGCAAGTTTTCTAACTCTTGTCTATATTCTATGTTAGGCAAGTTGTTGCTTCATTTGATTTTATTCATATGAAGTGATAAAGTAAGTATACACGATTCCTATATGAATATGTGTATTCTCAACTTATGAAAATCTTTTAGTATTTGTACAAGTGTTCAAGCATGTTATGCCATGAAATGTTTAAGAAAGTGTCAATGCCATTTGATTCGACTAGACAAATATTAAAATATTTTGTTGATCTATTTATAAGTCTTTCAAAATGTTATTGAATGTTATCCTTAAACCAATTGCTTTGGTAAGGATTCAAAAGTAAACCCGAGGAAGAATAAATGAAATGTTTTAGTCGTATATCGACTGACACGAAAGAGTGTGTCATCAACTAAACGTATATATTTAACGGAGAAGTGTTGATCAACATAGAGTATTATAGGTTGATCACCTAGAAGTGCTCGTAAAATATACTAGACTTACGGTCTTAGTGTCGGGTTGTCCTTTTCAAAGAATGAAATAAAGAAATGTTCATCGTCAATGACCAACTCAGAATTTTAAATGACTGATATGTCATTTGGAAATGTTTTAAAGGAAAGAAAAGTGTTATTTTGTTATTCATGGTACTTCATAACTATTTGTTCAGTTATCGAAGATAAATCATATGATTATTAAATTTGTTGTTCTTATATAGAATTGTTAGACTTGTTGGGCAATTTAATGCTCATACTTTGCTTAAATTATTTGATTTCAGCTAAGGCCGAACGGATTGAAGGATCGGATAAGGATAAGGAAAAAGAAAAGATGGATAAATAGGTTATCTTGTAGTAGAATAGTATTATTTTTTGTAATGAATAATATTATGACAGAACAAAGGATGTAATGGTTATAGAAATATGGGAGAATGTTGGAACATTATGTAATACTTAGTAATTGCAATTATGTTGTTAAGATATATAGTTGAATATATATATATATATATATATATATATATATATATATATATATATATCTGAGAGGCTAAAGCGAACCTTAAAAAGCGAACCAAAGATCTAACCATCGCCTTTGGTGTCTATGGAGAGCAGTTCACCCGTGCTAAAGACTACATGGCTATGGCGCGATCGATCGAACCGTCGCCATAGACACTAATTAAAGACGACGGTTAATCTTTAGTTCGCTCTTTAAGGTTCGCTTTAAAGACGGACCGTATATATATATATAGCTGAATATCTATGGTTTGAAGGTACTCGGATTTGGGGGCGTTAATTTAAAATTTGTAGTTTGTTTGACTTTGTTGTTGGTTAGGGACTTGGGGTTAAACCCAATTCAATTTATTTGTTGTATTTGTTGTATTTTGGACTTAAGAGGTAACTAATTAGGGCTTTTTTTGTTTGATAGTTTAAATTTATTTGAATTTGTTATGGCCTTGTGGGTTTGGGTTAAATGAATATGCAATTATGCACTTCAATTTTTTTGAATTTGTTGTGTTTGTGAATTGTGAGATAATTTTGACTGTTATGACTTGATTTTGTTTGAATATAGAAAATAAATTTAGTTTGAGATTTTGTGCATACGGTTAAAATTGTAATTGTTTAGAGATTCAAATTGAAATATGACATGTAACTAAAATTGTGCCCATCTGTGCTATTGGTATTTCAAAAGTCCGTAGAGGAACCAAGATCCAAACAAGTCCTGACCAATAATTCTTTGGTTGCAGGGTGGACCTGTAAGCAATATGATATTTCATATTATCTAGTTTTATTTAAAAATCCCAGAAATATTCAAATATAAAATGGAGCTGAAATGTATAATTCTATTTGAAAATTTTGCAAATTAATATTCATATAATTGTGCATGTTTGATTATATAAATAGGGTGCTTCAGGAGTTCGGATTGAAAATTTTGATGAGGTTGGACTATTGGATACATATCTTAAGCCTAGAAATTCAACTTGGTTACAAAAGGCTGATCTGTTGTTTGTGGTGATAATTTTTAGTTGAATCTCAATATCTTTGAATACATATTTTCTAGTTATAGTTTTATGTAACTCTTATTTTAATTTGGAAAATGTAGGATAATCCAGTTGGGACTGGATACAGTTTTGTTGAGGGATAAATCAACTTTTGGTACCTGTACTGGGACACGACTTACAATTTGGTACCCGAAGTGAAAAAACTTACAAATTGGTGATTGTACTCAAAAAATGTTACACTCCGTTAAACATTAAGAACACGACTTACAATTTGGTACTCGAAGTGAAAAAAGTTACAAACTGGTGATTGTACTCAAAAATATTTGTAATCTGGTGCTTGTAATTTCTAATTTTTAAATAATCGCTAAATTAATCCAATGGGAGAGACAAACATACAGAGAGAGAAGCGAAGTTCACGCGAAGAAGATCATCGATATGATGTTTTGTTCCATCTTTTCTTGCCTCCCACATTCGCACCATTGCTCCACAATGTGGCACCGACTTGGGACTGGTGTAATCCATTCATTTTTGTTGCATGAACTACAATATTCTTCCACGATTTCATTTACGATTCTACTCCAAGACGAGCTCATCCTTTCAATTAAACACTGAACCCTTTAATAAATATATGGGAACCAGTAATCAATGGAGAATCGAGATAAGAAGAATGAGACAAGAAGAAGAACAGAAGTAGAGAACCCTAATTTTCAAATGTAGAATAAGATGAAACCCTCTTTGCTTAACGAAGTGTAACATTTTTCGAGTACAATCACCAGTTTGTAACTTTTTTCACTTCGGGTACCAAATTGTAAGTCATGTCCCTAATGTTTAACGGAGTGTAATATTTTTCGAGTACAATCACTAGTTTGTAACTTTTTTCACTTCGGGTACCAAATTGTAAGTTGTGTCCCAGTATAGATACCAAAAGTTGATTTATCCCGTTTTGTTGATGATAAAAGTCAGTTTGTGAAAACTGATGAAGAAGCAGCAACAGAAATCTACATGTCGGTTTTAATTTTTGGTGTTAAAAGTATAAATTTTGGATGGTGTGTTTCTCTCATTTCAAGTAAAGGTTATTTGAAACTTATAAAAAGATACCAATATTGGTTTATGCTTTGAAATTAATTCTTAATTTTGTTTGAATATAGAAAACAAATTTGGTTCGAGATTTTGAGTATTTGAAGAATCATTTAAATTGAATTATTACAAGTAACCGAAATAAGTTTATAAATTGTATCTAAATACTTTTTATTTTAAAATTCATGTTTTTTAGTTTGTATTATGAATATTTATTTGTCGTATATTATAGAATTCTATTTTAATTAATATTATGATTAGTTCAAATTATTCGCACTGCTAAAAAAAATTCTGAATCTGCCCCTGGCAGCCGGTGAAAAAAGGTCTGTTGAGGTTCCATCAAGGAGTGGAAGGACATGAAAGGGATGAATCCATAGAAGCGCTAACAAATAGCACTTGAAAGATTACGGAGGAGAGAAGGTTTAAAAGTGAGTTTTATAAAAGGAAGGGGAAGAAATGAAAGGAGTTGAGAAATTTGGGAGAGAAAAATAATAAATATTTGACGAAAATAGATTGCGACTAACGTGAAAGTGTATACAAAAAGATCGAATAAATTAAAGTGAGACATTTTTAATTCATTTATATTTCATGTATACATATACGTCGCAATCATAATTTGACTGAAAACTTTTGCAATGTATAACAGGACTCGGAAGAAAATGGTTTAATTTTTTTTAAGGGTAGAAAGAAAAAAGAGGAGAATTCAAATTTCTCTAAAAATAGTTTCTATGTTGAAAATGTTTGAAATAAAATTGATGTGTATAATATTTGAAAGTATCAAAAATATTTTTGTAGTAGTTTATCGAAAATAGTTTTATAAAAATAAAATAGTAATGTATTATTTTAAATTATCCTTTTTCTTTTAAAACTTTTACTAACATGAGAAAATAATTTACTCTTTTTGATAGTCAAAGTTCTCTATTTAGAGATGACAAATTCAAATAGGTAAAAAGGTAATAGAAGTGAATTTTTTAATCCCTATATTACCTTCTATTTACAAACACAACCAAGTAAAATAATAAAAATTATAATTGTAACCGTAATTTACAAGTTACATTTTCAAATTATAATTGTGAACCAACGACATCTTCTCTCCCTTAATAACGAATTAGAAATATTCATATTTTTTTATGGTGTAATATTTTTTATTTATTTATTTATTTATTTTTGGTGACAAATTCCTCTCAAAACAGCGTTGCTAAAAAGCATTGTTAAAAAAGATAGCGCACGACTGCATGGAGAAAATTGATAAAGATCACTGTTTTTTTGGGTGTGCATTCCTCCCTTGTATGGAAGTAGTTAGTATAAAATTAACTTTGATTAATTTTATACTACTCCATCATTAATCAATACTTACTACTCCATTAATCAATACTTGTACGAGCCTAATAAGGGTGAGTTACTAGTGTTGTGACATCATAATTAATTATTTGATGATAGTAAGCATGGGAGTGGCGGACTAAAAAAAAAAGTTTCAACCCAAAGAAATTCAAGAAGCTAGAAACAAAGATAAATTTAGATTTTCCACCAGCAAGTTCAGTTAATTTGTTAATGGACAGAAAAACAGATATTCCAGATCTTACAAATTTTTTAGCCATAATCTTCAGATCCTCCACCAAAAGGTCTGTCCAATGCAATGGCTGGGCCGCTGGGGGCATAAACCATCCATTCTACAGCTAAAATCAAGTCAACAAAATCACCTCCGATTAAGTAGCCAACTAACTAAACAAGGCTATAGGAGTAGGGGATTAGTAACCAGCTAGTCATAAACCAAAAAAGGTGCAAAAGATATGCTCTGATAGCCCTCCATAGGGGTTATCACAGAATTCTTATTGGCCAGCGCTACACGCAACGGTTACACGCTACGGGAACTAAATGCATGTATCTGATTTTGCATTCTTGTAACCCTGACCCTCCCTGACCAAGATGACAGCTCCTTTGAGAGAAAGCAGCTTAACACTTATCCATCCTCACCAGAAGGAATACACATTACCCTTTCACAAACATATTAAACAGAAAACAGAACTCAAAAGATTGCATCATCATCAGCCAATGATCCAATCATAAAACTGTAAAACCTGTGTTCAACTGGTGCAATTGACGTATGCAGCCCCTTCTTAAGCTAAAGTGCTTCAAAGAATATAAACTCCATCTACATGGAGTAAACAGAATTGATCCGACCATAATGTGTATAATTTCCAAAATCCCCGAGATCAAATAATAGATGTAGAAAGGCAGTTTCAAAAGCAGTAGCAGAAAAGTTGGCAAGGTGCTTTCAACCAACTAAGCAAATAACTAGCAGTTTCTACAAAATTCAGTTTGTAAGGAGAAAGGATTCACCTTCAAACACAACTTCTTTGGAAATATATTCCCAATCACCACTTAGTATCTTTCAAAGATTGCGGTTAAGTTCAATGGATTTTTCCTTTTCACTTCACTTTTGAAATGCAGGTCAAACAAAAGTTAAGCTAATCAAGTATTAGACCCTAAAATAATACAAAGAAATCTAACATAATCGTACAAAGCAAAAGAGAGAGAATTGGCTAAAGCAATTCCTGATCAGAATTGGGGATGCCCCTACAACCAGAACAAGTAATTATGCAAATTGCACGTTAGCTAGTCATTCACATTACCCAACTACAGTCAGCCACTGCATCAAAATTCACAAAATCTCCATACTTCTTGCTTTAAACTTGATAAACCACTTCTGATCAAACATTAAAGAAGTCAAAGTGTAAACACCATGTCACAACTAAAAATGAATAACCCAATAAAGTTCAGCTAAATTTGACAAAACCCATCTCATTTTTCACAATTACACTATTCTTTTGCAATATAACAGCACATTTCCCACCACAAAATTAAACCCAACATTTTCCCATAAAATTCTACCCAAAAAAGAGTGAAACCTCAGCATTTAGATTTGGCGGCCAGCAGCATCAGCAACAAAGGGCAAGTAAGGCGTCCGACCCAAAACACTATACACCAAACTATAAACAAAACACAACACAACAAACACAAACAGCGCATTATGACCCATCACCATCAGCTTATACCCTATTCCAGCCCGACCCGGATTGAAAATCCGCTCTATCAGCATCGGCAACACCAACAGAACATCAAGAACCACCGCCTGCATCGCATTGAACCTCGCGTACCGGCTCAGATTCGGGTTTCGGCCCACGCCTATGTACAGAGCCAGGAAGGCGACGTAGCTGGCGTAAGGGATAGAGCGGTAGAGGCTGAGGAAGGGCAGAAAGGGTTCTAGGGCCGGACCCAGGATCCGAGGGTACTGGGCGAAGAGGAAGCGGCCGTATTGAAGGCCGTTGAAGAAAGGGAAGAAGTAGGCCACGGCGGAGAGTAAGCGGTCGGTGACTGGGGTCGGATTGTAGGATGCGGATATGGCGGTGAGATGGGGTTGCTGCGAGCGCGAGCGGGAATTTGGGTCTGAGCGGGAGCCGAAAATGGAGCCGGAGCGGGGAAGGGAGGGGATGTGGAGCGTTGATTTGAGAGGGTGAGGTAAGAAGGGTTTTCTGGTTAGGGTTTTTGGTGGTGGGAGAGAGAAACGGAAGAGAGAAAGGGACGCCATCTTTGGGCGGATTTGGGAAGGTGGGTTTTTGGGAAGTAAGGAACCAGGAGGGTTTTATGATGATATTTTTTTTTTGAATTCATATTTTGACGAGTAAAATTAATAATTTAATAATATTCTTATTAAACAAGTCTCAATTTATATCTCAATTTATATGAGAGATTTTGTAAAAATTTTAATTTTTATTTGTAAAAGTAATAAAAAATTCTTTTTTTTACCAATTATACCCTCCATTTCTTTGGATTTTTCAGAGATTTTTCATTTTTTGTATTATTTCATTTTCATCTTTTGAACTATTTTAACATAATGACTTTTTCTTATTTTTTCTTGTCTCTTTGATAATATTTTAAAAATTATTGAGATTTTTTTCTAATTTGGCCAAAAAACAATTATTAAATTTATTAATTTATGTTCCTACTAGTAAAGCAATACTTAAAATACAATTAAGCCATTCTTTTTTAATTGACAATTTAGGAGGAAGTACATAAATTAAAATTTATAATTAATATGATGTTTGATGGATTAAATTAAGTATAAAATCTCAATATTATTTATTTTAATTTTATTAAACATATAAATAAATAAATATTTAATGATAAGGAAAGTATGAAATATTATGTCATTAGTTCTTTCTTGAATTTATAAAGGTGGATAATAAAGTAACAAATCTTCTCTCCCTAAAAAGACAATAAAAAGAAAGGGAGGGAGTAAAAGTAAAACTTTTACTCCATATGTTTACCACAAATTCAAATAACAATAATTACAGTAGAAACTTCATAAATTAATATTCGATAAATTAATAATTTTTAAAAAATAATATTTTTTTTTTCCCAATTACGATTTTGACTAATGGAATAAATTAATAATTTCGATAAAATAATAGAATAATATTTTTTTAAAAGACCCTTGTATAAATATATGGTTCCATCAAAATCATAAATTAATAATCACTACTACAAAATACCAAATAGACAACACTTAAACCACAACGTTTTTATAAAAAACGTTGTGATATTTTTTTTACAACGTTTTTTAACAAAACATTGTAGATATATATGAAAAAAACGTTATCTATTTAAAAGGGCATATTTTGGTTTTAAACTAGATAACAGTTTTTTTTTTTAAAATGTTATCTATTTACAAAAACACGGAGCAAAAAAAGGCATGCATGTTTATTATTGAAATAACATGTCTATGTAGATTACCGCATGCATGGTAAATGATCATTCGTATTCATACAAATAATTTTTTCATTAAAAAGGGGTTTCGCCAGAAGCGATTCGTAATTTTTTCTCGAACCCTCAAAAATTTTGGAAAATTTAAAATGATAATTTGATGAGTTTTCTAGATTGTGTCTAAAAATGGCGATTTTTGGATGTATAGATTAAGAGTTATGAATTTTATGGGAAAAGACTATTTTAAAAGTAAACTCTTATAACTCCTTGTGGTTAACTCCAAAATTAGTGAAATTTTTATTGGGAGTACATGTATATAACAGGAGTATACCCTGTAAATTTCAGAATTTTTGGACAAAAAGTACAATTTATGATAAATGTCTAAATATTCGGCAGTTTTAGCCATATGAAAAATAATAAATGAATTTTAAAAATTCTGAGAAAAATATGTTCAAGATGGGACTATATTATGCTAAATCCCAGAAAATAAATATTTTTGGGACTGATTTGGTATTTTTCATGAAAATGAACTAGTTATGAGTAAATGAATTAAATATATTATGTGAAGTAATAAAATTAGAAAATAGGATTTTATAGCTTGAAAATCCTATATAGGGTATATGCAGATTTTTGATGAGGGATTTGATCATTGATGATGAAATCTTATGAGTATGACATTTTTGAATGATTAAATGCATTATTTGATAAACTGTAAACAATTGAAATAAATTGTTTATAAGTTTAAGAAATGATTAAAATATTGTTATAATATTAATGATATTAGATTATGAGATTATTAAGTGATTGATAACATTTGGTTATTATTGAATCTTGGATAAATTGTATTATAAATGTTTAATATTTATCATTTATCTCATTTGATTGATTCTTATATCATTGTCATCATCCTCATGCTTATATCAGGTTGAAAGTCATCTTTGGTCAGTAGTGTATAGATGGACTTGGTATGATTATGACTGAGGATTATTCGGTATAATCATGGTACCGTAATGTTACAAATGATGTGGAAAAAGTCCTCATCGTTGGCCCGTAGTGCGTTGATGGACGCTTTTTGGTATGATTATGGCTATGAATTCTCTTGACCAAGGGTGCAAAGATGAATTGTTTTATGGCATGATCATGATCAGTTGATGAAAACACGATTATCTTTAAGTAGTGCATGGATAATTCGTGGTCGTGATATTAACGAATATCCTTAGTTGTGAGTGCATGAATAATTCAAAGGATATGGATTGATTATCGAAATGAGTCTCAAATGATGAAATATAAATTCATGGATGTGATATTAACGAATATCTTCGGTCCGTAGTGCGGGGTGATTCGATGATGTGGATTATTTATTAAAATTTGAGTCTCGTGATAAAATATTTATTATACACTTTTAATTAAATAGAAAATAGTAGATATCATGCTCTACTTGACTCTTTCTAAAATACAGTTGTATGTCTTTGGCATGTAGTGCAAATATGAATTGTTAATGAATATCTTTGGCCGTAGTGTAAAGATGAATTTATTAGTATGTTTATGAGCAGGAATTTTGATTTGGTATAACCATGATTTTTGATGTTTCAGGTGAAGATAGGTGATAAAAATTATCTTCGTCCCAGGTTATGAAGAGAATTTAGAACCACAATTATGATTATGAGTTATTCATATGATTGTGATGTGAATTGTTGATTTATTTTACATGGATAAAACATTATTGGTTGACTTTTAACATAGAAGAAGATAATAGACCTTATGGTCTATTCGACTCTTCTAATGGATTCGCTCATTCACTTAACTATGGTTGAAAAGTTTTATCATCTACCATATGTTTTAAATCTCTCATTTATTATTGATGAAAGCTATTGATAATTTAATTATCTTTAGTCATGATATTCTTTTTCTTTGGGCCAGTTGTTCTCACCCTTTCTCGCTTCACAATTCCTTTCGTGTAATAAGAGTGTTGCAGTAAAAGAGTGTTCTTAAGTCGAGCGGGGATAATATGGGAATAGAACGGTGGTCTCTAGTCGTGGAGGTTCTCCTAAACAAGATAGAAAAGTGTGTTGTATTCTATACATCATTTAGTAGTTATATTTGGTGAATCAAATAAGGTGAGGCGAACCCAACTTTGGAAGGGTGCTTTGCCACTATCATACAAGATGTCTAATGACATACAACCTCTCGTGTTATCATAAGATGGGTTGTGCGCATCCACTCTTTGAGTATATCTCTACTACTTTCTACCTATATGATCTTGGAGTTTATTTGAAATATAATATTCACTTGGAGACAAAGTGGAGATAGTTATATGTCGAGAGAAGACTCACCATCGGAAAGAAGATGATAGTAATCTTCTCATTTTCTTTTCAGGGGTCTATTAGGTCAACCAAGGATTATTCGTGGTACTATGATATCTATTATAACCTGTACGCATTACCCCCCACGTACGAAGGTTTCTTGAAGACTTCCCAAAGATTTTAATTTCTAAAAGGTTTTGACTATACTTTTATGTAAAAAATACCATTGTAAGGTTGTGGTTTAATCACCACGAGAGTTACATACATTTGTATTAAAACTCACGCTTAACTCGTGGTCGTATTCTATATCTGAGAGCTCAACAGATTGTATAAATGAAATTGTATTTGAATTTTGTACTACGTATTTGGCGACTCAGAATGAGTGATGTATATCTAATTTTGGGGGCGTCACAACCATGACCAAAATTGACTGCTTATGTAATGCTCACCGGTATGCCTAACTGCTTGCCTGCAATGAACGAAAACAAATTGATATAGAATTTCACAATTGTCTGTCTTCTGCTGCCCTGCAAGGTAAAAAGGGCTAACCTCCAATGGAAGTTTAATGTGCATTTGGTTAACTATTGGTAACTGCTAAGATTCTCAAAATATTTTTATATTTTAAAAATATATTTCCTGCTTTCTTTCTGATTCATTAAAAAAAGATACACTAACAGAGAAGATTCTCCAGAGTGGGTGTAATGGCTTTTTATCTGCTTTGAGGTGAGAGATATGATGGAAGAGATAATATTGAAATTGTCATTGCTCTTGTCCAAAAAATGAATGTTGAAATTGTCATTTGTATGGGTCGTACCTCATTCTGGAATATCCACTGTTGGTTTAACATTCCTCATGATTTTCAGAAGAAAATTGTTCCAAATATAAGAGGAGAACCTTCTTTCTAACATTATTTGCAGGATGGAGAGTACTAATTATAGGTAGTTGGAGGTTTTCCAAAACAAAATTCAAATATTCACCTTCATGCTCAAGCATTTTTATTTAATTTTTCATTTTTCTTTTCCTTGTAGTTGTTTTTATAGAGAGGAAATGATGAAATAATGTTGGGTGCATTATAGACTTTCTGCATATTCATTTAACCCCGTGTAACAAGTAGCACTTTAACACATAAAGGTGGTTACTGGTTATTTGGTGATTTTGTACAGCAATGGGTATTTGCATCTGTGCTCAAACCCCAAAGTGCAATTTCCTGGTTACCTTGAGGCTGATTGAAGTTTGCCTTATATTAATTATTATACATTTATCTTTTGAGCAGACTGGAGTAACACTTGGGACAGAACTTGAAGATAAGATGCCACAACACGAGTATTATGAGTACTTTGGTCCAGACTATACTCTTCATGTAGCTCCAAGTATCATGGAAAATAAAAACTCTCGCCAAAGATGTTATGCTTTTTCTTAATGATCATTACCAGTATATATATATCAGCCAATATATGAGAGCAGATACAGTTGCTACTAATAAACTTGGACTGTATTACATGTTAATTATCGACTGAAACTGAGAAAATACTTGATTTAAATGATGCAGGGCTTTGCATGAAAAAGACGAGCAACGCATGTCAAGGGCAAAATTCTTCCTCATTGCATTAATTTGCAGCTTTTACTGGTATGTGGTCCCAGGGTATCTTTTCACAACACTATCAACCATCTCATGGATCTGTTGGGTATTCTCCAAATCAGTCACAACCCAGCAAATTGGATCAGGGATGAGAGGCCTTGGACTTGGTGCCGTAACACTAGACTGGTCTGTTGTGGCATCCTTCTTGTTCAGCCCCCTCATAAGCCCTTTCTTTGCCATTGTCAATGTCTTTTTTGAGTATTTCCTGATAATCTACATTGTAATGCCGATAGCCTACTGGGGGCTGGACTTGTATGGTGCTCACAACTTTCCAATTTTCTCCTCACACTTGTTTACAAACCATGGTCAGAAGTATAACATATCAGCAATTGTGAATGACAAATTTCAGATAGACATGATGAAGTATGAAGAGCAAGGACGGATACATTTAAGCATGTTTTTTGCACTCACTTATGGTTTTGGTTTTGCTACTATTGCAGCCACTTTGACACACGTTGGCTTCTTCTATGGAATCTGATACTGAGCTTCCAGAGGTTTATTTCTGAATCTTGTTTAGTTCTTGCCATTCCTCTTCTCATCTTGATGGATATCTACATGATAACAGATTATGTGTATCAGATTATAGTATGCCTAACTAGACAAGTGACTTTTTCATAAAAATATTTTAACTTTTAGGCAGATGAAGATAATGAAGATGAAAGGTGGGATTGAGAGTCTGACATGGATGTCTATGATCAGTGGTGCATCTCTTCTATTTATATTTGAACTTTTTATAGCTATGGCTTGTGGACTCAAAGGTAGGAAATGGTTTAATTAGGGGTTCTTTCACATTTTCTTTGTAATAGTGAATTTGAGTGTGCGCGCATTGGGTTTTAACCGTCTTGCCCATCCAAGACATTATATAGCATGGGATATGAAGTTGATGATCTTATATAGCATGGGATATGATACATGGTTTTACCAGAAAGGCATATTTGTTATATGAGCTTATTTTTCCATCACAGACTTACTATCATTGTTCATATATTTGTGGTTCATATTATACACTGCTTGCCAAAGTTATCAACCTGATTTATACTTTTGCCTGTTTGTATTGACATATGCTATTCAGCTGGGCAAGTGGAGCCCTTGATCCTGAAAATAGTTCAGTTGGTGATATTGTTGCATCGGTCAAAAGGTCTGTGTGCGAAGCGGTACACATTTTCATTTACACTAGGGTATAATCTCAGTGATTGAAAGTTGCAGTGTATTGTATTTGATAGGGGCGCATGTGCGATGATTGCAGTTTTTCTTACATACTGCTTGCTGCAAGCTCCTTTGAACATAGTTTGAATCAATTTCTACATAATTTATATATATATTTGGTGATATTTCTAGTTTTATAATAAAGTGATGACGTTATCTGCATGTTTGATTTTGGAAGTGGTTTTTTGTCTTACAGGGTTCTTATTAGGCCACATCCTGCAATATGGCGCTTAGTTCATGGAATGGCTGTTGTATACCTCGTTTCTCTAACATTCTTGCTGTTAACGCCAAGATCTTCTACTACGTCCCCAATCACGTAAGACGTTCCGATCCTCGCAGAAAGAAACACGATCAACACACAAAGCTTGATGGTCGACCGTCGTGATAAATTCCCATGAGAGTAAAGACAAACGGCCACAAGGGTTAACAATGGAGGATGAAAATGTCTAAAGATGCCTAGAGAGAGATAAAATATATATGCACCTTTGTTAGAAGACTCCTCACTAGGTTATACTCTCACGCCGGTTTTTGTGCCACCAACCCTAATCCGACACGCCTCCCCCACTCCTCTATGGTCTCAAATGGATGCATGCAGTTGTCACCTTTTTTCCATCAGACTGCCACGCCACCGATAAAATCTCATCCACATTAATGATCTCAGACTTTTGGTCAACTCGCTTCTTTTTTCATCATTACAAGTCAAAGGCTTAGATATAAAAAGCTTTAATGGATCAATTCTTAGACCCAAATTTCATCATTATGAGGATATGATAAAGGTAACATAAATATTAAGCCCAATGACTATAAAACTCAATAACAAAGATCCAATAGGTTAATTAAATGGATAGCCTAATCCGTCCTACCAATAGTGGAAATATCACGACTAATATCGCTTCTAGCTTTTTATTAAATAGATATTTAATAGAAAACTATAAGTTTACCCCATTTATATTACGAGATCCAACAGATTGAAATGGGCCCAAAGTACGACTTTCTACCAAGGTCCAACTCATGAAGGATGGGAACAACAAGGATACTTTGAAAAGACGGATCAAGACCGAAAAATCTAAGGGGAGGCCCAATCATTAAATATCTAAAGCTCAATCCGGACGAACCCTTTCAAATTCGTGAATCATGATCGCCAATTTAATGTGCCGCCTCGACTCATCGTGGTAACCACAAGATAAAAGATATACTTTTACCAAATACGACAGCGCTTTACTCGCCAATTTGAATTTTCTGACTCTCAAACTCCTTTCTTCCTTCCATAGATTCCCCACCGCCTCTCTCAAAAATACGATCGATGACAACCCCAAACACCACCAAAAAATTCTCCCATACGAAAGCAACCCCCTCACTATAGTTCCAACTAACCCCAAATCCAGAAAGAAACTTCGAGGTCCAACCCCAATCATCATTCCAGATAAAAAGAAAATGCCTCCTAAACCTCGACTTGCTTCTTCCTCAATTCTTCAGAGTAAAGAATTTTTTCCCATGCCAATACTCCACAACTGGCCGAAAAAAGAATTATGGAAGATTCGAGATCGGTGGTCATATTTCTGGACACTCATCCGTAAGAGTTCCTAGGTCCGAGGAAAAAATGTATCAAAGGCTCAAGGGTGGACTACCGCCCAAGTGACAATTCTCGAGAAAGGAGTTAGTTCCCTCTACACCCGCTTCTCGTGACCATTCTAGGTTTTGTTGCCATTGATTCGCCTAATTAACGCCAAATTTTATATTCATATTCGCCTTCATCAGATTTTGTCACGAAGTTTTAATCGAACCCGCTTCGACTTCTTTTTTTACCGCTTATAAAATCGGTCAATCTCGCAAAAGAGGGTTCAAAGTCATAAGAAGTTGTGCATCGAGAACATGAGAAAAATTTGAAAGACGTCACGTGGTGAACACTCTTCGAGCAATAGGGGTGGCATGAAAAATGGTTTTACGCCAAGGACCTCAAATTTCTTCCTTATCGAACTGGGCCACCGGCGAGAAGACTTCACGATTTTGGAGACATTTCAAGAACGCGAGGTTGAAATGATAGGTCTATTCGACAATTTCCGGGCGGAAGAGTGGAAACACTGACTTATCTAAACAAGCGTGGTTATACGACCACAAATGTAAGTATGGATTTACTTTATCAATATTTTGAAAATTGTCAGTAGTATGGATTTTGATGTAGAACTGTTAATCTTCTCAGCAAAATTTCGATCAAACCATCGCCTTCGGAGGTGAAGGAGTTGGAGGATTTCTAGTTGAAAGTCCGTAGAAGTCACCGCCGAATCCTCCCAAAGCAGAAATCCCGTCCAAGATAATGTAGTCGAAAAGTCTACAAAGGTTGGTCCGAACCTTCACAACCTAAGCTTCTTCTAAATTCCAACCACCTACCGAGACACCTCCTCATCAAGCACCTCAAATCAATGTCGAATCTCGAACCATCGAGCCCTCAAACCAAGAGCCCATTTTACCGTAAATACAACTCAAACCACGTCAAGAAAGAGTGTCGCCGAAAGCCCAAACGGATTTTTATACCATCGATTCAAGGTTTTTTGAATCAATCAAATGTCAATCCGATACCCCCACCTATCGCCAATTCCACCGCTTAACCGCCGACTTACCACCACCAATCATCGACCAAACACCGCCAAATACGACTAACCTGAACACCACCAAATACCGACCTAACGCCACCACCGTTAACCCAACGCCACCAATGCCAAAATCTACAACAATTTGAAGGAGCCTACTTGATCTTCCCGCAGCGATCGCAGACACCCTTCAATCAAGAAGCTAAAGACCCAAGTTACTCCTTTTCGATCGCCAAGACTCGAGGGTGCCTTTCTTCGAGTGTTCTCTCCCAATGATCCCAATGGAGACTCGAACTACTAATGAAGAAGAAATAATCGAACTCACCGCGACTCCATCTCTAAGAGGAAACGACCATCCGATACCATCCAAGTTCAACACCAGTGACATTCCTCGCCTCCCGATCCTGCTCCAAATTTCAATCATCTTCCACGTAAAACGATATACGGATCCTTCTCCTATTCGCGAACAACCAAGGCCTTCCCCCAAGGCCTTCATCACAAAAATTCCACGACGAGGCTACTCGAATGCCGAATTTGTGGCCTCTAGATAACGCCAATTTTCCCTTCCACTTTTCGACGCCTTCGTCGGGAAAAATGACGATCATCGATTTAATGATCATACTGAACGGAATTTTCTCGACGAAGGCATGAGTTATTCGGCAAAAAGTAAGTGACACTTTTCTTGGTTAAATATTTCCTTTCTTGTTTAAATATCTAAAATCGACCGATACCGCCAATATGTGCAGTAAATGCGCCTTCTAAGCGCTTACGCCCTAGACACACATAAATGCCGAAGTCCGATGAAGAGACCATGAAAAGGGAGATCAACATGTCAAGGCCATATCGTTCGGGAAAGAGAGGAACGCGAATCCGCTTTTCGTGCAAAATGAAGGTCTCTAGAGGAATCGCCCAAAATAGAGATGATTTGAGGGAAACTCACGGCGTGTTGGTCTCTTGGCCAGGAAGAACCAAGACAACAAAAGCCAAAGTGAGCATAAATTAGCCAACATGAATGTCCACTTCGTTGCAGAGACCAAGCTCAAGAATAAGAATGAAGAGATCACATAAAGACATCGAGACCGGCAAAGACAACTTAGCGAAGTTCATACAAAGGCTCGGGATGATAGGAAGGCCCACAGTATGTTACCAGAACTTCATAGTAAGATTAAGGTACTTCGAACTGGATCCCCCACGATCAAGAATTGCTCGAGCATATTCAGCAGACTATCTGACTTCCGATGAACTCTGCAAGTAGATTATGAAAGTATACTACGGCGGATTCAAGACCGCCGAGGTCAATGCAAGGAAAAGTCGGTGGCGTACCAATTAGATCCAAATTTTGCTCGATTTTGAAAATGATGTATAAATAGATCTTATTGCTTCGATCTTTAGAATTTTGTGCAAAAATTTTGTAAAGAAATTTAAGTGGACTTTTTAAGTTGTTTAATGAAATTTTAATTTTCTTTACTACGACTTTTGTTTACTTCGCTTTCTTGTCAATAATTCAAAGATTAATGATCTTGAATGAACTTAGCTTAACTACAAATCGATAAGGCGATAATGCTTAAGTTAAGAAATGAAATGCAATCGAATGAACTAAACCGAACTTAACACTTGCATAAAATAAAGTAATGTATACTTATCGCTTCCTGAGTGTGAGATGATCATGTGAGGTGAATTCACCGATCCTCTTTGTACCATCAAGATCTTGTTTACCACTCCTGGGTAGAAACAAGTATATAAGGACATTTGTTTACCACTCGGGTAAACAATTTTATAGGGCCATGGAATTTGTCTACCACACTGGGTAACAAATTCATAAGTGGCACTCTTAACAATAAGGTCGCCATCGAATGGCCAAATGAGTCCTACCATACTTCCTTACTTCTAAGCCCATTTACCACTCCTGGGGTAAATCAAAATTAAAAGGACCATGGAATTTGTCTACCGCTAGGGTATAACAAAAAACCATAAGGACACTCCCACCAAGAGGCTACCATCGAATGGTCACGAGTCCACCCCGCCCTCCTTACTTCTAAGTGCTCATTAATTTACCACCCTCGTAAAAATAATATTAAAAGGATTATAAGATTTGACTACCACACTGGTAACAAATAAATGGGTCGCCATCGAATGGCCAAATGAGTCCTACCATACCTCCTTACACCATTGTGAACTTAGGACAAATAGGAAGAAGATCAATTGAAAAGTGACTTTTTATCGATGGTGAACAATCATGTATGCAAACTTCCTAGAACCGACTCGATCTCTATCGAAAGTATTTTCAGAGTCCGCCGGCCAGCGTGCAAGTGTTCTTAATCTTGATCCATCCAATGCCTTCAATCTAGAAGTTCCCGACTTTCGTACTTCGATTACTTCATAAGGTCCTTCCCAATTCTAAGATCGCCTTCCCCACGCTCATGGCACAGATGCTTTAAATTTCTCCGAGGACGAAGTCCCCACTTCAATCTACTTGAGCTTTTACCCCTTTGTTGTAATGCTTGGCAACTCTCCTCCGGTAGGTCGCTAACTCGATCAAAGCCACTTCTCCGACTTCTTCTAACAGATCCAAGTCAGGCTTTTAGTTCTTCGTCATCAGATCTCTCTCTGAATCGACCGACGCTAAGACTTGAGATCCAATCTCGACCGGGACCAAGGCATCGCATTATAGCCAATCTGAAAGGTGAATCTCCGTCAGAGTCCTCTGTAGTTCTTGTAAGCCCACAATACACCGAGAAGCTCTTCCACCATCTTCCTTTCGCTTCGTCAAATCAAGGCTTTGATCCCATTCAAAGCCAGCTTCGTTAGTCACCTCAACCTATCCATTTGACTGTGGATGAGCCACCGAAGTCTTCCTGTGTTGGATCCCCAATTCTTTCAAAAATCCTTCGAATTTTGATCCCATGAACTGGCGTCCATTGTTTGATATCACCGCTTTAGGAATTCCAAAGCGGAACACTACGGATTCTTTTATAAACTTCAAACATTCTTGTTCTGTTATCAACCGAAGTGGCTTCGCTTCTACCCATTTGGTCATGTAATCAATATCAACTATGACAAAACTGACCTATCCTTTTAGCTTTCTAAGAACGGACCCAAAAGATATCAACCCCCTGCATAAAGAAAGGGTATAGGAGATAAATCGAGTATAGCTCTTCTCGTGGTCGATGTGGGATCGATCGTTGATGTGGCATTTCTCACACTTCTTTACATACTCCGTAGCTTCCTTAAAGATCGTTGGCCAGTAATATCCCTGCCGAAGAACTTTGTATGCCAGTGAACTTAGCAGCCATGTGATCACCGCAAATGCCCTCGTGGACTTCCCGAAGAGCATACTCAGCTTCAGACGGAACCAAACACTTTAATAATGGTGACGAAAATGCCCTTCGATAAAGATCCCCATCAATAAGAACGGTTAAGACTCTTATACTTGATCTTCTTTGCTAGCATCTGGTCCGAAGGAAGGACGCCATCTGCCAAATATTCGATGTAGGGAGTCATCCAACAGTTAGATCGTTCGGTACACATCACCGCTTCATGCTGGATACTCGGCTACTGCAAAACCTCCAAATAAACGGACCCATTAAAAACAACAACGCATCCGTAGTGGCTAACTTTGACAATGCATCGGCGATAGAATTGTTGTTGCGTTTCACGCCAAACTCATAGAAGTAAAGCATCAAGTCGATCTTTTTCAACTCGCTAAATACTTGACCATTCTCGCCCCGAGCTTCATAATCTCCTCGATAATCGCTGACGACCACCGAGAATCATCAGAATAATCGCCTTCACTCTCTGACTTTTCGCCACCGAACCCCGCTAGCACCGCTTCATATTCTATCGTTGTTAGTTGCTTTGAATCCAAATCGATAGCTTGTTAACTCAATCCCTCCGGCTTGTCAAGATAATCCTCGCGCCATCGACATCCGCAGTAGAGGATCCATCAAAGATACAAAGGTCCACGAATTTCGACCATGTCAAGAATCGCAATCGCCATCTGACGCCTTGCTTCAACGGCCAAAGATCTACTTCGAGAACTAACACTCCACCACAAAATCGCCAAGGCTCACCTTTAATAGCGCTTCTGGATGATATTCGATGAAGAATTGATAATTCCATGGTCCATGCCGCTAATCTTCCCGAGACTTCGCTTGCTTTCATCACCTTCTTCAATGGTCGATCCGCAGTACCACCAGAGCCGACCTTGAAAATATCACAAGCTTTCACTAGCAATTATTAAAGCAAAGGCAAATTTTTCTATATATCAGTACCGGTTTCAGTATCTCTTAGACACGGCCGATATAATAGATCGGACGCCGCTTTCCATCGACCTCCCGAACCAACACCGCCCCGATCGCTAAACGAATCGGCCGCCAGATATAAGTATAAGGTCTCAAATTTAATAGTTTCATCAATAAAGGAGGCGAAGAAAGATATGTCTTTACGCCTTGAAAAGCATCTTCACACCAAGTCCATCGAAAGGTCTTCGTATTTTTGGTCCTTTCAACGTGTCAAAGAAAGGCAGCACCTCTCTCGCCGATTTGACATAAACCTCCTCAACGCCGCATCCTACCAAGCAGACGTTGAACGCCTTTGAAAGACCGAGGAGTCTTCATGTCTAGGATGGCTCAGATTTTTCTCGGATCGGCTTCAATGCCCTTTCGACCGACTAGATAACCCAAGAACTTCCCAAGACCGAGTCCAAGGTACATTTGTGGGGTTGAGCCTCAATTTGTGATGGCGACTATTTGAAAGCATTCCTCTAGGTCATCCAGATGCTTCAACAATCATGCTTTTCACAATCATGTCATCTACATATACTTCCATATTCTTTCCCAAATTACTTGGAAAGATAAAGTTCATCATTCTCTCGTAAGGGCCCCAAAGATTTATCGTGTCAAGGTCATCTTCTTATAAAGCGCATACCAAATCTGTGTGTGATGAATGTCTATCTTTGAATATCTTCCTCGCACATAGATATTTGATGATAACCTCGAAAAACATCCATAAAGCTTAGTAGTCCATATCCCAAGTCAGATCAATAAGTCGATCAATATGGGGTAAAGGATAGAAGTCTTTCGCATGCTTTGTTCAGTTTGTGTAGTCGATGCGCACATCGCCATTTCCGCTCGCTTCGCACTAACACTACATTTGCCATCCACTGGATAGTCGATTTCAAAATGAAGTCTGGCATATCACCTTTGCAATTTCCTCATCGATGATCTTTTCGACGTCTCAGCAAAGATCCGCTTTTCTCGCCAAACCGCTTCTTCGATGGATCTACGCCTAAACGATGCTTTACGATTCTTCTTCGCCGATCCTGCATATCTTGTTGTTCCCATGCAAAGATGTCTCAGATAAAGATCGAAGAAGTTCCATGAGATTTGTCCGGAGAGGTTCTCGCAAACCCAAACCAATCTTCACCGCCTTTATCCTTCTTTCCTGTGACCAACTCAATCTCCTCTCGCTCCCCTCATGGAATAACCGATGGTTCGAATCGCTTTCGTGAAGGGCTCGATCTCGATTGCCATAGTTTGCTTATGCTTGTCAATTCCCAACTCCCGAGGAAATGACAAATGTTCGATAATCAAATACGGCCAGATCCAAATCCCCGCCACCTCTCCTACTCCATGTGCCGTAGGAACTTGATCTTAAAATGAGGAATGGAAGTCACCGCTGAGAGCAAACCAAAGTAGGTCTTCCTAAAATGGCATCAGAGGTCAATCTACATGCACAACATAGAACTTGCATGTTATTTCTATCTCACGCGAGCGGCACCAAAGATGACCGGCATTTCAATAGTTCCTACCACTCGACCGGGTCATCACGGCTTTACACAGAGGAGCCTCCCGTCCAACCTCCATCTTTCGCCCATCAAGATGCATCCTTTCGTAAGCACGGGCATATAGAATATCCACCAAGACCCGTTGTCTATCATCATACGCTTTCACGCTCATCGAACCCACTTCAAGCAGTGATCACCAAAGGTTCTTCACGGAGTTCGATGGGCTTCAAGGATAATCAGACGGTAAAGGATATAACAGCTTCCTTTAAAAGGTCTATCAATCTTCTGGGAGCACTCGCCACGATACGATCGAATCCAGATACCCTCCTCTTCTTTCCTACCAACTTTCCCGATGTCCCCTCATTATTACGCCGATGACATGTCTTGGTGGCTAATTCGGGGTAGTCACAGACGGAGGATTTGTTTGAACTGGCTCAACTGCAAGGCTTAAGATTCTCTATCTGTTCGGCTGATCTCTCCCTACCACATATTTAATCAAGAAACCACTTTGAACCTTCCTTCCACAAAATCTTTCAAATTGCAAAGATTCATCGGTATCGCGACCAGTAGCTCGATGATAGCCACAATACTTCCGAGTGTTGCCTTTCGCTCGCTTGAAGTTATCACGAGGCGCGGCTCAAGAATGGTTGGCCCTCGATCCGATCTAAATTATCGATCTATCTGTGTTCAAATTTCATACACCTTATTCACCTTCCGGGCGGATGGGCGATTACTTCCTTGTCGCCAAGTGTTATCAATTTTTTAGAGTCCGCCCGATCGATCATCAGACTTCTTTCTTCTCGCCGACATCGGCTTTTGAGCATCCGCCTCCTTATTTCGGTCCGAGGAAGATCGTTTCAGATCGCTCATAGCCTCCTCCACTACGATATAACCTTCCGCTTTATCAAAGGCTTCGCTAAACTCTTCTGATGATGAAACATCGCCTTCTTCACCAACTTCTGACTTTACTAGGTCCAAACCATTCTCAAACAACCCCACACTTGAGATCGCTCAAATCGGATACCGACCAACGACTTCTAACCTCTTTACATACCGACCCAACGACTCATCGGGTGTATTATCCGACCAGTGCTGTAGAACCCGTGGGCTTCCTCTTCTTCTACATTCCCAAAGCGAAGCGTGGAACTTATCGCAGAGCTCGGACCACGATGAGATCAATCAGCAGCAGAGTCCCCATCCACCGCCTCGCATCCTTTCTTAACGTCAGAATAAACGCGGTGACATTTAAAGAAGATCAAGAAAAATCATAGTAATCCATCACCCATCAAATGCTTGGCTATGGTCATAAGGATTCCCCGATCCATCATAACTTTCCATGTGAGGCAACTTCGGTGGTGTCTCCGCTTTCTCCTTAAGAATATCCAAGAAAATGGGGATGCTTTTTTTCCTGAGTATCCTTCACCGTTGACCTCAAATTAAACTGCTTCCTGAGCTCCTTCAATTCTTTTTACTAGATACTCCACTCCTTCCGTCAGATGACACTTCTTTCTCCGATGACTCTTCCTCTTTTGAGTAGATCGCCTTTAACCACAATACCCCCCAATTTTCAAGGACTTTTATGATGACGGCCTCCGTGAGCGGAGTGCCTTAGGTGGACTTTTCCGTGTACGACCCTAGATCCGCTTCGCTCTCGTGTCCGGTGATCGTGGTGAGAATGTGCAATAACGAGCGCCTTTCAGTATTCTCGAGTATGTTCTCTAGATCGGCTTTTTGTTCACCTCTACCGCCTCCCTAAACCGATACGATGGTGCGCCTCCTTTCGATTTTCGAGGAGTAGGGCTTCTCGATCTTCTTCTTTCTCGATGTTGGCCTTGAGTTTCACGTCCCGAATGAGCGGGTTCCTTCCCACTTCGATGCCCACGCTTCTGGATCGAACGTAATCGACGCTTCATCTCTCAACTCTTCCATCCGGAGACATCCGCCAACTATATCCTACCTTTGCTTCGTAAAGTGCCTCCATGGCCCTATCTGCTTTTTCCGCCATCTTAACCAAATGGAGGCCTTTTTATCTTGGTCGCCCTTGATTGAGTTCTAGGCGAGGTGCCTTCTACTCGCTTTCACCACGACCGATCCTTTCTCCGCCTTGAAAATTAGCTTCCTCTTAGCTTTGCTCACAACCTTCGTCGAGAATCTTCTTGCGAACGCTTGACGCCAGGTTGGTATGAACACTTAATGTAGGTCCCAAACGATCCTTTACAGACACTCTTGGTGCCGTCTCACTGACAGTTATCGGCTGTCCTTCATGTGTAGGTGTTCTACTCTTCCCCATGATCACTGACGTAGAACGACCGGAATGTGTGATTGAAAAATACTCAGGACACTAGAACTCAGCCCTCCTTCTAGCACCAATGTTAACGCCAAGATCTTCTGCCACGTCCCAATCACGTAAGACGTCCCGATCCTGCACAGTAAACACGATCAACACACAAAGCTTGACGGCTGGACCGTCGGGGGATAGCTCCGGCGTGAGAGTAAGTACAGGCGGTCACAAGGGTTAACAATGGAGGATGAAAATGTCTAGTGTCTAGAGAGAGATAAAAATGTATGCGTACTCTTTGTTAAGACTCCTCATAGGTTATACTCTGCATGCTTGATTTTTGTGCCACCAACCCTAATCTCGACACGCCTCCCCACTCTCTATGGTCTCAAATGGATGCATGCAAAGTTGTCACCTTTTTCCTATCAGACTCGCCACGTACCGGATAAAATCCCATCCACATTAATGATCTGCAGACTTTTGGTCAACTGCTCTCTTTTTTCATCATTACAAGTCAAAAGCTTAGTTATAAAAAGCTTTAATGGATCAATTCTTAGACCTAGCCCATCATTATGAGGATATGATAAAGGTAACATAAATATTAGGGTGAATTACATATTCTATTACATTTTTAAAAATAATTACAACAATAGTGCCCTCATAAAATTTTTAGACAAGTAATACACTTCCATATTTATTTACAATCTTAATGCATTTATGATTCCTTAATTTAGGGAATTAGTATTCAGTTAGGATTCCTTAATTTATGGATTAGTTATACCCATGACTTCTTCTCTCTCCTCATCTATAACAACGGCAGTTAGTCATCATCCTTCTTATTCATTCAACGTATGAATCCATGATCAAGAGTGTTTTATTTCCCCTGTTTCTGCAAACAGCTAATTTTGGCTATCTAACAGAGTGAGCTTCATAATTGGCTACCATTAGTGTCCAACATTTACTATGTAGGTAATAAGGATCAGCAAACAAAATTGTTTTCACAAGTAAGAAGCCCCGACTTTTATCTACTAATTAGGAGGTTTGTGCAATGAAATTTAATGTACTTGTAACAGCCTATGAGTTTATCATGTATGATTGCTCAAAACTTTCAAAAGTTGATTGGAAGTACATCATAATTGATGAAGCACAACGGATGAAAGACAGTGGAGTCTGTTTCTTACCGTGATCTTGATAAATACCGTTGCCAAAGGCGCCTGCTTCTTACAGGAACACCCTTACAGGTTTGTTAATTATATGAAGATGGAGAAGAGAGAAAAAGGAGAAAATGGAGTCTTGAAACGGTGCAATGGACTCGGCGTAGTATGAAGGACCGGGGATGAGTGTGGAGACTAAGGAGAAGGGAAGAACGTTACCGTCGCTCTGTTTCTGACGTTACCATCGCTCTGTTTTTGCAGTTTTTTCATAATGCAGTTGGTAGCCAAACATTCATTTTAAGGTAACCAATTCTGTTTTATTAAGTTTCCAAATTATTTTGCATGTAATACAGTTGGTAGCCAAACCTTCATACAGTTGGTTGCCAAACTTTCAGATGAAGGTAACTAATTCATAATGCAGGTGTGAAGATAAATTGGTGATCTTGGTATAAAAGTTTAGTTACCTTGGTATAAAAGTTTGGTTACCAATTCCGTTTTATTAAGTTACCAATTTTGTTTAAATGCGATTGAGTTGGTAGCCAACCATTCATACAAAAGTAACCATTTTATTATTTACGAGTAACAAAACAGTTATAAATTTTTTTTCAGAACATTAATAGTTATATTTATTTATTTTTAAACTTTTTGTAGGGAGAATCTTCTTATTCTTATTGGTGTTTTGGACAACGGAGATTCGCGACGGTGTAGCGTCGAGTATGTGAGGTGTAGCGACGGTGTATTATTTCAAAGTGTATGCGAGGGAGATGAAGATTTAAATTTGAATATTTAAATTTGAATTATTATTTTGAATTTGAATTTGTTGTTGTTGTTAGATCCAAATATTTGAATTTGAATTATTAAGTATGACAATTATTTGTCCTTGATTTTAGGTTTCCTTATTAATGTGAATTGTACTATTTTTGTAATATGTACAATCTTTTTGTAAATATTTGGTTGATGCATTTTTTTTGTAATTACATTCTATTTGTTGTATACTTATGTAAAGAACCCTAAATATTAAGCCCAATGACTATAAAACTCAATAACAAAGATCCAATAGGTTAATTAAATGGATAGGCCCAATCCGTCCGGCCCAATAGAGGAAATATCATGACCCAACACTTGCTTTTTTAGGTCAGTCTCTTTTGTTAGCTTAGTTTCATTGTGTTTTCTCTTTTTTTCTTTTCTTTGGGGTGGAAGTGTGTTTGACATTTATATGCCCTCTTAAGTGATGTTGTAAAAACCATTTAGACTGGTGCCCGGTCTGTAAAATGGTCTAGATTACTCCTTACTACACAGCCAATGATGGATACTTCTGTTCACTGTTTATATTATGTTGTAATATGAAGTAGGACAGGAGCTGCAATTAATTCGTTCACCAGTACGTACGGAACATTTTCTCTATTTTACTACTAATTTTTTCTCATCAGTTTCAGTTGCAACTGACATTATAAATCATATCTTAAGCATGCATACTACTAGCTAGATTACAAGTAATAATATATTATATATGACACACTTATAACATATAGATTAATATAAAAATAGATTGTAACACAAGAGTATGGTCCTGGAGCTTCTTCTGCTTTCTATGCCTCAGCTGTCGCTTCTCCTACTCCCCATCCCTATTTGTGGGGCGGTCAGGTGATTATCTGTATTTATTTGTTTTGCTATATATGAGTTTCTGATTGCTTTCTTGGTTTCTTTGTCTGATTGCGGTCAGGTGATTTCTTTTTCTTGTTTTGCTTTCTTTCTATATATGAAGGGGAAGTAAGAAAAAATGAGCATTGGTATATTAAGCATATGGTTGTCTCTATGATGTTTATACAGCATTTAAACTTGGTATGACCAAGTTTATCATTTAGCCTTAGCCTGTTATTCATGAATTTGTTGAAAATTGTTGAATTTAATCCTGTTTACTTCTCCTTAGGTATGGGCTTCAGGTTTCTCCGCTGCTTTTTTGAAAAAGCAAAGTGTTGCAACAAAAGGACACATGATAACAAATGAACGAGGTCTTGAAGTATCAGGTGGAACCAAAGGTTTTGTGGAAGTCAAACCAGCATTTACTGAAGCAGCTTTGCATATAGAAGTCCATCTCACTTCTATGATTTGCCTGTTGACGGAACCAGTGTGAAAAGATCACCATTCATGCAAGGAAATGGACAATTATCTTGGGAATATAGTGCTCAGTTACAGGTATCCAGTGTTAGTCCATTATCTCACCAAGGAAAGCAGGAGCAGTTTTCATCACCTCCAAAGGACAATGGATTTATTCCAAATACTGAAGATGTTTTTCAAATAGGAAGGAAACGAAAGGTATTCACTGTATTCAGATGTAATACAGAGTTTTATATTTTTGCAGTTCCCCCACAAAGATTTTTGGTATATATTTTGTAAATGTAGTAATTTGAAACTGTAAATGAATGGTTTTATTGGGATGTATTTTGAATGGTTGATATATTTTGACTTTAAATTTAAATGAGAATTTAGACTTTTTAGTTATATATCATGACATTAAGATATCATGGTGATTAAGAATGTAAGTGAATCCACAACCTTTTTTTTTTTTTTTTTTAATCTATAAAATTTTAAAAAAGTTGTGTAAATGCTTTAAAACGTTATTCGATATAAAGAAATAACAACATTTTTATCCAAAAACGCGTTGTGGAATCATACCTTCTACAACGATTTAAGCATCTCGCTAATTTTTGAAAACAAATCTACAACGCTTTTTTCCTAAAAACGTTGTGTATTATTTAACTATAACGCTTTTAAAACGCGTTGTGTAAGGTGTCAAATAGATGACACCTTAACCACGAACGTTTCTAATCGAAACCACAACGTTTTTTTCGCGTTGTCTATTTACTGTTTTGTAGTAGTGAATCCTTTTAAATTACAAATATATTTAGGGTAATCTTGTAAAATATGATTCTATTCTCGTTTATTTTGTCTTGAAATTCAAATCTAATTGAATTTCATCCTTAATTTTTCTCATTGCGTTCAAAAGTCCAGGCGTTTCATTCTGAAATTGTAATAAAAACTTGTGAAGAGTTGTTGACATTGAATGCTTCCTTTCGCATTATTGTCTCAAAGGTATTGTATCATCCTTACAAGTATAATACATTGCATCAGAAAAAGTAAGATATAAACATCAATAAAATGCAATAATTTTAATGTAATTAAATTTATGTTTACCGAATAAAAAAACTCTTTAAATTAATAAATTATTAAGTATCCCCCCCCCCCCCCCAATTATTTGGAAATTACCTTTTTCTTTTAGAAAACAATAAAATGCAATTTACTAATTGTAGACACTCGAAATTTTCTTTGCCTGTTACTAACCATACAGGAGGGCAAAAACGTCTTTTTCACACTCCAGAGATAACCCTGGAAGATCACAAGATCAAGTTCAAAGCCTGGAGATAACCCCAGGAGGGCAGGCCAACTTCATAGATAACCTTGAGAAAAGACTGCTACAACTGCGAGAAAATCGGAGATAACCCGGGAGGGGCAAAATGGTCATTTTACCAACTCAACTTCAACTCACATCAAATCAAATCATTTCAACTCAAATTACTTCAATAGAAGTCCCACGAGAACCATATCTCAACTTTCGAAATAAAACTATGCAAAATCTATTAATCTGGACTACCTGACGGAAACCCGGGAATGCCATTTCGGTCATGGACCCATCTTCCTAGAATCAAAAAAGGTCAAATCCTATGTCATTGTGTAGCTCTCGGAAAGTGTGACGCCCCTAAAATAAGTATACATCATCTATCTTGAGTCGCCAAATACATGGTACAAAATACAAATAAAAACTTAATTATACAATTATCGTGTAAAATACGATAAAACATATGCTGTGAGTTTTAATACAAATATTGTCATCTAGACAATATACACCCTTAATGGAGTCCTCATTACATTTATTATCACACTATTTTATAGAATAGTGAGGACTACTATGACACCATCTCTACCATCACTCCGCTCCCCGACTAGTCCCGCCACGCTCTCATTTCCCAAGAGAACAATGAAAGCAAAAGGGTGAGCTCAACTAGCCCAAAGAAGAAATATTATGACTAAGATAATGCGAATAAATTATTATTAGTCTTCAACAATGTTAAACTGATAAAATACAATAGACATCAAGTTTAACTGCAACGAAACAAGCAATCCATTAAAAGAGTCAAGTAGAGAATAACATCTACTATCTTTTATGATTTAAAAGGTTTTTCATCACTTTTATCGCTAGGACTCAGCTTAATAAATAATCCACATCATCGAATCACCCCTGCACTACGGCCAATGATATTCTTTATTATCACGACCACAATTATCCATGCACTACGGGCCAAGAATATTTGTGTATTCATTAATGGTCATGATCATGCCAACAACTGTCCATCAATGCACTACGGGCCAATGAGGACTTTTTTCACATCTTTTGTAATATTACGGTCATGATTACACCGAATAATCACTGGTCATAATCATACCAAGTCCATGTTAGGTTTGTAATATTCATGAACGCAATCAAATTGCAAAAATAAGCGGAAACGTGGAAAATCAGAGTTTAAAAATTTTTACAAACCATATACCCGGATCACCCTTTATGCACAATTATTAATTAAACGAAAAATTGAAGAACAAGAATCATACCCTTGAAGATCCGAGCTTCCTCGTGTACAAGTTCACCTCCAATTCTTTTTCGCTCAACTTGAATCCACCGGGTTTGGTTCCTTCCTTTGATCAACGTTAGTCACCCAAGTGTTTGGCCTCTAGAGGTGATCCACCAAGGAAGAAGAAGAATTCAAGAAGATGGGTGGTTGGCTAAACCCTAGTTTTTCTATCTCTATAGAAAAAGAGCGTACTCTCCAACTCTTTGGAATTATGACGTAGTCCTCATATCTGATATAAGACTCCTCTTATAAAGATATCAAGTAACCCTATTAAAATAAGGTATTATTTAATTAAACTCTTTTAATTAAATGGGCTCTAATCTTATTAGGGATAATTAATTAAACTCCTTTAATTAATTTTCCTCCTAATCCTATTAGGAATAAATGAGAGTACTTATATTAAATTAATTCCTAAACTCTTTTAGAAATTAAAATAATAATAATTGTAATAATATTAATAAGACTCCTCTTATTAATTTATATTTAATATTTCTAAAATATTAAATAATAAATATTAAGCTATTTAATTTATTCTATCACCATAGATTAAATTAAATATACTTAACATATTATTATTACGATTATGCCATTAACTTCTTAAATAATTATTTTTCCTTTTATAGTGTGACCCTTTTAGGTTCTCCATATTAAACCTATTGTGAATAAATCAATTAGAACAATTCTAATCTTATTTAAATAAATAAATTAAACAATTAATTTATTTAAATAAATAATATTTATTCTACAATAGGATAAGCCTCCCTAGCGATCAACGACTTTCCAAATAATATAGATTTCAACATTAATCATAAAAGAACCTTTGAGTAAATAGTTACCGCATAATTCAATCCTTCCACCATACAATGTCCCAATTAAATATAAGACATGGAATTATCACAAGTCTTATTTTATTTAATTATATGTATTTCGACTCTTAAATGCACAACACTAAATAATGCAAATTAGAAACTCCTTTCTAATTTCATTCTCGCTTTGCCAAGGACTATCGGGTTGTCATTTATCGAATCACATAGACATTTCTCTTCTTTTAATAGTAGTGGTAGATTCTTTATCGATCATACATTATCTCCACGTATAACTTATTATACCCAAGCATACCTTTTTGATATACCCTAAGGGTCTTAAGGAATAAGTCAAAGTATAACTCATCATACACAAGATACTATGATGATCTCAAGTCCAAGGATCACTTGTCTTCTTACTATCACTACAGAATTCCTATCGACAGCAAGTAAAACTCCATTAGGTATTCCTTAGCGAGCCAATGCTCAAAGAACTTATTCTCTAATAAGCACCTACATACTTGCTTTAAGTGTCTCCACAAAATGATCATGAGATCAATCATCCTCATCCAATGAGCAAGCAATGTATGTACCAATCTATCCTGGATTTACTAATCCCCAATTTAGTAATCCAACGATTGGGAACTATTTTAGTTTTAAGCTTTCTAAGAATTTAGATCTCATTAGAATGATCATCATCATTATTCTAAAAGCATTGCTTAAAACTATGGGTTTATCACATATTATAAAACAAAGATCATGTAGATAATTAAAAGCCTTTAATAAATTAATACTTTTTATTAATAAATGAATAAGATTGTTTCAAAGTATATGCTTTATCATCAAACATGATCGGCTTTGTAGGTATATACTACTTTCAATCCATCTATGCACTACAATGCCACGTATGACTTTCAACAAAATATAAACATGAGGATGATGACAATGATATAAGAATTTAATAAAACAAGTTCAAGAATTAATTTATCCAGGAACTAATAACGTTCAAATTGTCAACATGATACTTCTTTGTAGAATAAAACTCAAGAATGCTCAGAAGAATATTTTCAAGAAAAGATACTGGATGAAGCGCAAATATCAAGGATATTCCACTAATTTCATGGAGTATAGAAGTCAAAACTTTAACCAACTGAGTATAATAAAGAATAGAATAACAAAAGAAATCACCAAGCATGCGATAGATCACATGCATCGTTATTCCAACGTAATAATAAATAACGGAACCAGTCATGCGAAAATGCATGCATGTGATGTTCCAAATGTATTAATAAATAATGTAATCAGTCATGCGAAAACGCATGCATGTGATGTTCCAATGTAATAATAAATAACGAAACCAGTCAAAGTAAACGCATGCATACATGATGTTCCAAATGTAATAATAAAGAATGGAAGAACAAAAGAATTTCACCATGTATGCAGATTTATGTATGTGTTATTCCAACATAATGATAAAGAATGGAATAATGTAAGAATTTCACCAAGTATAGGGTAGCTCGTATCTGTGTTATTCCAATGTAATAATAAAGAATGGAATAACAAGTTCTCTTCATGAATAAGAAAGAATAATACCCCTTACCGTAAAAGAATAGTATTCCGACTGGTAGAGCGAGGATATTCTTGAAGAAAACTTGCACTACGCTCAAAGTGTAAGACCCCAACTTTTATAAATAAAGTTGAATTTTCTATAAATATTATTTTTGAATATTATGGAATAAATTTGATATAAAGTTATAGTTGTGGGTAATATTTATAAATTTTGCAAAGTAAGCAAGTTGTTATAAAATATTCGTTTGGCTCGGGAATATTCTTTTGTTTTGGGAATATTCGTACGACTACCAATCATCGGTGGACCCTATTAACTAAGTATATTGTCGTAGTTAGAAAAACGACAAAATTATCTTTCTATAAAAATAACTATGGAGGTGTTACCGTTAAAACCGCTGAACTACCCTAGTAGTAAAAGTACAAGAATACGCTGCGTGGTCAGCATAAGAGCACACTCAGATTGATTATCGATGCTTACGTGAGAAGTCACTCAAATATACTCAATTATTGCTACAAAGAATTGTCGATCATATCTCTTATATTATCGATTCAATTATTGTCACAAAGATCATCCAGAGATAATATGTTATATTATTAAATCAATAATTGAGACGACAAGTTATAAATGATTAATAATTGTTGAAAGATTAAATATGTGTTGATTAAAAATAAAATGATTTGTGGTAATATTTATTCAATCCTTGATGTATATAAAGAGTCCTGTTATATGAGACGCTTTGTGGTAAGTTTGGTTTTTTATGGGGGCCCATATGTCATCATCTAAGAGTCTCTTCACAATAGTAATTACCATCGCAATAGTAATTACCTTCACATCGATAGTAATTATCTTTACCAATCGTCAAACCACTTGTCGTTTACATTACAAAGGCCGAACCACTTGTCGCTTTCACATTACAGGCATCAAACCACTTTTCTTTTCACATCACTAATTCGCTCAAGCCACTCTGCCTTTTCACACGGCAAGTGCTAAGCTAGAAATCTTCTATAAATAGAGGCCTAGTGCTTCATTATTTTTCACGAATTCATTCAAGCTTATAGAGAGAAAAGTATAGAGAAATAAGAGAGAAAGAAGAAGAGTATTCTGCTACTACACTACCGCAGATTCAATCTCCTACTAAAGTAAGGGGTGTTATTCTTTCTTATTCATGAAGAGAACTGCTTGTTATTCCATCGCTTATTATTCTGCTGGAATAACTCAGATACGCTGGTTTATCCTATACTTGGTGACATTCTTCTATTATTCTATTAGAACATCCCGCTCGTCATGTGTTTTACACCGGACTTCGATTCCGCTTTTTTTTATTATTATTCTCGTTGGAACATCCTGCTCTGTGTTTTTACATCTGACCGGTTCCGCTTTTTATTATTCTCGCTGAATATCCTCGTCTGCGTGCGTTTACGCCGACCTTCGGTTCCATTCTTTATTATTCTCGTTGAATATCCTCGTCTCGCGCTTTTACGCAAGACCGGTTCCGTTATTTATTATTCTCGTTGAATAACTCCGCCTGCAAGGCCTATCGCATGCATGGTGATTTCTTTTGTTATTCCATTCTTTATTATACTCAACTTGGTTAAAACTTTAACTTCTATACTCCATGAAATTAGTGGAATATCCTCGATATTTGCGCTTCATCCAAAGATCCTTTCATGGAAATATTCTTCTAAGTATTCTTGAATTTTATTCTACAAAGCAAAGATCATGTCGACAATTGATGTTATCGGTTCTTGGATAAATTAATTCTTGAACTTGTTTTATTGAATTCTTATATCATTGTCATCATCCTCATGTTTATATTATGTTGAAAGTCATCTCGTGGCCAGTAGTGATGGATGGACTTGGTAAGATTATGACCGTGGATTATTCTTGGTGTAATCACGACCGTAATATTACAAATGATGTGGTAAAATCCTCATTGGCCCGTAGTGCATCGATGGACAAATTGTTGGCACGATCATGACCATTAATGAATACACAAATATTCTCGCCATAAAGTGCATGGATAATTGTGGTCGTGATACTAAAGAATATCATCGTCAGAAGTGCAGGGGTGATTCGATGATGTGGAATATTTATTGTCGAGTCTCAAATTATAACAAAGTTGATGAAAAACCTTTTAAAACATAAAAGATAGTAGATTTTATTTTCTACTGACTCTTTTAATGGATTGTTGGTTCCGCTACAGCTTAAACTTGATGTTTATTATATTTTATCGCTTTAACATCGTTGAAGGCTAATGATAATTTATTCTCGCATTATCTTAGTCATAATATTTCTTCGGGCTAGTTGAGCTCACACTTTCTTTCACTATTCTCTTCGTGAAATGAGAATATAGCCGGGACGAGCCTGGGAACTGAGTAATGGTCCGGAGGATAAGATTAGTAGTCCTCACTATTCTGTGAAATATTGTGATAATAATTGTAATGAGGACTCCTTTTGAGTTTGTATAATCTCTAGTAGACAATATTTATATTCAAACTCACAGCTTTATATTTTGTCGTCGATTGTATACACACGCAATGTATTAGTAAGTTGTATTTGAATTTCGCACCACGATCCGGCGACCCAAGATGGGTGATGTATACCTAATTTGGGGGCGCCACAACAGGTATCAAAGCTAGGATATGATCCCCGGCTAAGATGTGAGAATAGTACTAGGAGGGAGAGACGGGAATTCTTTCGCTAGTATGACCTACCTAAGTTTATGTGCTATTTTATTGGCTCACGTAATATAGGGATAATATGTTACACGTCAATTAACCTTTTGTTTTGTGGCAAGATTCAAAAATGACATCCGAGAATGTTGAGAATAGCAATGGAGCACAAAGTGCGACCGCTTGATTCACCACATATCAATAATCGTGATAATGTGCATCGTGAAGGCGATAATCCTCATGCAAACAACAACACCGACTAAATGATGAATGATCAAACGTTCGTGAGGCTTTATTCAATTCATGCAATAAAGAAAGCGAGAGCGGCTCCTGCCCAAAACGTAGGTGGAAACACTAGAAACTCTCGGCGGGCCACCGCTAAACAGCTTCAAGGAGCCGACCACCGGAGTTTAAGGGAGAGCCAAAACCACTTACGGGCGAAAGCATGGATAAAGCAGATCACCAAGATATTTGATGTCTTGGGATGCTCCGAGAGCAAAAGGTTCCTTTCACGCTTTTATGCTTGTAGAGAGAGGCAGACATCGTGGGAATCGGTAGAAACGACTCAACTCATTGCATCAAGATATCTTGGGAGAAGTTCCAGAGTCGTTCAACGACAAATACTTTCCCGAAAGTATTCGCCACACGAAGGAGGTGGAGTTTATCAAGTTGGAACAAAACAATACGACCGTGTCGCAATACGAGGCAAAATTTATGAGTTATCCCGGCTTCAGGCCCCACTTGGTGGATAATGAAGAGAGAATGGCGCCAATGTTTTAAGAGGTTTGAAGTCGAAGATACGCCAACATCTTATTTCTCATAAACCGTGTTTGTATTCGATGTTGTAAATATGGCTCGCTTTAGTGGAGCGCGATAACGAGTCAACGAACTAAAAGAGAGCAAATGAACAAAATTATAATACCAAATGAGTAGTAGTCATCAAGCTTGACAACAAGCGTGGAGGGAATCAACATGCCGTAAATGGTAACCACTTCGGTGGTAATCGTGGCCAAAATAATAAGAATGGATATTTCAAGAAGATGAGATTCAACAATGATGGAAAGACGCCAAGACCAAAGACCCGTTGTTAAGGAAGGAGAAAGACCACCTATCATATGCTTCAAATGCGAGGGAGGGACACATCACCCAAATTATGCGATGCCATCCCAAAGCATGTTATAATTGTGGAAAATAAGGTCACTTAGCCCAATTTTTGTCGCTCACCAAAGACAAATTCAAATTAGGATGGAGGCACCAAAGGTCATTCCAGTAAAGGTCAAAGTCTCAGAAAGTGCAAGGGAAAGCATTTGTTGTGACCTCCCGTAAAGCAAGGAACCCGAATGAGGTCATCACGGGTAAGCTTATCATAAACTCTAACGAAGTCTATACTTTATTTGATAATTTGGTTCTACCCATTCTTTTATTTCTCCTACTTGCGCCATCGATTAAATTTGACTCGAGAAATTAGATTTCGACTTATCTGTGGAAACTCCGCTGGGAGAAACCTTCATTACATCCACTCGCTTATAAGTCTTGTTTGGTTCAAATCGGTTCCTCACATTACCCGTCGATCTTATTTCATTGAAAATACTTGATTTGACGTGATTCTAGGGATCGATCGTTAACTACTCATCATGCAAAATTGATTGTTTTCGTAAGGTTGTTAGCTTTCATATTCCTAATCAACCTATTATGCTAATTCAAGCGACCAAACCATTAAAATCAATCACTACCATCTCAAGCCATAAAGCTATTCGCTTATCAAAAAACGGATGTCAAGCTTTCTTAGCTCATGTCACGATCTAAACAAAATACGCCGACTTTTGAATGATATTTCTGTTGTTAATAAATTTTCGACGATTCTCTCAAGAACTTCCCTGGCCTACCCCGAGAGCATGAAATTGAATTTTATATCGACTTTGAACCCTAAGACAAAACCCATTTCCAAAGCCCCATATCGAATGGCTCCTATCAACATCGTGAGTTAAAGACCCAACTGCAGAAATTGTTAGACATCGCTTTATTCGTCCCTAGTACTTCTCCTCGGGTGCTCTGCTCTATTCGTGAAGAAGAAAGATGGGAGTATGCGACTTTCAGATTGATTATCTGGAGTCAATCATGTCACCATCAAAAATAGTATCCATTGCCACGATTGATGACCTGTTTGACCAATTTGCAAGGAGCCAAATTCTTTTCAAAGATCGATCTTCGTTCCTGATATCACCAATTGAAGATTAGAACCATGACATTCCAAAGACGGCTTTAACCTGCGGCATTATGAATTCCTAGTCATGTCCATTGGATCGACTAATGCTCCTCGCCGCCTTCATGGATATGATGAACCGAGTATTCAAGGAATATTTGGATCACTTTGTGGTCGCCTTTATCGATGACATCCTTATTTATTCCAAAAGCCGTGAAGATCATGAGCAACACTTGAGGTCGACACTCCAAAAGCTTCGTGAATATAAGCTTTATGCCAAGTTGAAAAAATGCGAAGTTTTGGCTTGAGGAAGTAGCATTCCTTGGGCACGTGGTATCAAGTCATGGAATATCCGTTGACCCAAAGAAAGATCAAGCTATTCAAAGTCGAGCAACCTAAATCAAATGGACCAAGCACGTAGCTTTCTTTGCTTAATTTGGTTATTATCTGAGATTCGTGGAAGGATTTTCTCTAATCGCTACTCCATCGACTTAAATGACTTTGGAAAGATACAAAGTTCTATTGGAGCGAAGAATGTGAAAAGAGTTTTCAAGAACTCAAGAGGAGACTCATTTCAAACCTGCTCGACAATACCATCCGCCTTGAGGGGATTTTTCATCTACAAAGGATGCTTTGGGAAAAGGGTTGGGATGTGTTCTCATGCAACATGGAAAAGTCATAGCCTATGCCTCATGACAACTCAAAGAATATAAGAGAAATTATCCTACTCATGATCTAGAGTCAAGCAAATTGTTGTCTTTGCACTTAAAATTTGGAGGCATTACTCAGATGGGGAGAAAGTGGAGATCTTTACGGATCATAAAAGCCTCAAATATTTCTTCACTCAAAAGGAACTTAACATGCGACAACGACGCTGGGCTTTGAATCATTGAAAGATTATGATCATACCATCCAATACCATCTTGGAAAAGCAAACGTGGTAGTGACGCATCGAGTAAGAAGATCATATGCAAGCACGAAAAGCGATATATTGTCAACGCAAGGGCCCATTTTGTGTGACTTGCAAAGGATGGAGATAGAGTTAAAGACCTCAGGACGTACGCATGTGACGATGGCGAATATACTGAAAGTAAACCGACTTTTAATCGATAAAGTTAAAGTCGCCAAGCTACGTAATCGGAGCCGATGCGATGAGGAAGAAAGTGCAAGAAGGTGATATCGCCGAAGCAAGAATCGATGAAGAAGGAATACTTCGAGTCAACTCTCCACTTTGGTTCCTAACGACCCTTCGATTTAAAGTATAAAATCATGATGGAGGCGCACAACACACCGCTTGTAATCCATCTCGGGAGTACCAAAATGTATCATGATATTCGCCATACATTTTGGTGGAGCAATATGAAGAGAGAGATAGCGTTGTTTATCTCAAGGTGTCTAACTTGTCAACAAGTTAAAGCGAGCATCAAGTACCAAAAGGTCCATCAAACCACTTGAAATTCCGTAATGGAAGTGGGAGCACATTACCATGGATTTCAAGCATGCGGCCTTCCTAAGGTTTCTCAAGGCATAGATGCGATTTGGGTCATTGTTGATAGATTGACTAAGTCTACTCATTTCTTACCGATACGAGAAACTTATACACTTGAACGCCTTGCTCAGATGTACATAAAACGAGATTGTAAGATCGCATGGAATGCCGATATCCATAGTTTTTGATCGAGACCCAAGATTCACTTCACGATTTTTGGGTTAGTTTGCAAAAAGCTATGGGCACAGACTTTACGATTTAGCTCTCGGCATATCATCCTCGCATTTGACGGACAAATGAGAGAGGACTATTCAAACTCTTGAAGATCTATTAAGACTCGTGTCCTTGATTTCAAGGGAAGTTGGGACAAGTTCTTACCATCGGTGGAGTTTTCCTACAACAACAAAGCTTATCAAGCAAGTATCGGCACGGCTCCATTCAAGTGTTGTATGGAAGAAAGTGTCGCTTCTCCAAAGATGCCGGATGAGGTGGGTGAAGCAACGTTGTTGGGACCGAGTTGGTACGTATGACTACTTTTAAAAGATTCAAATGATCCGACAACGTATAAAAAATCTCACAAAATCGATAAAAGAGTTATGCCGATCTTCATCGAAAGGACGGGAATTCGATATAGAGATCATGTGTTGTTACGTGTTGCTCCATGGAAAGGAGTTACAAGATTTGGAAAGAGAGGAAAACTCAATCCTCGATTCATCTACCCATTTTTAATCCTCGATCGAGTAGGAACTGTGGCCTATAGACTCGCTTTCGCCAAGTATGTCTCGTGTTCATAACGCTTTTCACATATCCATGTTACGTAAATATGTGAAAGACCCGGACCACATTATCGAAGTTAGAACCAAACGAAATAGCGGAAAATTTGACGTATGAAGAGGTTCCTGCTCAAATCTTGGATAAGAAGGAACATATTCTACGCCAAAAGTTATACCTCAAGTCAAGGTTTTGTGGAGAAACCACGATGTTGAGGAAATGACTTGGGAGTTAGAATCAAAATGAAATCAAGGTATCCTTACCTCTTCGACATACCGTAATGCACTCTAATTTCGAGGGCAAAATTTCATAAGAAGGGGAGGTCAGAAGACCCCAACTTTTATAAATAAAGATGAATTTTTATAAATATTATTTTTGAATATTATGGAATAAATTTGATATAATGTTATAGTTGTGGGTAATATTTATAAATTTTGCAAAAAGTAAGCAAGTTATTATAAAATATTCGCTTCGGCTTCGGGGAATATTCTTTTTGTTTGGGGAATATTCGCATTTACGATACCGATCATTAGTGGACCCTATTAACGGGAGTATTTGTCGTAGTTAGAAAACGACAAAATTATCTTTCTATAAAAATAACTACGGAGGTGTTACCGCTAAAACCGTTGAACTACCCTTAGTAGTAAAGTACAAAGAATACGCTGGCGGGTCGTTAAGAAGTACACTAAGATTGATTATCGATGCTTACGTGAGAAGTCACTCACTATACTCAATTATTACTACAAGAATTGTTTGATCATATCTCTTATATTATTGATTCAATTATTGTCACAAGATTATCTCAGATAATATGTTATATTATTAAATCAATAATTGAGACGACAAGTTATAAATAATTAATAATTGTTGAAAGATTAAATATGTGTTGATTAAAAATAAAATGATTTGTGGTAATATTTATTCAATCCTTGATGTATATAAAGAGTTTGTTATGAGACGTTTGTGGTAAGTTTGGTTATTTTATGGGGGCCCATATGTCATCATATAAGAGTCTCTTCATAATAGTAATTACCTTCACAATAGTAATTACCTTACCTTCGCTTTCGGCCATAGTAATTACCTTTACCAAATTACAAAACCACTTGCTTCTTCATATTACAGTGAACCGAACCACTTGTCGTTTCACATTACAAAGCGCCAAACCACTTTTCTTTCCACATCACTAACAAATCAAGCCACTTGCCTTTTCACATACGGCAAGTGCTAAGCTAGAAATCTTCTATAAGTAGAGGCCTAGTGCTTCATTATTTTTCACTTTAATTCATTCAAGCTATAGAGAGAGAAAGTATAGAGAAATAAGAGAGAAAGAAGAAGAGTATTCTCACACTACACTATCGCAGTATTCAATCTCCTACTAAAGTAAGGGGTGTTATTCTTCTTATTATTCATGAAGAGAACTGCTTGTTATTCCATCGCTTATTATTCTGTTGGAATAACTCAGATACGCCATTTACCCTATACTTGGTGACATTCTTCTATTATTCTGCTGGAACATCCTCGTCATGTGTTTTACACCTGACCGGTTCCATCTTTTTATTATTATTCTCGTTGAATATCCTGTCTATGCGTTTTTCTGTTTTATTCTCGTTGAACACGGTTCCATTCTTTATTATTCTATTGAATATCCTGCCTCCGTGCGCGCTTTTACCGGACGGGTTCTCGTTATTTATTATTCTGTTGAATAACTCCGCCTGCAAGCGGTTTATCGCATGCATGGTGATTTCTTTTGTTATTCCATTCTTTATTATACTCAAATGTTAAAACTTTAACTTCTATACTCCATGAAATTAGTGGAATATCCTCGATATTTGCGCTTCATCCAAAGATCCTTTCATGGAAATATTCTTCTAAGTATTCTTGAATTTTACTCTACAAAGCAAAGATCATGTCGATAATTGATGTTATTGGTTCTGGATAAATTAATTCTTGAACTTATTTTATTGAATTCTTAAATCATTGTCATCATCCTCATGTTTATATTATGTTGAAAGTCATCTGTGGCACTGTAGTGCATGTAGATGGACTTGGTATGATTATGACCAGGGATTATTCGCTTGTAATCATGACCGTAATGTTACAAATGATGTGGTAAAAATCCTCATTGGCCCGTAGAGTGCATCGATGGACAGCTTGTTGGCATGATCATGACCATTAATGAATACACAAATATTCTTGGCCATAGTGCATGGATAATTGTGGTCGTGATACTAAAGAATATCATCGTCAGAAGTGCAGGGGTGATTCGATGATGTGGAATATTTATTAAGTTTAGTCTCAAATATAACAAAGGATGAAAACTTTTAAAACATAAAAGATAGTAGATTTTATTTTCTACTTGACTTTTTAATGGATTCATTGGTTCACCGCAGCTTAAACTTGATGTTTATTATATTTTATCGCTTTAACACATCGTCAAGGCTAATGATAATTTATTCTCGCATTATCTTAGTCATAATATTTCTTCTTTGGGCTAGTTGAGCTCACCCTTTCTTTCACCGTTTCTCGTGAAATGAGAATATAGTTTGGGATGAGCCTCTGGGAACGGAGTAATGGTCCAGAGGATAGCATTAGTAGTCCTCACTATTCTGTGAATTATTGTGATAATAATTGTAATGAGGACTCCTTTTAAGTTTGTATAATCTCTAGTAGACAATATTTGTATTTAAACTCACAGTTTATGTTTTGTCGTATTGTACACGATATTTGTATTAGTAAGTTGTATTTGAATTCTGTACCATGTATCTGGCGACCCAAGATGGGTGATGTATACCTAATTTTGGGGGCGTCACACAAAGCTTCTTAAAACTCTAAAGAAATACGCTCAAGATTATAGAAGAATTTTCTGAACTTCTGGTGTGATTTCCATTCTAACTAAGCATCCTATTTATAGGAGAATGGAAATGATACTATTTGAGAAATAATTCACGGACGCAATAGAAATATTATCACGGATTGAATTTTGCAATACATGACTGACGCAGTTTTTTAAACAACCAAATAAAACAAGAATTATATATATATATATATATATATATATATATATTAATTGAATTAGCCTACACGACAAACTATATATATAGATATATGAAGTTTATATAGTATATATATAAAACTAGCACATGGCACCTTTATATATATATATATATATATATAAACTCCTCCCGACCAAGTTATCAACATAATGCTTTGTTTGAAAAGTTTGGCCACTAAGTCCAAGTCTTTGAAAAATAATGTATCCCGCCAAAATCCACCAAAACCACCACCATTCACCCACATGCTTATATATATATATATATATATATATATATATATATATATATATATATATATATACTTTAAAACTTCCTTCCAATTATTTTTGAAAAATAGGTAAATGGGGGTCCAAAAATACAACAAATACTTCATAAACAAAAAATACCTCAATATTTTTAACAACATTTATCATCATTATTATAATTCACAATATTAATCGATCAGGTCGTTTCCAGGAAAGAGGGGGCTTTCCAATAAGGATTTCTCCATATTGGCGCGCAATTAGGTGACCAAACCTTTCATTGACAGAACTTCTAGACATCGTTAATATTACAAATAATAATATTAATAACTTTGTCGTCTCAATTATTGATTTAATAATATATAAAATATTGATAATAATTGAATCAAATAACGTGAGATACTATGCAACAATTACTGTAGTAATAATTGTACAAAACTGGGTGACTTCTCACGTAAGCATCAATAATCAATATCGTGTGCTACTATGCAACCACGCGTATTACTGTATTTTTAACACCGGGTGTTTCAATAGTTAACGGTAAAGCTTTCGCCGTTATTTTTATAAAAAGATATTTTTGTTGTTTTCTCAATCCGACAATAATTCCGTTGTGGGGTCCACCAATGATTGTGCCATCGTACGAATATTCCCTATGACGCCCCCAAATCCGGGTATGTGAAACCCGAACTCGGTGCTTCACGATACCATTTCTATAAGCTGAATAATACTAATAATAATAACAATAATATAAAATTCAAACTTAATTTACATATATCAAAGTCTAAATTCCAAGTACGCGACATTTAAACATTCATTACATCATAGATAATAAATATCATTGTCTTAATAAACTTTAGCTATTACATAGAATAATATAAAATTCATTCGAACAGCTTTCCTTTCCCCTTGTTCTTGCCTAAACCTTCTGGTTGATCATATTTAGCTGAAAACATTTAAATTTAAAGCAAGAATGAGCATTTGATTGCCCATCAAGTAATAACAACAATATATATTAGCTGAAAGAATTAAATATTTTCTTTGAAAGACACTTCTACAACGAATCAACAAATGTGAAGTAAAATTTGAACCAATAATAACAACATATCACTTCCATATGAAATTTTGAAACTACGTGTAGACTATAACCGGAGATCACCAATATACTATGAACATTGTTTTCTATTTTCAAAAGGTTAAATGAAATTCATCTCAGAAACCGTCATAACTTACGAAACACGGGGTGATCACCTGATTATGCCTCAGTGACGATCAATACTACATGCAAGAATGATATTATCGTTCACTCAATCCAACTTAGGTGCACAAAAGTTTTTCCATATTCGGGATGTTCATACTTAGTTCGAATCCTAACCAAAACAATCTGTTGGTTACAATAACGCTTCTATCTTGTTCAACAATATTTTTATGTCTAAATTTGATCAAATAGCTTAGATTTACTTTTTTAAGTCAACATATACATACTTGAAATCAATAAGTATGCATCAACATATGATTAAATATAATGGTTATCCAAGTGGGGACACTTGTTCAACCCTATATACTAATTAACGAATGTAATAAATATCTCAATTATACAATAATAAAATAATCGGATAATGTAAGAACTTGTATGAATACAAAGATTGGATACATAATCAATAATAATAGAGTTAATAATCTGGCACAATAATAATATAATTCTGAAACTTTCTTACTCATGTCCATTGCATAAAGTAAATGCAAAAGTAGGATACTTGCCTGAGCTGCTGCTTACAATAACGCAACTTAGATTAATCTTTTATACATCGACCTATCAGTAATAAGATCATTCATTCAATTAGAATAATATATCATATCACATAGTATTGCTAATTGCAGTCAGCACATAACCTAATCATATTGTCACACATATCCCACAATCATTGAATCATAAACAATCATTAATACAGTCAAAATATCTAAGTTTAGATCAATTTCAAAATATATCGAAATTACTCGGCTTTTATCGGTAATTATCGAGTCCAAGACACTATCATGTAGTTCAATGGTCGCTTAGATATTTTAAATATCGACCATATTATTTTTCATAGCCTTTATAATAATTTTAATAATTATTATACTTTATCATGAATTTTCAAACACGTAAATCATTATTAAATAATTTAAATATTAACTCATTCTATTATCATTAATATTTAATTAATATTAAACTATTAATGAAACCATTGCCAAAATATTAACGCTATGTATAATAACTCAAAATATTTTTAACGTATTAATATTACCCTTAAATGATTTTTAAAATATTTAAAATCATTTTTAAATAATTACCATTAATATTAGAATATTAATTTATTATTTATCAAAATCTTAAAAGTCATTAGTTATAACTTAAAATATTTTTAATTCATTTATATCCTTTTTTAAATGATTTTTAAATTATTAAAACTATTTTAAAACTATTTATTTAATATAATTATTAAATAAATTTAATATCATTAATGTTAAATAATTATCATTAAGATTAAATTACTAATGAAATTATCCTTTAAATATTAAAAGTTATATTTTATAACTTAAAATATATTTAAACACTTTATTTTCATTTAAAATGATTTTTCTAATATTAAAAATCATTTTTAATTAATTTATTTAATATAATTACTAAATAAATCTAATATCCTTAATATTAAAATATTAATATTTTCATGACAAAATATCAAACGTTATATTTTATAACTTAAAATATTTTTATAATCTCTAAATTATTTTTATATAAATTTTAAGTCATTAATTCTATTTTCCATCATTTATTTAATATCTTTATTAAATAACTTAATCATCATTAATATCTAATTAATAATGAAAATCATCACAAAATATTAAAAATTATAGAAAATAACTTAAAATATCTTTTTATATCATAACATATTTTAAAATGATTTTTCATGATTAAAATCATTTTTAAATAATTTATTTAATATTGTACTTAAATAAATTTAATACCTTTTATATCCCAAAAATATTAAATATTTATGAAATATACTTAAAATAATTAAAAACTAATTTTCAGACTTTAAAATAAATTTTAGTAAATTAATTTGTAATTTTAATAATTTAAAACTATTTTTTTCTATTTTTAATCATTTTTCGTAATTTAGTAAAATAAAATTATTAATAACCGTCGCTATAGGCTATAGCGACACTTATCTGTCATGTTAGGTGTTCTTAGCCTCAAGAACACTGACAAGTCAGTGGTCGAGGTGCCCTATTTGACCGAGTCTAAATCTTATCTCGAAATGTTTCTGGGTCATGTAACATATTGTTCATGTAGTATTTATGTAAAACTACAATTAACAATCAAAATTCAGGTCATAACATACAACATCATGACAATCTAGCCATTCAAAATTCACATCAGCGCTTCGGTTTTCCCGTAAACCCAAAATTCGAGTCCCTTGTTTCGTGCTCAATTTACATTAGGTTCCAGCCTTGCTTCATGTGATATAACGATTTATACTTATAGAATACATGTCATGGAACAATAACACAACATCAGATCATCCTATCATCAACACAATAAAGATCTATAGGCCGGTCAAAGTACCCTCCCGGAACTGTTCTTGAGCAGTTTCGACTAGCTACGTTTGACCATCATTCAGATCGATTCTTTTAAGTGTCTAGTTGATATAAAAGCTTTAACATGTAGTATTCATGTCAGTCTACAACTAAAAAATAACAACATGGAAAAACAACTTAAACATAGCAAGATCCAAGCCCTGCAAAAACACTGTCAGATGTTTCTGGGCTGATTCTGGGCTTCAAGAACAGCCGGTCAATGCCGGTCAACCCACTTTGACCTTAAATAACTTTTAATCTACAACATATATGCCTATGATTCAAGTTTCATAATAAAGATCTCCTGACAGAGTACAAGTACAAATTTTCAAAACACAAAAACACATAACAGATCAAGATCTGTGGGACCTGACATTCACTGTGAGACCCTTATTTTCAAAAATTTCCAAATTTGGAAAAACATCAAATCCGAGCCTTTAGATGTTATGGGTTTAACATCTAGCAACCCAGATCATTGATTAACACCCCATACAACATGTTTAACACAAAAAAAATTACATCTAACATAAGATCAAAAGATTTTCAAATTTAGGGTTTGCACCTTTTCTAAGCCTTGATCTTGCTGCTGACTTTATGATTTGTTAATGATAATCGTGGGGCTTGCTTTGTGACTGATCTAACAACGAAATTTCAGAGGTTTGGTCTTGAGAGAATATGGCTATGTATTTGTGAACAAATTAGGCCAAAAATTAGCACTTTCTCTCTCTTAAATCTAGCAAATCATGTATGCAATGTATGTGATGGTTAACCATGTGATGTGTTATAGATTGTAGGCTCATAGGTAGGTCTAGGGTAGGGTGGCTGGCCAGATTTGATGAAGATTTGCTAGCAATAATTCATAAATAAGACAAAAGGGTACTTTAGTAATTTTATTTTAATCTCAAGGGTATTCTTGTCCAAGGTGCTTGAATCTAGGGTTTAATCACTAGATTTTAAGCCTTAAAATTTCCCAACTAATTTCTAGGGTTTGAAAAATTAAAATTAAAGTGTAATAAAATTTTAATTAAACACACTAATTTAAAATTAGGGTTTTTAATAGAAAATTAGGGTTTTTAAAATTAGGGTTCCTTAATACTATTAGGGTTCCCAAATTAACAATTAGGGTTTCCTAATTATCATTATAATTTACTAAAACAGTAATTAGGATTTCTAATTTTAGCAAATTAGGGTTTTCAAATAATAATTAGGGTTTCTCCTAATTACAGAAATTCTATAATACACAGTAAAATTCATATAACACAATTACTGCTCAGTTTTGAACTCACAATCGAGTTAAACAATTAGGGTTTAATAACACGATATGAGGGTTATGCTATAATTTACCATATTTGGCCCAATTTATCGATCTACCACGAATTACAAAGACATATTTATAAAGATCAAAAATTAAAATATAATTAATATTATATTATTATTCTCATCCTCTTGATCAATACCCAAATTTAGGGTTTGGATTTCATATCCGATTTATTTTCATATCTAACATTATTAATTAAGTTAAAATAATTAACATAATAATCAACTAAAATTCATATAATAAAATAGTAATTATAATAATTCCAATAATCATTTCATATATTATTTAAATAATATAAAATCATATTTTCATAAAAATAAATAATAAGGACATATCTACTATAAAATTAATTATTATAAGTATATACGTTATAATGATCAATAATTCTAAAATAAAATTATTTGAAATTATTCATGTAATAAATAAATTTTATTTATCACATGTATACATACACATTACTTGGCACATATTCCCATCTTCAAATAAAAAAAATTTATATACAAAATTTCTTATTTATTTACATAGAAAATATCGGGTTATTACACTTCTTGTTAAAACGAATATTCCCCACCAATCGAATATAATATAACAAACTTGCGTATTTTGCAAAATTTATAAATATTACCCACAACTATAACATTATATCAAATTCACACCTTAATATTAAAAAATGATATTTATAAAAAAAAATTCATCTTTATTCATAAAAGTTGGGGTCTTACTGTGACGCCCCCAAAACAGGTATACATCACCCATCTTGGGTCGCCAGATACAAGGTACTGAATACAAATACAACTTAATTATACAACAGTCGTGTAAAATACCACAAAACATAGGCTGTGAATTTAAATACAAATATTGTCCTCTAGACAATATCCACACTCAATGGAGTCCTCATTACATTTACTATCACACTATTTCATAGAATAGTGAGGACTACTAATGCACCATCTAGATCATCTCTATTCCCGACTAGTCCCATTTCGTTCTCATTTCCTCAAGAGAACAAAGGAAGAAAGGGTGAGCTCAACTAGCCCAAGAATAAATATTATGACTAAGATAATGCGTAATAAATTATCATTAGCCTTTAATAATGTTAAACCGATAGAATAATATAATAGACAACAAGTTTAATCAGCAATGATCAAGCAATCCATTAGAAGAGTCAAGTAAAGTATAAAATCTATTATCTTCTATGATTTAAAAAGTTTTTCATTAACTTTATCGGAGACTCGACAATAAATAAAATCGAATCATCCTCGCTTCCACGTACCAAGGATATTCATGTAATCATCAATGGTCATGACTATACCGAATAATCCCTGGTCATAATCATACCAACAACTGTCCACCAATGAACTACAGGCCAATGAGGACTTTTACCACATCATTCGTCACATTACGGTCATGATTATACCCAATAATCCCTGAACATAATCATACCAAGTCCATCTATGCACGTAAGCCCAAGATAACTTTCAACATAATATAAGCATGAGGATAATGACAATTCAATAAATCAAGTTCAAGAATAAATTTTAAAGATTTATAAGTTAATTTATCTTGAACTCAATAACGTCCAAATTGACAACATGATACTCCTTTGTGCTGTAAAATTCAAGAATGCTCAGAAGAATATTTCCATGAAAAGATACTGGATGAAGCGCAAATATCAAGGATATTCCACTAATTTCATGGAGTATAGAAGCCAAAACTTTAACAAACTGAGTATAATAGAATATATGAAACTGCAAATGGATTTTCACCCGCTATGCGGTAATCCACGTATACAAATCATTTCTATAATTTAATAAGGAATGAATACAAAGGATCATTCACTATACATGTGGTAATCCACATGTATGTGTTATTCCAATGTAATAATAAAGAATGGAATAATGAAGGATTCACCATGCGTCATGCGATGGATCGCATTTTGATAGGTTATTCCCAATAGAATAATAAATAATGGAACCAGTCCAACGTAACGTGCGACGTGATATTCCAAATGTAATAATAAATAATGGAACCGTGTCCGCGTGAACGCGCACGCATGTGATATTCCGGCCGAATAATAAATAATGGAACTGTGTCCCACAGAACGCGACGCATATGATATTCCGGCGTAATAATAAAGAACGGAATATTAGAAGAATTTCACCATGTATGCGGTATTGCATAAACAAAGTTATTCCAATGAATAATAAGAATGGAATAATAGAAGAATTTCACCAAGTATAGGGTATCCCCACGATACAAAGTTATTCCAATGTAATAATAAAGAATGGAATAATGTAAGTTCTCTTCATGAATAAAAAGAAAGAATACCCCTTACGAGTACAACAAATAATATCCCCACCTTAGAAGAAACTGGATATTGGAGTAGTGAAGTAGCGAGCGTATACTTTTCTTCTTTCTCTCTCTATAGTTTCTCTCTAGATTTTTAGTGAATTAAAGTAAGAAATAATGAAGGAATGAGCTTCTATTTATAGGAGAATTGATTGAATAAGAATTAATTCATGAACGGTCCGTATTGATTTACTTTTAAACTGACGGTCCATATTGGTTTACTATTAAAACTTAAAGCAACGGTCCATACCGATTTACTATTAAAACTTTAAACCAAATGATCCATATTGATTTACTATTATACTTTCCACCGGTGGTCCATATTGATTTACTATTATATATTCAACCAACGGTCTGAAAAATTAGCACATCTCCTCATGGAATAATATTGTACCCAAAAATGATTTGGATCGAACAGAAATATATCTTACGGGTGAATAGTATCCCGTGAATAGTAGCTCGTGAATAGTAACTCGTGAATAGTAACTCATGAATAGTAACTCGTGAATAGTAACTCGTGAATAGTACTTGACCTAAAAGTGTCCCCGGTACCCAATTGAACAATATAACCTCCGTGCATCAATTATACTAACACAAATAAGTCCAACACAATGGAACTATAAAATTCATCTTTAATCAACACGAACTTATTCATCATTAATATTATAATTCACAATATTTAACAATCGTGTCGCTCCTAGGAAAGAGGGGCTCTCCGATAAGGATTTCTCCTTATCATGCCGCAATTAGGTGACCAAACCTCTCCTCGATGTAACTTCTGATATCACAATATTGCAAATAATAATATGAATAACTTTGTCGTCTCAATTATTGATTTAATAATATAACATATTATGCAGATGATAATCAGTAATAATAATTGAATCAATAATACGAGAGATATGATGCATCAATTCATCGTAGTAATAATTGAGTATAACCGAGTGACTTCTCACGTAAGCATCAATAATCAATACCGTAAAAGCTAATATGCAACCACGCCAGACATCGTACTTTTACTAACGGGTAGTTCAACAGCTTTAACTAGTAACACCTCCTCATTGATATCCCGTATTTTTAGAATTTATAAATTAGAATTTTATAAATAAAAATATTATTTATGAGATATGTTGGGTGTGAGTATGTGTATGTCTTATATTGTAGAATATGTGAATTGATGTGAAGAGAATGTTATATATTAATTTTAATATATATAAATATTTAATTGAATTATTTATTGAGTTAAATAAATAAATTTGGTTTTGATTATAGAGTAATGTAATTAAGTGTAGTAGATTAATTAAATGAATAATTAGTATTTAATTTAATTAATATAATAATTTTATAAGTTATAGTTCTAATTTAATTGAGATAATTAAATTAGATGAGTTATGTGATGATTGTTACACAAAATTATAATTAACAAGTAAATATAATTATGTGACAATTTGATGAGATTGATTGATGTTAAGCTATTGATTAATTAAAATAATGAGTATTTGTCAAACATGGTCTTAGGCTTTTCAAGTTCAAATTGGTGTAACCTATGTATTAACTAGTAATTAGTATATCTAATAATTACTAGGAGTTACATATATTATATATTACTAGTATTGTATATTATATGTATATACTACAAGTTAGTATGTTAGTTTTAGAAAACAAACCAAAGAAAGAAGAAGAGAGTTAGAGAGAGTTGTAGGAGAAGAAGAAGAGGAAGAAAAAGAAGAAGAAGGGAAAGCTTTGAGAAGATAAAACATGCCCCATCATCATCATCTCCATCTCTCTCTTAAATTCATACTAATAAAGTTATAATCTAAATTCCTTGTTTTAATTATATTTTTATGTTCTTCATAATGTAGATAATTGTTATGTAGAAGTTGTATTAAGAAATTGAGAGAGATAGAGAGAAATAGAGGAATTGAGATGAGCTAGAAGAAGAAGAAGAAGAAGAAAAAAAGGCTAGAAGAAGTGTAGGTTGTGCAAGGACGTGAAGTATTAACGTGTTGGTAAAACGCCGGTAAAGGCAAGTCTTTCAGTTCCTTTTTTCTATGTGAACTTGATGATGATCTGCTTTAAAATTTTAGTGTATGATGTATTATATATGTCAAAAGTATGAAATGTGAAAGTCAATCTATGACTATGATGATTGAACTATGAATGTTGATTGAGTAAGGAACTCAATCTTTATAGTTGTTATGTGAACTATAACATGTATGCTATGTTTGTTTATGATTATTCTCAGATGTTGAGCATGTTATTATATGCTACGTGATGCATGAAAATCATTAGATTTTGGTTGAAATCATTTGAGCTCATTCTTACAAATAACCATTTTTACAGATTCAAGAATTGAAGGTAACACTATGTGCTACTTGATTGTTATGGATCAAAAGTGATATATGAAGATTTAATATCCTAGCTAAGTTGTTATTCTTGTAAACCATGTCTAATGTTTCGAATAATGTATTAATGTTGAATTGTAATATTGTTTTGCGAATGTAAACTATTGTAGTATTAAAATGATTCTGAGATATTTAGATGTAAAGGTTGAAGGTTTTGGGAACGAGGATAGTTTGTAATAGAAAATTTTAATAATTCCGCAAATTTCAATGTTTGTATTATCGTTTAATGATATAAAATTAGAGGTTGAATGTATTATTAACGGCAATCAAGTCGAGAATGAAATTGTATGAATTTTGGGGTCGTTACAGTTGGTATCAAAGCTGTAAGTTATAAACCTTAGGTAGGAGTACCGTAGGCTATAACCTTAGAGAAGGAAGATGAAGATAGTGAACGAATAAGCTCAAATAGAGTTTGAACAATAAGGGATTAAAACTTGCGTGAAAGGATTCAAAGAAGAATCTCGCAGAGTTATAAGGAATATGAATGTGGGGTTACCCAACTCCAATAATAAGGATGTAATGTGATAATAAATAGACAATGTCTATAAAAAAAAGAATGATAAAGAAGTTAAGAATAGAGAGTTATATCTAAGTGATGCAATTGTACTCTTTCGTAGTTGATGTATGGTATCTAGGCTAAACGATTCCTTCATAGAAAGCGTAGGTATATACTAACTAGCAACTCGGAACCTGTTTGTTGGTTGTTTGTGGGAAACCACTCAACCGTACCATATTGAAACTGGTAGAGACTCGATGTGTACCAAGTATAGAAAGTGGATACGTATGATGAAAGTGTAGAACTTGAATGAAATGTTGAGAAATGTAAATGAAGTTAGAAATTCTTAAAGGAAGAATTGTTATATAAACAAGAAGATTCAAAGAAGAATCTTGAAGAGATAAAAAGATAAGAAATGGGAGTTTCCTAACTCCAAAAGCCAAGATAATGAATAATGTCGTAAATGATGAAAAAGAGAAAGAAAGAGGATCGTAAAACAAAACGATCACGAGTTAAGAAAAGAACTTTAAGGGAGATGGTTATAGAATAAGATCACGACGTGGTCTGTTTAAGTTATAAAAGAAAGATGGTCTATAATGTTTGAATAATTATAGCTTAATGTTATGAAGATGGTGTACTATGAAAAAGTACAAGATAACTCATGAGGAGTTATAGATAATGTGATACGAGGAATTCGTATCGAGCAAAGAGCAAGTTAAGAGTAAGATAGAGTTAGGTGGGATTTCAATTGAGGACTCATATGATGGCTGATGTAAGAACCCGGATATTCAGAAAAATATTAAAATAAGAATTTAATGAATAAAATTCTTAAGTGTGAAACGGGTTCGAATAAAAACATTTATGTGATACGAGGAATGTAGGAATGTGTTACATAGGGTAATATGAACCATGTAATATGTGATTTTTGTGATTTATAAATATATTATTATTATATATTGTTATTGATCGCAGAGATAATTCAGTTGAGATAAAAGATGTGGATAAAATTTCCTATCGATATTAAATAGTTTATATGATTATTTTATCATAGTAAATGGATGACATTAATGTATAATTATCATTTTCTTGTGTATGTGTATTAATAACTCGGTATGATTATAATATAGGTTATCGATAGTACGTAAGTTATCCGCGAATGGGTTTGGATAAGGAAACATGAGTTAGTTGAGAGAATTAACTAATAAGAATAAATATTGGTTAATTGATAGTTGAGAGTTATATTATGGAATAATATAATGTGTATGTTAAACCTTAAATAACTATGGTAATAAATATAGTACAATGTTTAATTTACTTAAGTAAAGGAGTGAATTAATATGTGTGTTGAATATGTGATACTTTATATATGTTACTCGGGATGGTAATATGTGAGAAAGTCTAATGTACGAATAACGTTAAATATATATACGCTATTAAAGGAGACATAAATCATTATATCTTTAAATGAATATTTAATATTTGAAGAAATTGTTTTGGGAACAATTTATAGAGGAGAGAGAAATAATAATTATATATCTCTAATAGAGGATATTAAAATAAATTCTAATATTGAGTTATTTTAATAAAAGGAGAAAATGTTATTTTTGAATAATAATATTACCTTATATATTTTGTATGAGGTATGATTAATAATATAGTAAATATATTAAAAACGTATTTGCTATATGTAAATAAATTGATGGAAACAATTTATTATAATAGAAAATAAACTTATTATCTATTTTCTCAGATATAATATATGTATACATGGTGTCGTATATATAGTTAATTGATATTATATTAAGAATAATATCTTGAGACAATAAGCAAATTAATTTCTAATTGTAAATATCTTTATTCGAAAAAAACATAATATTTATGTTATGACAAAATACATAATTTCTAATGTATTTTCAAGGAGTTAATTAATAAAAGAAAACTAAGTTATTTTAATATATTAAGTAACTTAAGTTATTATTTTATCGTGGATGTTATCATTTAAATAACTAATGGAGTATATATTAATTATTATAAGCGTAAAGGTTATACTTATAATCAATTAAGGTAGTTTAGCATTTAAATGCTTGAGTCACACAAATATTATATTGAAAGAATAATAAGTGTGGAGAATGAGAGAAGCTTAAGATCGAGCTTGTGAAATATGCCTAGTGTGGCAAAGTGAAGGAATAAGCATTCGTTAAATAATTTAATGAATGAATAATTGAAGGAATTAATTTGTATGTGCAATGATTTTATATTATATAATAGCTACCTCTATATGATATGAAATGAAGTGTGACATTTAATTGGGACTAATAATATACATATGGTAAAAAGTGATTAAATCATGAAGTTGATTTAAATAAGTTTTGTTATCCCATCCTAGGTGATGAGACAATTATATGTATACTACATCACACATACTACCTTGAAATGTTAAGTCATATTGTGACATTAGGTTATAAAATATGGTTGATATGTGTATTAAAAATATAACATAAGAGTGAGAAGGTGTAGGAGTATACAAGAATGCTGAGATATGGTATTGTCCCAAATTGAGAGTCCCATTTGCTCCCTCACATCTCACCACGTGTTTGTAGACAAAAAAGGCTAAGGCCTATGTTCTTCATTTTCTTCCAAGCTTGCTAGATCATGATCATGGAGGAGTGGGCATAATGATGATCTCCAACAACAAATTACCAACTTCTTCTTGCCCAAGGATTCTCTTCTTTTTCTTGACAAAGCCATTTAATCAAAAGAGCTTCTCTATAAATTGGGAGCTCCCCTCATAAATTATGTTGCTTGAATTCTTGATAGTTATATAGAGAGTTTGTTGATGAGAATTGAGGGAGCATAATCAGTGTGTTGAGGGAATTCAACTTAGCTTCAAGAGGTATAATTCTTAAACTATGTTCTTAAGTTCAAGTTTACAAAGTTCTTAGAAAAAGTAGCTTTTGAGTCACAAAATTGATGGCTAAGGATTGTTATAATCCATGAATTGTTGTTAGATATTGTTAATATAATCAAATATGAAATCAACGAAAGTTAAACGAACCAATTTGGTTGAGAAACGAATTCGTAGTGAATGATTTCACTAAATTGTCCAGAACATGAACATTTACATGAACATGAGTTATAGATTCATTTTTGGGTTAGTTAATGTTTATGTTAGTTTATGGGTATTATGATATGTTGTAGTTCTATGAATTACGAATCCATAGAATCGAAAATGGACTAATTTGGACATGTATAACTCAAATTATAAAGGTAGAAAGGATTTTTGGCTTGTTATTTTGTAGCAGAGCATGAATCATGAGAGTTAACAAGAGCTATACCCCTACCTGGGCTATTTATAGTCTAAGACCCCACCCCTACGGGGTGGTCTGACTTGCAAATGCTGAGAAAATCTGACAGAATATGTTTTGCTAAAACGACCATAACGTTTTCATACGAACTATGATTGAGGAAATTCAAGATGATCCGTAAAGAGAACGAATAGACCTACAACATTTGTGCTTTACGTTTTTCAATTTGAGGTCATTAGGAAGGGGAAAAATAGTCATCTTTGTGACTGTTACGTAATTGAAGGCCATCGGAGGGCGTCGAGCGAGCACATACGCAAGTATAGCTCCCGACGATGGAATATGTTATTCTAAGTGATATAACATGAAAATGCATGATAATATACATGACATATAAGATTTCCTTGTTCATAATAGAAAGCATTAGCATGACTTAGTATGTGTTTTGAAAAGAGACTTAAAGATTTTGAAAACAAACTTTGTGGAAACTTATGTTCTACAAGTTCTGAACTTAGTGGTTTATATACATGACTGAGTTCAAATATAAATGAGCATGATATGATGTTTATAGTGTCCTTGTTCATGATCGAAATTTTTAGACCTTGTATTAGAGAAGTTTTTGAGAAAAACTTGATATATTAGAACTAAGGTGCATGAATGCTACATGAGGTAGGTTCTGAACTTGAGAAGATATTAACATGACTTGGTTACTTATGATAAGAGTTTTAAAAGTTGTCTTATATGTGCTATACTACATCACATGATAAAATGATTTCTAAAGAAAACTTGAAACTTTAAGAACGAACTTAAAGTAACTTGTGTACTTAAAGTTCTAAACATGATGACATATATTCATGGATTAGTTAGCTATGAAATGAGATTAAAAGTTGTACCTAGTTGCTTTACCTTGGCCTAGAATAACTTTTAAAAGTGAACTTGAATGCCTTATGCCCCTAGACATGCCGATTATGTTCATCTTTTAGCTAAAGCATGAATTGGACCTTTCAAGTGTGGTTTAAAATACGTTTTCAAATAATGAACTATGCTATGTGAAGCATACTAGTAGAGGCTTATTAGTACCAATATATGGTTTAAAAGCTTATAACATCGAATCTTGTTAAAGTAAGTTGTTAAGCTTTATTGATTGAAATAAATCATTATGGAACTAAGTAGTTTGAATATGAACGACGTAGATCACATATCTATAAACTTTAAATATGTGTTAAACACATAGCGAGTCAAGTATGTGATAAATGTATATGAATGTTGATGTCAAGTACAGATGGTTAAGTATACATATACATACCTAGCTATTCTAAGAGTATGATGAGAAAGTGAAATGAAGGTTTTACGAACCTAGTTAGAAAATAATGTAACATTGTTATTACATTGAGAATGCATGAAATATATTACCGATGGATATGAATCCATGATTATATAACTGTAGGAATACACGAAGTGCAGTTAAGCGTTAAGCAGTAAGTCATAGTTCATAAACTACGAATCAGGCAAGTCTTTCAGTTCCTATTTGATATATGAAATCTATAAGTGTTAATTGAGCTATATTATGCCATGAGAATGTTGATGTATATATATGAAATGCATATGAGATATGTATGAAATGTGAAAGTTGATCTTTGATGATATGTTTGTGATATAAATCTCTATGCCTGTTATGTGAGAAGTACTTTCGTAGTAAATATTAATGGATTATGAATGCATGTGCTGAGTATACTATTATATGTTATGTGCTGCATGAAAACTGTTAGAATTGCTGGGCTGTCGAGCTCACCCTTGCAAATAACCACTTTTGCAGGTTAAGGACACACGGTAAAGGTTACGTGCTTCTTGGTTGACAAAGTAGATAGTTTCGCAACGAAGGATACTATTTAGATTATTACTTGAACCATGTTTAGGTTCTAGGAGTGTACTTGATATATACTTACGATGTTTAATACTTGTTGTATTGTAAGGTTGTATTAGTTAATACATAGAGGATATCGAATCAAGATGTAAAATCTTATAGAGTAATTCCAATAGACTGAACCATATTATATAGTTGATTCAAGAATTGTAATTGGTTTAAGGTTATGAAATCAATAAAATATTTTATTCAAGAGATTGAAAAAGTTTAAATTATTCCGCGTTTTTATAATATCGAATGTGATGTAATACAGGAATAGTAAATGACCAGAATTAGAAACTTATAAAAGTTTGGGGTAATTGTGCAGATCCTGGAAATGGAATGAATTTATACTCTAAATTGTAATAAGTAAAATTTTATTCATTAAGTTACGAATGAAAAATATAAATAGTTTGACGATAGTAGTATCGTGGCGGACCGGATCTGTGGTTTGAAGGAACCTGGATTTGGGAGCGTCACAGCTAAGTTGTACAAATCTTTGTATGGGCGAGGGTTTTGTGCTTGCACTCAGTTTATCATATTGATAATCATTGGAATGTTGGTGTCGCGCTATCTATGTATATGTGGCAAAAAGGTGATTCTTTTCTCATGTGTATGTTTGATAGTTAGAAAATATTAAGATTAAACAGATATTATTAGGATTAGGCACGGTTCTTAAAACTAATGCATATGGTAAGTTCGTGACTCATAATAATATGTTATGTTTTGAACCCCTCAGCGAATGGACGCCTATGGTCTGACTAGGATAAGTTCTTAAACTCATATTATTGTGGCAAGTCTTGAACTTCCAATGTGCGGTAAGTTTAATGAACTGGGGTATAATTAAGTTATGAATGGAGTATTGAGGATGATAGGAATAGATAGAACTTTTAAGCAATGGATCATTACAGAAAGTGGAGTTCATGGTGGAAGCATAGGTATTCTAAATCTACTAGGTGTGCTAGACTTTCAAAATTTATTGACTTCATGCTGATGTTTACACTTCTATTTTCTTGAAAAACATTGGATCAAATGATGGAACCAATGAGTTTTAACAACAATATTGTTATTCGTATGTCTATGTTAATTGTTTTGGCTAGACAAAAATGATTTACAATATATCAAAATGTATTTTATATCATTAATGCATCATGTAACCTGGTGCAAAGATGATAAATAAAAATAATGGAGTCATCAATGCAGTATTACCTAGTGTTGGATGTGATCTAAGGATCGTCAGCCCACTATGGTATGATGTAGTATGATAAAGTCACCAAATGACAGAATCCTCAACGGACTGTAAATACAGTGCGGTATTATGACGTCATAAAAAGATTTTTGAGATTTCTTTGAGATATGAGAATACATATGTATGTATGTATGTATATGTGTATTTTGGTTGATGTCCGAATTGTTGTAGAGGTCTATGCTATTTGATTCAGCTAGACAAATATTGAAAGATGTTCATGAAATTCAAGATTTTCTTAAGAATTTATGCCAAACCAAATTGTTTTGGTGCGGATTCAGATGTTGAAAAGCTGAGATGAACAACCCTATTATTAGGGGTTGCGCTTAGTTTTATACTTTGCACTGAAATGTTTGTATACAATACATGTACAATAAGTTGATCACCTAGAGTACTTGCGGAGGGTGTTTTCAGTCTTTGTGATTTATAAACATTCTACCAAAGAGGGTTTAAAGTGTGAAGAACCGGGGGTGAAGCACTATTAAACCTAGAGAATAGAGTTCATGGTCTTGTGACCCTCAGCATGATTTGGAATCTTTTAAATTCCCGAGTTATTCATACTACTTCCCAATTATTGAACAATTGTGGAGGATTCTTGTTATTCGCAAGATGGAAGTGAAAAGGAAAGTATTCCTTAGAAAGAAGTAAGTCGAAAATGCGACCTCGAATGATGGATATGTTGAATAAGTGAGAAAAGAAATTTTGAAGTGAGAAGGATGTGAGTTATAAAAGAATAATGTGAAACTTTTAATAGAAAAGTTTAATAATTGTAGAATGATGTTTGTGGAAAGAAAGTGGTTATAGAAACCAATGAATGAATGAAGTAATGACGTAAAAATCTACTTTGATAGATTGAATGAATAAAGATTAATAAATAAATAAAAAAATATTTCGAGGACGAAATTCTTAGAAGAAGGGGTGAATGTAATGTCCCGAGAGTTTGATCATATAATATATGATAATGATCCTTAAAGAAAGATAATGAACGGGTCAAAGAATATATAACACTCAAATATAATTGAGTCTAAGTAAATATTATGAAATAAAACTTATAAGAATTTATTATCAAGAATGGTGAGAGTAGAAAATATAAAACCTATATTAAGGTAATGTATTGAAGTTATTCAATGAATAGATTTGAGGAAAACCTGAGTAAGGTAGGGTTTCGGTGATTCCGAGGACGGAATCCTTATAAGGAGGGAAGGATGTGACATCCCAGATTTTTAGAATTTATAAATGAGAATTTTATAAATAAAAGTATTATTTATGAGATATGTTGGGTGTGAGTATGTGTATGTCTTATATTGTAGAATATGTGAATTGATGTGAAGAGAATGTTATATATTAATTTTAATATATATAAATATTTAATTGAATTATTTATTGAGTTAAATAAATAAATTTGGTTTTGATTATAGAGTAATGTAATTAAGTGTAGTAGATTAATTAAATGAATAATTAGTATTTAATTTAATTAATATAATAATTTTATATTATAGTTCTAATTTAATTGAGATAATTAAATTAGATGAGTTATGTGATGATTGTTACACAAAATTATAATTAACAAGTAAATATAATTATGTGACAATTTGATGAGATTGATTGATGTTAAGCTATTGATTAATTAAAATAATGAGTATTTGCTAAACATGGTCTTAGGCTTTTCAAGTTCAAATTGGTGCAACCTATGTATTAACTAGTAATTAGTATATCTAATAATTACTAGGAGTTACATATATTATATATTACTAGTATTGTATATTATATGTATATACTACAAGTTAGTATGTTAGTTTTAGAAAACAAACCAAAGAAAGAAGAAGAGAGTTAGAGAGAGTTGTAGGAGAAGAAAAAGAGGAAGAAAAAGAAGAAGAAGGGAAAGCTTTGAGAAGACAAAACATGCCCCATCACCATCATCTCCATCTCTCTCTTAAATTCATACTAATAAAGTTATAATCTAAATTCCTTGTTTTAATTATATTTTTATGTTCTTCATAATGTAGATAATTGTTATGTAGAAGTTGTATTGAGATATTGAGAGAGATAGAGAGAAATAGAAGAATTGAGATGAGCTAGAAGAAGAAGAAAAAAAAAAGCTAGAAGAAGTGTAGTTTGTGCAAGGACGCAAAGTATTAACGTGTTGGTAAAACGCCGGTAAAGGCTAGTCTTTCAGTTCCTTTTTGCTATGTGAACTTGATGATGATCTGCTTTAAAATTTTAGTGTATGATGTATAATATATGTCAAAAGTATGAAATGTGAAAGTCAATCTATGACTATGTTGATTGAGTAAGGAACTCAATCTTTATAGTTGTTATGTGAACTATAACATGTATGTTATGTTTGTTTATGATTATTCTTGTATGTTGAGCATGTTATTATATGCTACGTGATGCATGAAAACTGTTAGATTTTGCTGAGCTGTCGAGCTCATTCTTGCAAATAACCATTTTTGCAGATTCAAGAATTGAAGGTAACGCTATGTGCTACTTGATTGTTATGGATCAAAAGTGATATATGAAGATTTAATATCCTAGCTAAGTTGTTATTCTTGTAAACCATGTCTAATGTTTCGAATAATGTATTAATGTTGAATTGTAATATTGTTTTGCGAATGTAAACTATTGTAGTATTAAAATGATTCTGAGATATTTAGATGTAAAGGTTGAAGGTTTTGGGAACGAGGATAGTTTGTAATAGAAAATTTTAATTATTCCGCAAATTTCAATGGTTGTATTATTCTTTAATGATATAAAATTAGAGGTTGAATGTATTATTAATGACCAAAGTCGAGAATTAAATTGTATGAATTTTGGGGTCGTTACATCCGCCGTTATTTTTATAGAAAGATAATTTTGTCGTTTTCTAACTACGACAATACTTCCGTTGTGGGGTCCACCAATGATTTTGCCGTCGTACAATATTCCCTGTTAAAACGAATATTCCCTGACCAATCGAATATTATATAACCACTTGCTTACTTTGCAAAATTTATAAATACTATCCACAACTATAACATTATATAAAATCCACACCATAATATTCATAAAATTATTTCGAGAAAATTAAATATTTATTCATAAAACACGGGGTCTCGTAATCTCCTAACATGGAATTTCTCCCTCGAAATTTACGTATCGCACTGGTATGCTAAAGAGGTGAGGTATCTTGACTTAATTTGATTCTAACTCTTGAGGTATAACCTTTGAGTGACGAATATAATCCTTCTTATCCAAGATTTTAACACGTATCTCCTCATAGGTTAAATCATCCGCTATCTCGTCCGGTTCTAAATTAATAATGTGGTTCGGGTCGTCCCCATATTTACGTAACGTCAATACGTTAAAAACGTTATGAACACGCGACATACTTGGCGGTAAAATGAGTCTATAAGCCACAGTTTTTACTTTACCGAGGATTTCAAATGGGCCAATTATGACGCCCCCAAAATAGGTATACATCACCTATTCTGAGTCGCCAAATACATGGTACAGAACATAAATACAATCTTAATTATACAACAAGAGAGCTGTGAGTTTAAATACAAATACTGCCTTCTAGACAATATCCACTCTCAGAATGAGTCCTCATTATATTTATTGTCACACTATTTAACAGAATAGTGAGGACTACTAGCTAATACTATCATCCGGACCATCACTCAGATTTACGACTTCGTCCCATTACGTTCTCATTTCACGAAGAATAGTGAAAGAAAGGGTGAGCTCAACTAGCCCAGTAAGAAATATTATGACTAAGATAATGCAGAATAAATTATCATTAGCCTTAAACAGTGTTAAACTGATACAATATAACAAACATCAAGTTTAACTATAGCAGAAACAAGCAATCCATTAGAAGAGTCAAGTAGAGAATAAAATCTACTATCTTCTATGATTTAAAAGGTTTTTCATGACTTTTATCGCTGAGACTCAGCTTAATAAATAATCCACATCATCGAATCACCCCTGCACTACGGCCAAGGATATTCTTTAGTATCACGACCATAACTATCCATGCATTACGGGCCAAGAATATTTGTGTATTCATTAATGGTTATGATCATGCCAACAACCGTCTCATCAATGCACTACGGGGACGAGAGGACTTTTACCACATCATTTGTAACATTTCGGTTATGATTACACCAAATAATCCACAATCATAATCATACCAAGTCCATCTATACACTACAGCCACGATGACTTTCAAAAATATAAACATGAGGATGATGACAATGATATAAGAATTCAATAAAAACAAGTTCAAGAATTAATTTGTCCAAGAACCAATAACGTCCCAAATTGTAAACATGATCTTCGCTTTGTAGAGTAAAATTCAAGAATGCTCGAAAGAATATTTCCATGAAAAGATATTGGATGAAGCGCAAAATATCAAGGATATTCCACTAATTTCATGGAGTATAGAAGTCAAAACTTTAACCAACCGAGTATAATAAAGAATGGAATAACAAAAGAAATCACCATGCATGCGGTACTTCGCATAGACAGGTTATTCCAACAGAATACTAAATAACGGAACCAAATCAAAGCGAAATTACACCGACAAGATGTTCCAATGAATAATAAAGAATGGAATAACAATAGAAATCACCATGCATGCGGTGCTTACGCATGACAGTTATTCAAATGAATACTAATAAAGACGGAATCGAGTCCCAGGCGTAAAAGCGCCTGAGCATGGATATTCCAACGAATAATAATAAAAAGGCGGAACCGAATCCGTCCCAGTAAACGCATACATACATGATATTCCAATGTAATAATAAAGAAGGAATCGGTCCGTAGTAAACGCATAGACATGATATTCCAACGAAATAATAAAGGCGGAATAATAGAAGAATGTCACCAAGTATAGGGTTCAGGCATATCTGAGTTATTCAATGTAATAATAAAGAATGGAATAACATAAGTTCTCTTCATGAATACAAAAGAATAACACCCCTTACGTACACAACAAATAATATTCCCTACCTTAAGAAGAAGAGTCTTTGGATATATAAGTAGTGAAATAGCGAGAATACTTTCTTCTTTCTCTCTATAGTTTATCTCTCTAGAGTTTCAAAGTGAATTAAAAAGAAAATAATGAAGGAATGAGCTTCTATTTATAAAAATGGATCGATAAGTAATTAACTCATGAATGGTCCGTATTGATTTACTTTAATCTGACGGTCCATATTTAAAGCAAAATCTTTTAAATAAAATATAATATATTCTATTTATAATCTAATAAAATGAATAGCTTTATAAAAGATTTTACTATGCAAACACTAATCGACACTAATTATGCAACACTATGCATAATAGAATATAATATATTCTATTTATTGAATAACTTTATAAAAGTATTCATTTTATATAAAAAGATTTTCTCAGATTATTACATTAATAATACCAATAAAAGCTGAGTGTGTGAGACCCCGATTTTATCAATAAAGATTTAAATTTTGTTGAAATAATTTTTTAATATTATGGTATGAATTTAAGATAATATTATAGTTGTGGGTAGTATTTATAAATTTTGCAAAGTATGCAAGTGGTTATATTATATTCGATTGGTCGGGAATATTCGGTTTAGCGGGGAATATTCGTAATAAATCTACTCAATCATTGGTGGACCCCACAATGTAATTATTGTTTGATTGAGAAAACGACAAAAATATTTTATTGAAATAACGGCGGAAGTTTTACTGGTATATCGTTGAACTACTCCTTAGAGTAAAAGTACAAGAATACGTGTGGTTGCATAGTAGCACACCGGTATTGATTATCGATGCTTATGTGAGAAGTCACTCGGTTTGATTCCATTATCACGATTAATAATATGAATTATTATAATGATAATGACGCTTTTGTTTTATTCAGTATTATTAACGTAATAAAATGTAAAAACATCTTTTATATAAAATAGAATACTTTATTAAAGTTATTCTATAAATAGAATATATTATATTTTATTATGCATAGTGTTGCATAGTGTTTTACATAGTGTTTTGCATAGTATTGCATATAGTTTTGCATAGTAAAATGTTTTTATATAAATAGAATATATTATATTTTATTTAAAAGATTTTTCTTTAAATATGGACCGTCGATTAAAGTAAATCAATCTGGACCGCTCATGGATTAGTTACTATGCATTCCATTTTCCTATAAATAAAGCTCATTCCTTCATTATTTTCTTACTTAATTCATTGAAACTCTGAGAGAGAAATTATAGAGAGAAGCTATAGAGAGAAAATTATAGAGAAGAAGAAGAGTATTCGCTACTTCACTACTTCTATATTCAGGTTCTTTTTACTAGAAGTGGTGTTATTCTTTCTTCTTCAAGAGAACTTCATTATTCCATTCATTATTATTCTCATTGAATAACTTTAAAAAAGTGGCATACCCTATACATAACTCCGATATATGCCAGACATACCCTATACTTGGTGAAATCCTTATGTTATTCCATTGCTTATTATTCTTTGAATAACTCAGATACGCTGTGCATTTACCTATACTTGGTGACATTCTTCTATTATTCATTGGAACATCCTCGTCTCAGGTGTTTTACACCTGACCGGTTCCGCTTTTTATTATTCCGCTGGAACATCCTGTCTGTCAGTGTTTTTACACCCGACCGGTTCCGCTTTTTATCATTCTGCTGAATATCCTATCGTGTGTTTTACACCGATCCGGTTCCATCTTTATTATTCGTTGGAACATCCTGCTTGGGTGAATTTCACCGACCGGTTCCGTTATTATTATTCCGCTGAATAACTTTTGTCTATATGGCAATACCGCATGCACGGTGATTTCTTTTGTTATTCCATTCTTTATTATACCCAAATAAGTTAAAACTTTGACTTCTATACTCCATGAAATTAGTAGAATATCCTCGATATTTGCGTTTCATCCAAAGATCTTTTCATGGAAATATTCTTCCGATCATTCTTGAATTTTACTCTACGAACAAGATCATGTTGATAATTTGGACGTTAATAATTCATGGATTAAATAATTCTTGAACTTGTTTTATTGAATTATTATGTCATTGTCATCATCCTCATGTTATATTATGTTATATTCGGCTTACGTGCATAGATGAACTTAGTATGATTATGACCAGGGATCATTCTAGATAATCACGACTTGATATAAATGATGTGACAAAAGTCCTCGATGGCTCAGTAATGCGATGATGGATAGTTTTTGGTATGATTATGACCGTGGGTGATTCTAAGATAGTCATGACCATTGATAATTTGATGAAAATCCTCGACCGTGGTAGTGCGGATGATTAGATGTGGTGGTTTATTTATTGTCGAGTCTCAAATGATAAAAATTGATGAAAACCTTTTAAAACCTAAAAGATAGTAGACTTTATTCTCTACTCACTCTTTTAATGGATTGCTAATTCACTGCGCAGCTAAACCGGTTGTCTATTGTATTTTATCGCTTTAACACTCGTTGAAGGCTAATGATAATTTATTCTCGCATTATCTTAGTCATAATATTTCTTCTCGGGCTAGTTGAGCTCACCCTTTTCTTTCACCGTTTCTCTTGAAATGAGAACATAGCCGGGACGAAGCCTGGAAACGGAGTAATGGTCCGCAGGATAGCATTAGTAGTCCTCACTATTCTCGTGAAATAGTGTGATAATAGTTGTAATGAGGACTCCTTTTGAGTTTGTATAATATCTAGTAGACAATATTTGTATTCAAACTCACGCTTTATGTCGATTGTACACCTACAGCTAGGTTAGTAAGTTGTATTTGAATTTATGTACCATGTAAGTGGCGACCCAAGATGGGTGACGATATACCTAATTTTGGGGGCGTCACAATTGGTATCGAGCTTAGGGATATGATCCCGGCTAAGATGTGAGAATAGTACTAGGAGGGGAGAGACGGGAATTCCTTCGCTAGTATGACCTACCTAAGTTTATTTGGTATTTGATTGGTCTCACGAGTATAGTGATAATATGTTGCATGTTAATTAACCCTTGTTTTGTGACAAAGGTTTGTATTTAGATGTTGTGAATAGGGCTCGGTTATTGGAGCGCGATAATGAGTCACCAACCAAAAGGTAACGACCAACAACACGATAATAATCATACCTGCGCAGAATCGACCATCTAACAATGATGACCATCGTGGGAGAAATTATCATGCCAAGAATGGTAACCACTTCTATGGTAATCATGGCCAAGATAATAGAAGTGGAAATTTCAAGAAGAGAAGGTCATTTAGCTCGATTTTGTCGTGCACCAAAGTCAAGTCCACCGGGACGGTGGCACCAAAGGCGGATACTGATAAAACAAAGTCGGTGGTTTTCATGAAGAGCGTTTTCATGACTTCTTAAAAGCAAGTGACTCGAACGGTTAGCACGTTAGTTAATTATAAATTCTTGCAAAGTCTATACCTTATAAGATACCGGTTTCTACCCATTATTTTATCTCGCTTGCTTTAAGCTTCAACGCTTAAATTTGATTCAAAGAAGTTAAACTTTGACTTATTGGTTGAAACTTCGTTAGTAGGAACCTTCGTTACCTCCACCGCTTATTAATCTTGTTGTTTCAAATAAACACTTTCACGCTACTTGTCGATATTATCTCTTTGAAAATACTTGCCTTTGATGTGATTTTAGGAATCAATTGGTTAACTACTCATTATTCTTTTGTAAGGTTGTTAGCTTTCATATTCCTAACCAACTCATTATACTTAATTCAAAGCAACCAAACCACTAAAGTCAATCATTGTCATATCAAGCCATAAGTAAAGAGCCCTGATCCTTTCGTTGTTGACTTCCTTTTGTGGAATGCACCGAAGCCGTACCTTCTGTAGGCGACATCGTGAATGAAGATGGCAAGTTTATAGGTATCATTGTGAGGGCTATCTAGGTTAAGGGATAGAAGTCACAATTGGTATCAATGTAACGTACTATCCAAGTCTTGGATAAGAGTAGCGATTTTGAATGATATTTCTATCATTAATAAATTTCTTGACGATATTCTTGAAGATTTCTAGCCTACCCTAGAACGTGAAATCGAATTTTGTATTGACCTCAAAGATAAAAAACCCATTTCTTAAACCCTCAAATATTTCTTCAACTAAAAGGATCATTTACGTGGATTATGATGAAAGTCATAATAAAAGTATAGAACTAATAAAAATCATGGGTATATGAAGTATTAGTAAGTTTTATGATGAGTTATGTTGGTTAGTATGTGAAAACATGAAAGTTTCTTAGAAATCACAAAGAGTTGAAAATCGATTTTTAGTGAAAACGTAATATGAAATTCAATTGACCATATCTCCTATTATATTTTGAATTTTGAATGTGGTCAAACCCTAGAGTTAGATCTATGAGTTACCTAACTAATCCAAGTGGAATTACTGGAAAAGGTATTGTAGATTTTGTGTGGACTGATTTTAGCAAAGGAGGCCAAAGCTGTAAATTTCGAAAATGCTACTGCCCAGAAACTTTAAGGGCTGTTTCGGCCACTTAAATTATGAGAAAAATTCTGGCCTTTTGGGACATGAAGGTATATGGTATAAAGTATCTCCTGTCCAAAAATGAGCTCATTCTCGACTTAAAATGGGCAAGTTATGACTATTTCAATATTTAGGTTTTTCCGATTAAAAACGCTATAAGCGAGTTCTATAACTCCGATGACCATGAAATTTAAACTAGAAGCTCATGTTAACATGTGTAAGGTCCTGCCAAGATTTGGGAATTTTTGGAGTTAAACTTGAGGTAGCTAATTTCTTAAGGAATTAATTAGAAATTGATTTTTGAAAAATAGTAAATGAATTTTAAAATTCGAGAAAATATATTTTCATCATGGGACTATATTATGCTAAATCCCAGAAAAGAAATATTTTTGGGACTGATTTGGTATTTTTCATGAAAATAGTTTAGTTACGAACATATGAGTTAAATATGTTATGTGAAGTAACAAAGTTGAAAATAGGATTTTATGGCTAGAGAATCCTATATAGAGTATATGCATATTTTTTGAGGGATTTGATAATTGGTAATGATATCTTATGAGTATGGCATTTTTGAATGATTAAATGCATTATATGGTAAAGCGTAAACAATTGAGATAAATTGTTTATAAATTTAAGAAGTGATTAAAATATTGGTATAATATTAATGATATTAGATTATTAGATTATTAAGTGATTGATAACATGGGGATATTCTTGAATCTGGATAAATTATATTATAAATGTTTAATATTTATCCTTTATCTTATTTGATTGATTCTTTATATCATTATCCTCATGTTTATATTTTTTTTAAAGTCATCTGTGGCTTTGTAGAGCATAGATGGACTTGGTATGATTATGACTGTGATTGTTCTAAGATAATCATAACTCAGAATTGAAAACACAATTATCTTTGGTCAGTAGTGCATGGATAATTTGTGGTCGTGATACTAATGAATATCCTTAAACTTTAGTAGTGGTCGGGGATGATTCGACGATGTGGATTAATTATCGAAATGAGTCTCAAAGAATGAAATATTAATTCATGGATGTGTTCAAAGTCATCTGTGGCTTACGTGCATAGATGGACTTGGTATGATTATGACTGAGGATCATTCGGTATAATCATAACCAGTAATTGAAAACACAATTATCTTTGGTCGTAGTGCATGGATAATTTGTGGTCGTGATATTAATGAATATCTTTAGCACAGTAGTGCGTGGATGATTCGATGATATGGATTAATTATTGAAATGAGTCTCAAAGAATGAAATATTAATTCATTGATGTGGTAAAAGTCATCTTTGGTCAGTAGTGCATTGATAGACTTGGTATGATTATGACTACGGATTATTCGGTATAATCATGATCAGTAATTGAAAACACGAATATCCTTAGCCAAGAGTGGTATGGATAATTCATGGTTGTGATACTATTAAGTCGAGTCTCAAAGATTATTGGTTTTACATTGTATATCTTTGGCCCAGTAGTGCAAAAAGATGAATTGTTAATGAATATCTTTGGCGGATTGCGAAGATGAATTTAATATTTTTAACGATAAAGGTATTCAAGGTACCCTCACCTCTTTATCATACCAGTACGTATTCTAATTTCGAGGGCTAAATTCCATAAGGAGGGAGATTGTGAGACCCCGATTTTATCAATAAAGATTTAAATTTTGTTGAAATAATTTTTTAATATTATGGTATGAATTTAAGATAATATTATAGTTGTGGGTAGTATTTATAAATTTTGCAAAGTATGCAAGTGGTTATATTATATTCGATTGGTTCTGGGAATATTCTATTAGCAGGAATATTCGTATAACTACTCAATCATTGGTGGACCCCACAATGTAATTATTGTCGGATTGAGAAAACGACAAAAATATTTTATTGAAATAACTATGGAAGTTTTACTGTGTAGTTACCGTTGAACTACTCGGTAGTAAAAAATACAATGAATACGTGTGGTTGCATAAGAAGCTTTACCTGCGATTATTGATTATCGATGCTTATGTGAGAAGTCACTCGGTTTGATTCCATTATCATTTATTAATAATATGAATTATTATAATGATAATGACGCTTTTGTTTTATTCAGATTATTAACGTAATAAAATGTAAACATCTTTTATATAAAATAGAATACTTTATTAAAGTTATTCTATAAATAGAATATATTATATTTTATTATGCATAGTGTTGCATAGTGTTTTTTACATAGTGTTTTGCATAGTATTGCATAGTGTTTGTATAGTAAAATGTTTTTATATATAAATAGAATATATTATATTTTATTTAAAAGATTTTTCTTTAAATATGGACCGTCGATTTAAAGTAAATCAATCTAGACCGCTCATGGATTAGTTACTATGCATTCCATTTTCCTATAAATAGAAGCTCATTCCTTCATTATTTTCTTACGAATTCATTGAAACTCTAGAGAGAAATTATAGAGAGAAGCTATAGAGAGAAAATTATAGAAAGAAGAAGAGTATTCGCTACTTCACTACTTCTATATTCAGGTTCTTTTTACTAGTAGGGGTGTTATTCTTTCTTCTTGAAGAGAACTTCATTATTCCATTCATTATTATTCATTGAATAACTCGTAAAAGTGGCATACCCTATATATAAACTCAGATACGCCAGCATACCCTATACTTGGTGAAATCCTTATGTTATTCCATTGCTTATTATTCTCATGGAATAACTCAGATACGCTGTGATTTACCTATACTTGGTGACATTCTTCTATTATTCTTGAACATCCATGCGTGTGTTTTACACCCGACCTCGTTCCGCTTTTTATTATTCTCGCTGAACATCCTCGTCTGTCATGTTTTTACACCTGACCGGTTCCGCTTTTTATCATTCTCGTTGGAATATCCTATCTCGTGTGTTTTACACCGGATCGGGTTCCATCTTTATTATTCTCGTTGAACATCCTCGCTTGCAGAATTTCACCGACCGGTTCCGTTATTATTATTCTCGTTGAATAACTCGCCTATGCGGCACCGCATGCACGGTGATTTCTTTTGTTATTCCATTCTTTATTATACCCAAATGGTTAAAACTTTGACTTCTATACTCCATGAAATTAGTAGAATATCCTTGATATTTGCAAGCTTTCATCCAAAGATCTTTTCATGGAAATATTCTTCCGATCATTCTTGAATTTTACTCTACTGAAACAAATGATCATGTTGATAATTTGGACGTTAATAATTCATGGATTAAATAATTCTTGAACTTGTTTTATTGAATTATTATGTCATTGTCATCATCCTCATGTTATATTATGTTATATTTGGCTTACGTGCATAGATGAACTTAGTATGATTATGACCGTGGATCATTCTAAGATAATCATGACTTGATATAAATGATGTGACAAAAGTCCTCGATGGCTCTGAATGTAATGCAGTGATGGATAGTTTTTGGTATGATTATGACCAGGGGTGATTCGGTATAGTCATGACCATTGATAATTTGATGAAAATCCTTGACCGTGGTACATGGATGATTAGATGTGGTGGTTTATTTATTAAGCTGAGTCTCAGCGATAAAAATTGATGAAAACCTTTTTAAAACCTAAAAGATAGTAGACTTTATTCTCTACTTGACTCTTTTAATGGATTGCTAATTCACCGCAGCTTAAACCGGTTTGTCTATTGTATTTTATCGCTTTAACATCATTGAAGGCTAATGATAATTTATTCTCGCATTATCTTAGTCATAATATTTCTTCTTCGGGCTAGTTGAGCTCACCTTTTCTTTCACCGTTTCTTCTTGAAATGAGAACATAGCCGGGACGAGTCTGGGAGAACTGAGTAATGGTCCGGAGGATAGCATTAGTAGTCCTCACTATTCTGTGAAATAGTGTGATAATAGTTGTAATGAGGACTCCTTTTGAGTTTGTATAATATCTAGTAGACAATATTTGTATTCAAACTCACAGTTTATGTCGTATTGTACACGACAGTTAGGTTAGTAAGTTGTATTTGAATTTATGTACCATGTAAGTGGCGACCCAAGATGGGTGATGTATACCTAATTTTGGGGGCGTCACAGAGTGACTTATCACGTAAGCATCAATAATTAATACCGTGTGCTACTATGCAACCACGCGTATTACTGTACTTTTAACACGGGGTCTTTCAACAGTTAACGGTAAAACTTCCGTCGTTATTTTTATAAAGTATTTTTTGTCGTTTTCTTAATCTGACAATAATTCCGTTGTGGGGTCCACCAATGATTGTGTCGTTGTACGAATATTCCCTGTTAAAACGAATATTCTTCGACCAATCGAATATTATATAACAACTTGCGTACTTTGAAAAATTTATAAACATTACCCACAACTATAACATTATATCAATTTCACTCCATAATATTCAAAAATAATATTTATAGAAAATTAATCTTTATTCAAAAAGTTGGGATTTTACAATCTCCCCTTCTTATGAAATTTCGCCCTCGAAATTAGGGTACGTACCTGGTATGTCGAAGAGGTAAGGATACCTTGATTTCATTTTAGATTCTAACTCCCAAGTTATTTCCTCAACATCGTGGTTTCTCCACAAAACTTTGACTTGAGGTATAACCTTGGTGCGTAGAATATGTTCCTTCTTATCCAAGATTTGAACAGGAACCTCTTCATACGTCAAATCTTCCGCTATTTCATCCGGTTCTAACTTAATAATGTGGTTCGGGTCTTCCACATATTTACGTAGCATGGATATGTGAAAAACGTTATGAACACGAGACATACTTGGCGGTAAAAGCGAGTCTATAGGCCACGCCCTACTCGATCGAGGATTAAAAATGGGCCGATGAATCGAGGATTGAGCTTTCCTCTCTTTCCAAATCTCGTAACTCCTTTCCATGGAGCAACACGTAACAACACATGATCTCCTATATTGAATTCCACATCCTTTCAATGAAGATCAGCATAACTCTTTTGTCGATCTTGTGAGGTTTTAATACGTTGTCGGATCATTTGAATCTTTTCTGTAGTCATACGTACCAACTTCGGTCCCAACAACGTTGCTTCTCCCACCTCATCCCAGCATACTGGAGAACGACACTTTCTTCCATACAACGCTTCGAATGGAGCCATGCTTATACTTGCTTGATAACTGTTGTTGTAGAAAAACTCCACTGATGGTAAGAACTTGTCCCAACTTCCCTTGAAATCAAGGACACAGAGTCTTAATAGATCTTCAAGAGTTTGAATAGTCCTCTCCGATTGTCCGTCCGTCTGAGGATGATATGTTGAGCTAAATCGTAAATCTGTGCCCATAGCTTTTTGCAAACTAACCCAAAATCGTGAAGTGAATTTTGGGTCTCGATCAGAAAATATGGATACTGGCATACCATGCAGTCTTACAATCTCGTTTATGTACATACTATCAAGACGTTCAAGTGTATAAGTTTCTCGTATCGGTAAGAAATGAGCGGACTTGGTCAATCTATCAACAATGACCCAAATCGCATCTATACCTTGAGAAACCTTAGGAAGACCGAGAACGAAAATCCATGGTAATGTGCTCCCACTTCCATTCGGAATTTCAAGTGGTTGCAATGGACCTTTTGGTACTTGATGCTCACTTTTACTCGTTGACACATTAGACACCTTGAGATAAACAACGCTTATCTCTCTCTTCATATTGTCCCACCAAAATGTATGTCAAGATCATGATACATTTTGGTACTCCCAAGATGGATTGCAAACGGTGTGTTGTGCCTCCATCATGATTTTATACTTTAAATCGTGGTCGTTAGGAACACAAAGTCCGGAGTTGACTCAAGTATTCCTTCTTCATCGATTCTTGCTTCCGCGCATAGCACCTTCTTGCACTTTCTTCCTCATACGCATCAACTCCAGTCCGTAGCTTGACAGCGACTTTACCTTTTATCAATTAAAGTCGCCTCTACTCAGATATTCGCCATCATCACATGGGTCCCTGAGTCTTTAACTCTATCTCCATCCTTTGCAAGTCACACAAAATGGGCCGTTGTGTTGACAATATCGTACTCGTACTTGCATATGATCTTCTACTCAATGCGTCAGCTACCACGTTTGCTTTTCCAGGATGGTATTGGATGGTATGATCATAATCTTTCCACAGTTCAAGCCAACATCGTTGTCGCATATTGAGTTCCTTTTGAGTGAAGAAATATTTGAGGCTTTTATGATCCGTAAAGATCTCCACCTTCTCCCCATACAAGTAATGCCTCCAAATTTTAAGTGCAAAGACAACAACTACTAACTCTAGGTCATGAGTAGGATAATTCCTCTCATATTCTTTGAGTTGTCGTGAGGCATAGGCTATGAATTTCCCATGTTGCATGAGAACACATCCTAACCCTTTGCTTCGAAGCATCATCAGAGATGACAAATCCTCCCAACCGAACCGGATGGTATTGTCGAGCAGTCTTTGAAATGAGTCTCCTCTTGAGTTCTTGAAAACTCTTCTCATATTCCTCGCTCCAACCGAACTTTGTATCTTTCCGAGTCAGCTGAGTTAGTGGAGTAGCGATTCGAGAAAACCCTTCTACGAATCTCCGATAATAACCAGCTAAGCCGAGAAAGCTACGTACTTCGGTCACTGATTTAGGTTGCTCCCAGCTTTGAATAGCTTCAATCTTTGCTGGGTCAACAGATATTCCATGACTTGATACCACGTGCCCAAGGAATGCTACTTCCTCAAGCCAGAACTCGCATTTCTTCAACTTGGCATAAAGCTTGTATTCACGAAGCTTTTGTAGTATCAGCCTCAAGTGTTGCTCATGATCTTCACGGCTTTTGGAATAAATAAGGATGTCATCAATAAAAACGACCACAAAGGGATCCAAATATTCCTTGAATACTCGGTTCATCATATCCATGAAGGCAGCAGGAGCATTAGTCAATCCAAAGGACATGACTAGGAATTCATAATCCCCGTACCGAGTTCTGAAAGCCGTCTTTGGAATGTCATCGGTTCTAATCTCTAATTGGTGATATCCGGAATGAAGATCAATCTTTGAAAAGAATTTGGCTCCTTGCAACTGGTCAAACAGGTCATCAATACGTGGCAATGGGTACCTATTTTTGATGGTGACATGATTCAACTCCCGATAATCAATACAAAGTCGCATACTCCCATCTTTTCTTCTTCACGAATGAAACAGGAGCACCCCAAGGAGAAGTACTAGGGCGAATAAAGCCAATGTCTAACAATTCCTGCAATTGAGTCTTTAATTCCTGAAGTTCAATAGGAGCCATTCGATAAGGGGCTTTGGAAATGGGTTTTATACCGGGTTCAAGGTCGATACAAAATTCAATTTCACGCTCTGGGGGTAGGCCAGGAAGTTCTTCAGGGAATACGTCAGGAAATTCATTAACAATAGAAATATTATTCAAAACTGACGTATTTTTGTTTAGATCTGTGACATGAGCTAAGAAAGTTTGACATCCATTTTTTAATAAACGAATAGCTTTATGGCTTGAGATGACAGTGATTGATTTTAATGGTTTGGTTGCTTGAATTCGCATAATTGGTTGGTTTGGAATATGAAAGCTAACAACCTTACGAAAATAATCAATTTTTGCATGATGAGTAGTTAACCAATCAATCCCTAGAATCACATCAAATGCAAGTATTTTCAATGAAATAAGATCGACAGGTAATGTAAGGGTACCGATTTGAACTAAACAAGACTTATAAACAGTGGATGTAATGAAGGTTTCTCCCAACGGAGTTTCAACAGATAAGTCAAATTCTAATTTCTCCGGAGTCAAATTTAATCGTTGAGCGCAAGTAGGAGAAATAAAAGAATGGGTAGAACCGGTATCAAATAAGGTATAGACTTCGCTAGAGTTTATGATAAGCTTACCCGTGATGACCTCGTTCGGGTTCCTTGCTTTCTGGGAGGTCACGACAAATGCTCTCCCTTGCACCACCGGCTTTGACTTTTCTGGGATGGCCTTTGGTGCCTCCATCCTAGCTGAACTTGTCTTCGATGAACGACAAAATCGGGCTAGGTGACCTTCTCTTCCACAATTATAACACGCTTTGGATGGCATCGCGCAGTTTGGACTGATATGTCCCTCCCCTCCACATTTGAAGCATATGATAGGTGGTCGTTCTCCTTCCTTAACCACGGTTGCTGGTGCTGACGTCTTTTCATCATTGTTGAATCTCCTTTTCTTGAAATGTCCATTTTTACTGTCTTAGCCATGATTACCACCGAAGTGGTTACCATTTCTGGCATGTTGATTCCCTCCATGTTTGTTATCACCGCTTCAATGAATGATATCACTGGTATTTTCATGCTGTCGGCTGCTTTCTCTTGGTTGCGTTGACTCGTTACCGCGCTCCAATAACTGAGCCCTATTTACAACATCTGAGTACAAACACAGTTTATGAGAAATAAGATATTGACGTATCTCCGGTTTTAAACCTCTTAAAAACATTCGCGTCATTCGCTCCTCATTATCGACCAAATGGGATGCAAATCGGGATAAGTCCGCAAATTTAGCCTCGTATTGCGACACGGTCATATTTTTTTGTTCCAACTTGATAAACTCCACCTCTTTCATGTGACGAATACTCTCGGGAAAGTACTTGTCGTTGAATAGCTCTTGGAACTTTTCCCAAGACATCTTGAGTCAAGTCCAGATGAGTACGCGTTTCTGATTCCACCAAGATACACCTCTTCACGCAACATGAAGGTGGCGAAGGGGACCTTTTGCTCTCTCGGAGCATCCCAAGACATCAAATATCTTGGTGATCTCGCTTTATCCATGCTTCCGCCTTAAGTGGTTTTGGCTCTCCAATAAACTCCGGTGGTCCCAGCTCCTTGAACTGTTTAGCGGTGACCGTCCGAGAGTTTCCAGTGTCTCCACCTACATTTTGGACAGGAGCCGCTCTCGCCTGATGTTGCATGAATTGCATAAAGCCTCTAAACAATCCATCATTCATCATTTGGTCAGTATTATTGTTTGCATGAGGATTGTCGCCTTCCTGATGCACATTCTCCTGATTATTGATATGTGGAGACTCAACGGTCTCTTGTGCTTCATTGCTATTCTCAACATTCTCGGATGTCATTTTCAGATACTGCCACAAAAAAAAAAGTTAATTAACATATAACATATTATCCCTATACTTTGACCGACCAATTAAATACCAAATAAACTTAGGTAGATCATACTAGCGAAGGAATTCCCCATCTCTCCCCTCCTAGTTCTAATCTCACATCTTAGCCAGAGATCATATCCCTAAGCTTTGATACCAACTGTGACGCCCCCAAAATAGGTATACATCACCTATTCTGAGTCGCCAAATACATGGTACTGAACATAAATATAATCTTAATTGTACAACAAGAGAGCTATGAGTTTAAATACAAATACTGTCTTCTAGACAATATCCACTCTCAGAATGAGTCCTCATTACATTTATTGTCACACTATTTAACAGAATAGTGAGGACTACTAGCTAATATTATAATCCGGACCATCACTCCGTTCCCCGACTCGTCCTAGCTACGTTCTCATTTCCTGAAGAGAACAGTGAAAGAAAGGGTGAGCTCAACTAGCCCAGTAAGAAATATTATGACTAAGATAATGCAGAATAAATTATCATTAGCCTTAAACTGTGTTAAACTGATACAATATAACAAACATCAAGCTTAACTATAGCGAAAACAAGCAATCCATTAGAAGAGTCAAGTAGAGAATAAAATCTACTATCTTCTATGATTTAAAAGGTTTTTCAGGACTTTTATCGCTGAGACTCAGCTTAATAAATAATCCACATCATCGAATCACCCCTGTACTACGGCCAAGGATATTCTTTAGTATCACGACCACAATTATCCATGCACTACGGGCCAAGAATATTTGTGTATTCATTAATGGTCATGATCATGCCAACAACTGTCCATCAATGCACTACGGGACAATGAGGATTTTTACCACATCATTTGTAACATTTCGGTCATTATTACACCTAATAATTCCTGGTCATAATCATACCAAGTTCATCTATGCACTACAGGCCACAGATGACTTTCAAAAAATATAAACGTGAGGATGATGACAATGTTATAAGAATTCTCAGAAGAATATTTCCATGAAAAGATACTGGATGAAGCGCAAATATCAAGGATATTCCACTAATTTCATGGAGTATAGAAGTCAAAACTTTAACCAACTGAGTATAATAAAGAATGGAATAACAAAAGAAATCACCATGCATGCGGTACTTCGTGATGAAAACAAAGTTATTCAACGAATACTAAATAACGGAACCGTGTCAAGCGAAATTACACCGACGGGATGTTCCAATGAATAATAAAGAATGGAATAACAATGAAATCACCATGCATGCGGTACTTGATTAGACAAGTTATTCCAATAGAATACTAATAAAAAGCGATGAATCAGTCCTACGTAAAACGCATGCACACGATATATTCCAATGAATAATAAATAAAGACGGAACCAAGTCCTACAAAATGCATGAGGGATATTCCAATGTAATAATAAAGATTTTAATCAGTCCGACGTAAACGCACGACGTGATATTCCAACGAAATAATAAAGACGGAATAATAGAAGAATGTCACCAAGTATAGGGTTTGCCTGGCAGATACTGAGTTATTCCAATGTAATAATAAAGAATGGAATAACATAAGTTCTCTTCATGAATACAAAAGAATAACACCCCTTACGAAAGTACAACAAATAATATTCCCTACCTTAAGAAGAAGAGTATCGGATATATAAGTAAGTAGTGAAGTAGCGTAATACTTTCTTCTTTCTCTCTATAGTTTATCTCTCTAGAGTTTCAATGAATTAAGTAAGAAAATAATGAAGGAATGAGCTTCTATTTATAGAAAAATGGATCGATAGTAACTAACTCATGAACGGTCCGATTTGATTTACTTTAATCGACGGTCCATATTTAAAGCAAAATCTTTTAAATAAAATAAAATATATTATATTTATAATCTAATAAAACGAATAACTTTATAAAAGATTTTACTATGCAAACACTATCTGCGATACTATGCAACACTATGCATAATAGAATATAATATATTCTATTTATAGAATAACTTTATAAAAGTATTTTGTTTTATATAAAAGATTTTTCTATATTATTACATTAATAATACCAACAAAATCGAGTGACTTATCACGTAAGCATCAATAGTTAATCTGGTATTACTACTTATCACGACCACAGCGTATTCTTGTATTTTTTAACACCAGTGTGTTTCAACAAGGTAAAACTTCCGCCGTTATTTTTATAAAGTATTTTTGTCGTTTTCTCAATCCGACATTAATTCCGTTGTGGGGTCCACCAATGATTGTGCCGTTGTACGAATATTCCCTGTTAAAACGAATATTATATAACAACTTGCGTACTTTGCAAAATTTATAAATATTACCCACAACTATAACATTATATCAATTTCACTTCATAATATTCAAAAATAATATTTATAGAAAATTAATCTTTATTCAAAAAGTTGGGGTTTTACACCAATTAAATCGAGGGTTGAGATTTCCTCTCTTCGTCGATTCTTGCTTCTAGAATAACGCCCTCTTGAACCTTCTTAATTCTTCACATTCATCAGCTCTGGGTGTGTAGCTTGAACGGCTTTAACTTTATCGATTAAAGTCGATTCTACTCATATATTCGTTATCTTCGCGAGGGTTTGTATATTCGCACTTGTAAACGCATACGATCTTCTACTCAACGCGTCAACTACCACGTTCGTTTTTCCACAATGGTATTGAATGATATGATCGTAATCTTCAACAGCTCGAGCTAACGTCTTTGGCACATTACACGTTCGTTTTGGGTGAAGAAAATATTTGAGGGTTTTAGAAATGGGTTTTGTACTGGGGTCAATACAAAATTCGATTTCACGCTCTAGGGGTAGGCTAAGAATGTAAGACCCTAACTTTTATAAATAAAGATGAATTTTTAATAAATATTATTTTTGAATATTATGGAATAAATTTGATGTAATGTTATAGTTAGGGTAATATTTATAAATTTTGCAAAAGTAAGCAAGTTGTTATAAAATATTTGTTTGATCTAGAATATTCTTTTATCGGGGAATATTCGTGCGACGGCTCAATCATTGGTGGACCCCATTAATCGGAAGTATTGTCGTAGTTAGAAAAACGACAAAATTATCTTTCTATAAAAATAACTACGGAGTTATTCTGTTAAAAGCTGTTGAACTACCCTAAGTAGTAAAAGTACGAATACGTGTGGTTGCATAGTAGCACACGGTATTGATTATTGATGCTTACGTGAGAAGTCACTCAATTATACTCAATTATTACTACGATAATTGCTTTGCATCATATCTCTTATATTATTGATTCAATTATTGTCACAAGATTATCTCAGATAATATGTTATATTATTAAATCAATAATTGAGACGACAAGTTATAAATGATTAATAATTGTTGAAAGATTAAATATGTTTTGATTAAAAATAAAATGATTTGTGGTAATATTTATTCAATCCTTGATGTATATAAAGAGTCTGTTATGAGACGTTTGTGGTAAGTTTGGTTATTTTATGGGGGGCCCATATGTCATCATCTAAGAGTCTCTTCGTCAATAGTAATTACCTTCGTCAATAGTAATTACCTTCACCAATAGTAATTACCTTTACCAGTTGTCAAACCACTTGCCGTTTCATATTACAGGCGTCGAACCACTTATCGTTTCACATTACAGGCGTCAAACCACTCTTCTTTTCACATCACCAGTCGTCAAGCCACTTGCCTTTTCACATGGCAAGTGCTAAGCTAGAAATCTTCTATAAATAGAGGCCTAGTGCTTCATTATTTTTCACGAATTCATTCAAGCTATAGAGAGAGAAAGTATAGAGAGAATAAGAGAGAAGAAGAAGAGTATTCTATTACTACACTCTTCGATATTAAATCTCCTACTAAAGTAAGGGTGTTATTCTTTCTTATTCATGAAGAGAACTGTTGTTATTCCCTTGCTTATTATTCTGCTGGAATAACTCAGATCATGGTTTACCTATACTTGGTGACATTCTTCTATTATTCATTGGAACATCCATGCATGTGTTTTTACACCGACACGGTTCCAATCTTTATTATTCATTGGAATATCATATATGCAATGCGTTTTATGCGGACTGGTTCCATTCTTTATTATTACATTGGAATATCCCATCATGCATGCTTTTGTGGGACCGGTTCCGTTATTTATTATTCTGTTGAATAACTTTTCTGCAAGGTCTATCGCATGTATGGTGATTTCTTTTGTTATTCCATTCTTTATTATACTCATTGGTTAAAACATTAACTTTTATACTCCATGAAATTAATGGAATATCCTTTATATTTAGCTTCATCCAAAGATCCTTTCATGGAAATATTCTTCTAAGTATTCTTGAATTTTACTCTACAAAGCGATGATCATGTTGTGATTTGGATGTTATTGGTTCCTGGATAAATTAATTCTTGAACTTGTTTTATTGAATTTTTATATCATTGTCATCATCCTCATGTTTATATTATGTTAAAAGTCATCTGTGGCTTGTAGTGCATAGATGGACTTGGTATGATTTTGACCAGGAATTATTCGGTGTAATCATGACCGTAATGTTACAAATGATGTGGTAAAAATTCTCATTGTCCTGTAGTGCATTGATGGACAGTTGTTGGCATGATCATGACCATTAATGAATACACAAATATTCTTGGTTGTAGTGCATGGATAATTATGGTCGTGATACTAAAGAATATCATTGGCCATAGTGCAGGGGTGATTCGATGATGTGGAATTTTTATTAAAATTTGAGTCTCACTTATATAACAGATGATGAAAAACCTTTTAAAACATAAAAGATAGTAGATTTTATTTTCTACTTGACTCTTTTAATGGATTCTTTGGTTCATTGCGAGCTAAACTTGATGTTTATTATATTTTATCGCTTTAACATTTGTTGAAGGCTAATGATAATTTATTCTACATTATCTTAGTCATAATTCTTCTTGGGCTAGTTGAGCTCACCCTTTCTTTCTTTCACCGTTCTCTTCAAATGAGAATATAGCCGGGACGAGCCTGGAACTCGAGAGCGGAATGGTCGAGAGGATAGCATTAGTAGTCCTCACTATTCTGTGAAATAGTGTGATAATAATTGTAATGAGGACTCCTTTTGAGTTTGTATAATCTCTAGTAGACAATATTTGTATTCAAACTCACGGTTTATATTTTTATCGTATTGTACCCGACATTGTATTAGTAAGTTGTATTTGAATTACATACCATGTATCTGGCGACCCAAGATGGGTGATGTATACCTAATTTTGGGGCATCACAACAGGTATCAAAGCTTGGGATATGATCCTGGCTAAGATGTGAGAATAGTACTAGGAGGGGAGAGACGGGAATTCCTTCATTAGTATGACCTACCCAAGTTTATGTGCTATTTTATTGGTCGGTCGTAATATAGGGATAATATGTTACATGTCAATTAACCTTTTGTTTTGTGGCGATGTCTCGAAAATGACATCCGAGAATGTTGAGAATAGCAATGGAGCACAAAGCACCGCCGATTCACCACATATCAATAATCGTGGATAATGTGCATCGTGAAGGCGACAATCCTCATGCAAACAACAATCTTGACCAAATGATGAATGATCAAATGTTCGGGAGGCTTTATGCAATTCATGTAACAAAGAAAAGAGAGCGGCTCTATCCAAAACGTAGGTGGAAACACTGGAAACTCTCGGGCGGTCACCGCTAAATAGTTCAAAGAGCTGGGACCACCGGAGTTTAAGGGAGAGCCAAAACCACTTATGGCATAAGCATGGATAAAGCAGATCACCAAGATATTTGATGTCTTGGGATGCTCTGAGGAGCAAAAGGTTCCCTTCTTGCCTTTATGTTGCACGCTGGAGAGGTAGATTACTTGGTGGAATCGGTAAACGTACTCAACTCCGTCTTTGTCTTCAAGATATCTTGGGAGAAGTTCCAGAGTCGCTTCAACGACAAATACTTTCCCGAAAGTATTCGCCACATGAAGGAGGTGGAGTTCATCAAGTTGGAACAAAATAATATGACCGTGTCGCAATACGAGGCAAAATTTGCGAGTTATCCCTGTTTAATCCCCACTTGGTGGATAATGAAGAGAGAATGGCGCAAATGTTTTTAAGAGGTTTGAAGCCGGAGATACGTCAACATCTTATTTCTCATAAACTGTGTTAGTATTCAGATGTTGTAAATAGGGCTCAGTTAGTGGAGCGCGATAACGCGTCAACGCAACTAAAAGAGAGCAGCCGATAAAATTATAATACCAGCGAGAGTAGTCATCGAAGCGGTGACAACAAGCGTGGAGGGAATTGACAAGCCAGAAATGGTAACCACTTCGATGGTAATCAGGGCCAAAATAATAAGAATGGACATTTCAAGAAGAGGAGATTCAACAATGATGGAAAGACGTCAAGACCAAAGACCAAGTTGTTAAGGAAGGAGAAAGACCACCTATCATATGCTTCAAATGCGGAGGGGAGGGACACATCAGTCCAAATTGCGCGATGCCGTCCAAAGCATGTTATAATTATGGAAAAGAAGGTCACTTAGCCCGATTTTATCGTTCACCGAAGATAAATTCAGCTAGGATGGAGGCACCAAAGGCCGTCCCAGAAAGGTCAAAGCCGGTAGTGCAAGGGAGAGTGTTTGTTGTGACATCCTAGAAAGCAAGGAACCCGAATGAGGTCATCACGGGTAAGCTTATCATAAACTCTAACGAAGTCTATACTTTATTTGATACCGGTTCTACCCATTCTTTTATTTCTCCTACTTGCGCTCATCGATTAAATTTGACTCCGGAGAAATTAGACTTTGACTTATCTCGTGGAAACTCCGTTGGGAGAAACCTTCATTACATCCAATCGTTTATAAGTCTTGTTTGGTTCAAATCAAGACTTCCACATTACTCCGTCGATCTTATTTCATTGAAAATACTTGCATTTGACGTGATTCTAGGGATTGATTGGTTAACTACTCATCATGCAAAAATTGATTGTTTTCATAAGGTTGTTAGCTTTCATATTCCTAATCAACCTATTATGCGAATTCAAGCGACCAAACCATTAAAATCAATCACGGTCATCTCAAACCATAAAGCTATTCGTTTATTGAAAAACGGATGTCAAGCTTTCTTAGCTCATGTCACGATCTAAACAAAAATACGCCGACTTTGAATGATATTTTGTTGTTAATAAATTTTCCGACGTATTCCCAAGAACTTCGGCCTACCCCCCAGGCGTGAAATTGAATTTTGTATCGACCTTGAACCCAGACAAAACCCATTTCCAAAGCCCCATATCGAATGGCTCTATTGAACTTCAAGAGTTAAAGACCCAACTGCGAGGAATTGTTAGACATTGGCTTTATCCGTCCCTAGTACTTCTCCTTGTGGTGCTCTGCTTACATCGTGAAGAAGAAAGAAGGGAGTATGCGACTTTGTATTGATTATCGGAGTTGAATCATGTCACCATCAAAAATAGGTATCCATTGCCACGTATTGATGACTGTTTGACCCGATTGCAAAGAGTCAAATTCTTTTCAAAGATTGATCTTAGATTAGGATATCACCAATTGATGATTAGAACCGATGACATTCCAATGACGACTTTCAGAACTCGGTACGGGCATTATGAATTCCTAGTCATGTCTTTTGGATTGACTAATGCTCCTGCTGCCTTCATGGATATGATGAACCGAGTATTCAAGGAATATTTGGATCACTTTGTGGTCATCTTTATTGATGACATCCTTATTTATTCCAAAAGCCGTGAAGATCATGAGAAACACTTGAGGCTGACACTCCAAAAGCTTCGTGAATATAAGCTTTATGCCAAGTTGAAGAAATGCGAGTTCTGGCTTGAGGAAGTAGCATTCCTTGGGCACGTGGTATCAAGTCATGGAATATCTGTTGACCCAAAGAAAGATTGAAGCTATTCAAAGTCGAGCAACCTAAATCGATGATCAAGTCGTAGCTTTCTCGGTTTAGCTGGTTATTATCGGAGATTCGTAGAAGGATTTTCTCGAATCGCTGCTCCATTGACTCAGCTGACTCGAAAAGATACAAAGTTCGGTTGGAGCAAAAAATGTGAGAAGAGTTTTCAAGAACTCAAGAGGAGACTCATTTCAGCACCTGTTCTGACAATACCATCTAGCTTGGAGGGATTTGTCATCTATAGTGATGCTTCGGGCAAAGGGTTGGGATGTGTTCTCATGCAACATGGAAAAGTCATAGCCTATGCCTCGCGACAACTCAAAGAATATGAGACAAATTATCCTACTCATGATCTAGAGTTGGCAGCTGTTGTCTTTGCACTTCAAATTTGGAGGCATTACTTGTATGGGGAGAAAGTGGAGATCTTTACGGATCATAAAAGCCTCAAATATTTCTTCACTCAAAAGGAACTCAAGATGCGACAATGACGTTGGCTTGAACTGTTGAAAGATTATGATCATACCATCCAATACCATCCTGGAAAAGCAAATGTGGTAGTTGACGCATTGAGTAGAAGATCATATGCAAGTACGAGTGTGATATTATCAACGCAAGGACCCATTTTGTGTGACTTGAAAATGATGGAGATGGAGTTAAAGACTCCAGGGACGCATGTGACGATGGAGAATATACGAGTAGAACCGACTTTAATCGATAAAGTTAAAGCTGCTCAAGCTACAGACCTGGAGCTGATGCGTATGAGGAAGAAAGTGCAAGAAGATGCTATGCCAGAAGCAAGAATCGATGAAGAAGGAATACTTCGAGTCAACTCCAGACTTTGTGTTCCTAACGACCCTGATTTAAAGTATAAAATCTTGATGGAGGCGCACAACATACCGTTTGCAATCCATCCTGGGAGTACCAAAATGTATCATGATATTCGTCATACATTTTGGTGGAGCAATATGAAGAGAGAGATAGCATTGTTTATCTCAAGGTGTCTAACTTGTCAACGAGTTAAAGCGGAGCATCAAGTACCAAAAGGTCCATTGCAGAACCACTTGAAATTCCGAGAATGGAAGTGGGAGCACATTACCATGGATTTAAGTTCTGGGGTCTCCTAAGGTTTCTCAAGCCATAGATGCGATTTGGGTCATTGTTGATAGATTGACCAAGTCCGCTCATTTCTTCTGGAAATCGAGAAACTTATACACTTGAACGTCTTGCTCAGTATGTACATAAATGAGATTGTAAGATCGCATGGTATCTTATCCTAGGTATCTATAGTTTACGATCGAGACCTAAGATTCACTTCACGATTTTGGGTTAGTTTGCAAAAAGCTATGGGCACGCACTTACGATTTAGCTTTCGGCATATCATCCTTAGATTTGACGGACAATGAGGAGAGGACTATTCAAACTCTTGAAGATCTATTAAGACTCTGTGTCCTTAATTTTAAGGGAAGTTGGGACAAGTTCTTACCATTGGTGGAGTTTTCCTACAACAACAGTTATCAAGCAAGTATTGGCATAGCTCCATTCAAAGCGTTGTATGGAAGAAAGTGGCATTCTTCAGTATGCTGGGATGAGGTGGGTGAAGCAACGTTGTTGGGACCGGAGTTGGTATGTATAACTACGGAAAAGATTCAAACGATCCGACAACGTATAAAAACCTCACAAAATCAATAAAAGAGTTATGTTGTTCTTCATCGAAAGGACGTGGAATTCGATATAGGAGATCATGTGTTGTTACGTGTTGCTCCATGGAAAGGAGTTACAAGATTTGGAAGAGAAAAACTCAATCCTCGATTCATCTACCCATTTTAATCCTCGATCGAGTAGGAATCGTGGCTGTAGACTCGCTTTTACCGCCAAGTATGTCTCAGATTCATAACGTTTTCAAATATCCATGTTACGTAAATATGTGAAAGACCCGAACCACATTATTGAGTTAGAACCGAGACGAAATAATGAAGATTTGACGTATGAAGAGGTTCTGTTCAAATCTTGGATAAGAAGGAACATATTTTACGCTCAAAAGTTATACCTCAAGTCAAGGTTTTGTGGAGAAACCACGATGTTGAGGAAATGACTTGGGAGTTAGAATCTGAAATGAAATCAAGGTATCCTTACCTCTTCAACATACCAGGTACGTACCCTAATTTCGAGGGCGAAATTTCATAAGAAGGGGAGGTTGTAAGACCCCAACTTTTATAAATAAAAATACATTTTCTATAAATATTATTTTTGAATATTATGGAATAAATTTAATATAATGTTATAGTTGTGGGTAATATTTATAAATTTTGCAAAGTAAGCAAGTTGTTATAAAATATTCGTTTGGTCTGGGAATATTTTTTTATCGGGGAATATTCGTGCGACGGCTCAATCATTGGTAGATCCCATGACGTAAGTATTGTAAATAGTTAAAAACGACAAAATTATCTTTCTATAAAAATAACGGCGGAGTTATTACTGATTAAACCGCTGAACTACCCGGTAGTAAAAGTAATAAAGATGTCTGGCGTGGTTGCATAGTAGCACACTATTGATTATTGATGCTTACGTGAGAAGTCACTCAAATATACTCAATTATTACTACAAGATAATTCTTTGCGATCATATCTCTTATATTATTGATTCAATTATTGTCACAAGATTATCATCAGATAATATGTTATATTATTAAATCAATAATTGAGACTACAAGTTATAAATGATTAATAATTGTTGAAAGATTAAATATGTTTTGATTAAAAATAAAATGATTTCTGGTAATATTTATTCAATCCTTGATGTATATAAAGAGTCTGTTATGAGACGTTTGTGGTAAGTTTGGTTATTTTATGGGGGGGGCCCATATGTCATCATCTAAGAGTCTCTTCATCAATAGTAATTACCTTCATCAATAGTAATTACCTTCGTCAATAGTAATTACCTTTGTCAATAGTAATTACCTTTACCAGTCGTCAAACCACTTGCCGTTTCATATTACAGGCATCGAACCACTTGTCGTTTCACATTATAGGCGTCAAACCACTTTTCTTTTCACATCACCAGTCGTCAAGCCACTTGCCTTTTCACATGGCAAGTGCTAAGCTAGAAATCTTCTATAAATAGAGGCCTAGTGCTTCATTATTTTTCATGAATTCATTCAAGCTATAGAGAGAGAAAGTATAGAGAGAATAGAGAAAGAAGAAGAGTATTACATTCTTACTACACTATGCGATATTCAATCTCCTACTAAAGTAAGGGGTGTTATTCTTTCTTATTCATGAAGAAAACTGTTGTTATTCCCTTGCTTATTATTCTGTTGGAATAACCTGTATACGCGGTTTACCTTATACTTGGTGACATTCTTCTATTATTCTGTTGGAACATCATGTCTATGTGTTTTACACCGGACCTGGTTTCGTCTTTATTATTATTCTCAGGAACATCACATACGTGTGTTTTACACCGACTAGTTCGATCTTTATTATTACATTGGAATATCCTGTCTATGTGTTTTTCTGCCGGACTGGTTCCATTCTTTATTATTCTATTGAATATCACATGCCATGCGTTTTTCTGGCTGGACTGGTTCTGTTATTTATTATTACATTGAATAACTCACTGTCTTGGCCTATCGCATGCATGGTGATTTCTTTTGTTATTCCATTCTTTATTATACTCAGTTGGTTCAAACTTTAACTTCTATACTCCATGAAATTAGTGGAATATCCTTGATATTTGCGCTTCATCCAGTATCCTTTCATGGAAATATTCTTCTAAGTATTCTTGAATTTTACTCTACAAAGCAGTATCATGTTGACAATTTGGATGTTATTGGTTCCTGGATAAATTAATTCTTGAACTTGTTTTATTGAATTCTTATATCATTGTCATCATCCTCATGTTTATATTATGTTAAAAGTCATCATGGCTTTGTAATGCATAGATGGACTTGGTATGATTATGACCGAGGATTATTCTTGTAATCATGACCGTAATGTTACAAATGATGTGGTAAAAATCCTCATTGGCCCGTAGTGCATTGATGGACAGTTTTTGGCATGATCATGACCATTAATGAATACACAAATATTCTTGGTCGTAGTGCATGGATAATTGTGGTCGTGATACTAAAGAATATCATTGGCCGTAGTGTAGGGGTGATTCGATGATGTGGAATATTTATTAAGCTAAGTCTCAGCTATAACAGTGATGAAAAACCTTTTAAAACATAAAAGATAGTAGATTTTATTTTCTACTTGACTCTTTTAATGGATTGCTGGTTCCGCTACAGTTAAACTTGATGTTTATTATATTTTATCAGTTTAACACTGTTGAAGGATAATGATAATTTATTTTGCATTATCTTAGTCATAATATTTCTTACTGGGCTAATTGAGCTCACCCTTTCTTTCACTGTTCTCTTCAGGAAATGAGAATATAGTTGACGCGAGTCGAGGAGCGGAGTAATGGTCCGAGAGGATAGCATTAGTAGTCCTCACTATTCGTGAAATAGTGTGATAATAATTGTAATGAGGACTCCTTTTGAGTTTGTATAATCTCTAGTAGACAATATTTGTATTCAAACTCACAGCTTTATGTTTCTTGTATTGTACCCAGCAGTTGTATTAGTAAGTTGTATTTGAATTCTGTACCATGTATCTGGCTACCCAAGATGGGTGATGTATACCTAATTTTGGGGGCGTCACAAAGAAGTCTTCAAGAATACGTCAGAAAATTTATTAACAATAGAAATATCATTCAAAACTGTGACCCTCATCCAAGACTTGGATAGTACGTCACATTGATACCTATCAACTTGCCATCGTCATTCAAGACGTCGCCTACAAAAAGTCTGGCTTCGGTGCATTTCATACAAGGAAGTCAACAACGAAAGGACCGGGGCTCTTTACTTATGGCTTGATATGACAATGATTGACTTTAGTGGTTTGGTTGCTTGAATTCGAGTAACAAGTTGGTTAGGAATATGAAAGCTAACAACCTTACGAAAAGCATGATGAGTAGTTAACCAATCGATTCCTAAAATCACATCAAAGGCAAGTATTTTCAAAGAGATAAGATCGACAGGTAACGTGAAAGTGTCGATTTGAATTAAATAAGATTTATAAATAATGGAGGTAACGAAGGTTTCTCCCAACTGAGTTTCAACAGATAAATCAAAATCTAACTTCTCCGGTGTTAAATTCAAACATTGAACACAACTAGGTGAAATAAAAGAGTGCGTAAAACCGGTATCAAATAAGGTATATACTTCACTAGAGTTTATGATAAGCTTACCTGTGATGACCTTGTTTGGGTTCCTTGTTACAACAAACGCTCTCCCTTGAACTACCGGTTTTGTCTTGTTTGGGACAGACTTTGATGCCTCCATCCCAGCTGGACTTGACTTCGGTGCACGACAAAATCGGGCTAAGTGACCTTCTCTTCCACAATTGTAACATGCTTTGGACTGCTGCGTACAGTTTGGACTGATGTGTCCCTCCCCTCCACATTTGTAACATACGACCGACGGTCGTTCTTCTTCCTTAACAGGTGCTGGTGCTGTTGTCTTTCCATCATTATTGAACCTTCTCTTATTGAAATTTCCACTTCTATTATCTTGGCCATGATTACCACCGAAGTGGTTACCATTCTTGGCGTGATAATTTCCCCCATGATGGTTATCAATGGTCGTTGCCACTGGTATGATTATTATCGTGTTGTTGATCGTTACCTTTTGGTTGTGCTGAATCATTATCGCGCTCCAATAACTGAGCCCTATTCACAACATCTGAATATAAACAAAGTTTGTGAGAAATGAGGTATTGACGTATATCGGGTTTCAAACCTCTTAGAAACATTCGCGTCATTCACTCCTCATTATCGACCAAATGGGATGCAAACCGGGATAATTTCGCAAATTTAGCCTCGTATTGCGACACGGTCGTATTATTTTGCTCCAACTTGATAAACTCCACCTCCTTCATGTGACGAATGCTTTCGGGAAAGTACTTGTCATTGAACAACTCTTGGAACTTCTCCCAAGACATCTTGAGTACGTCAGGCTGGGTACGTTTTACAGATTCCCACCAATAATCTGCTTCTTCATGCAACATAAAGGTGGCAAAGGGAACCTTTTGCTACTCGGAGCATCCCAACACATCAAATGTAACACCCCCTTTCCAAAATAGAAAGAGAGGTTACTCAAAACATAACAACACTGATGAATTTAATAACAAGGCTCAAAGCCACAAAAGATTAGTCTTAATAACTGATAAATACCACAAGTCAACCACAATAATTCTCAAACTGTCTCAACCACAAGCTAAAATAATTATTACAATTCCAAGTGAACTAACACATCAAGTCTAAACAGAATATTTCTAAATCATTGGAATGAATGGAGCTCTCATCACACTTGCCCTTGATTCCCCTGATTACCTGCCGGAAGAAAAACACGGCATGAGAGCGAATGCCCGATGCGGATATAGAATACAAATAATGAACCAAAATAACTAACTTCAATTTAAATGAAATGAGATGAAATGAATGAAGCGAAGCGAACAAAACTAACACAGCGAAATAATAGGTTTGAATCAAATGGTGGGTGTTATTTCATCTGAGCTCGAGAACAAAATAGAATATACCTTGCCACACGGCAAGTCGAATAATGCCACAGGCAAATCACATAATGCCACAAAGGTGAAGTCACACCCATTGAATGGCGAATCCAATGCATGTAAAATCGGAAGGCGTGTTTGGCACAAACATCACCAATCCATGAGCGAGCGAGCAGAATAGAAAACTAGGAATTGCGACCCATCGCCTCCCACAACAAAACACCAAATGGCGACTCCCACCGAGCACAAAAGCGGAGACGCAGTGGGTGATCACATGCCACGCGGAAGGTGTCATGCCTCGATGCGAGAGGACATGCACATGGTACCCCCACGGTGGTTATAGCTCGGTATATACCCTATGGTATTCTAACAAAAATATAATGTCACAACACACGTGCGACAAAATATCAACACAAGGGGTTCTAGCGTTATACATATTAAATCGAGCGAATCATCAACACACGTCTCTAAAATAATAACATGTACATCACTATGAATATCAAAATAAAATTTAGACATGATGCCTAGTCTAAAGAATACAAATATGAATTCTAATACAACGCCAAAATAAATTTATCACAATAAATTGACAAGGGACAATTATGAGAGACAATACTAAATTTGAAACGAATAGCAAACGAACAAATCAAAAACAAAAGAGTTTATTTGAAAAGATGCGAAATCCGTACACAAAATCGATAATGTAATACCCAAATTTATATTCCAAATATACTTCCTAAATTCCTCAAATCAGATCTAATTACACAAATTAATAATACAATTATAAGTGAGTTCTTAATTATAAATTATATTAATATAAAATTATTTTCTCCAACTACATCAAACTACAATACAAACTCAAATTACATTATATTAATCTTTGAATGATAACTTCTCATTTTATTTTTTAAAATCAAGTATTCTTTATTATATATATATATATATATATATATATATATATATATATATATATATGATTCAAAGCCCATAATGAATCATATTAATCAAGTTTAGTTTTTTTTTTTTTTTTTTTTAGCAAGTTTAAAATGTATATATATAGTCCAAATATCCAATGTTATAATATTCATAGTATTGGCTTTATTCTTCCAAATCCACTTTTTGAATCGACAACCATTCTTATATAAAAATACAATGCATGTACTATATTGATCGGTGTAGTCTTATCAATTAATTAAATACCTATTAACATGGCAACTTGTTCCATCAATAATTTAATATACAATTCATATAGAGACTTACATGAATGGCAAATCAATCAACTTATCGGTTTTCTTCTCTCTATATGTGAATTAATTGCGCCTTTGCTTCTTCTTTTTTCTCCTTTAGTTTAAATTCTTTGGTGTAGCCTCTGTTTCTTTATCGAGATGAAGCGTGAAAAATTATATAGGGTTTATGTTAAATATGATGTGTAGTATTGTTAAGCTTTACATATTTATTAATTAATATATATTACAAACTCTCTAATTTAATTGATTTTAATATTACCCACATATAACTAAATTGATAAATTTTAAGGCCCAAATTATTCTAAATTAATTTACCCATCTCTTATTAATATTTATAAGCCCACACAAATCAATTAACTAATTTGACCCAAAATAAATGACAAGGTCCAATTAATATGTTTTAAAATAAAATAAATTTTTATTATTTAATATTTATTTATTTATTATTTTTTTTTTTCGGGTATTACATCACCTACCCCTTAAAAAGGATTCCGTCCCCGGAATCAAAAGAATAGAACGCAGCTAATTTTCAAAGAGATACGGATATTCCGCTCGAATAGACTCCTCCATCTCCCATTATAGCCTCCGCTCGAATGATTTCTCCATAAAACTTTAACAAGCGGAATAGTCTTCCTCCTCATAGTTCGCTCTTGACGATCCAAAATCGCGTCGACTTGTTCTTCACAAGTAAGATCCTCCGAATCTTATCGAGCGGATATTGCACCACATCTGACGGATGATAATGATAACTCCTTAACAAACACATGGAACACATTATGCACGTGAGCTAGGCTGCGGAGGCAAAGCTAACCGTCGTAACTTCACCACCCTTTCCAAAATTTCAAATGGACCGATATAACGTGGACTAAGCTTCCCTTTTAACCCAAATCGACGAATGCCCTTCGAGGAGAAACTTTTAGAAACACGTGCTCACGGGGTTCAAATTCTAAAGTCCTCCTATGCTTATCGACATAACACTTACTGTAGTGATCGAGCCGACTTCAATTTCTCTTTAGCCACTTCTACCTTCTCCGTAGTGATTTGGACCAACTCGGGCCCTTCATGGCCCTTTTTCGTGACCTCATCCCAACAAGTTGGTGCAGGACATTTCCTACCATCTGATGCCTCAAATGGGGCCATTCCATACTTGTATGCCATTTGTTGTTGTAAGCAAACTCAACTAAGCTCAAATAGTCATCCCAATTACACGACCACTCAAGTGCACAAGACCTCAACATGTCCTCCAACGTCTGAATAGTCCTTTCAGATTGCCCATCGGTTTGCGGATGAAAAGAAATCTTGAAGTTGGTAAGAGTACCCCAAGCTCGTTGAAACCCTTTCCAAAACCTTGAAGTGAAACAGGGGTCCCGATCTGAAACAATGAACAGGAGTACCATGAAGTCTTACAATCTCCTGCTTTGAAGATATGTGCCAACCTATCCACCGAGGTAACCCTCATGGATAGCCAAAAGTGTCTTGATTTGGTCAATGGGTCCACCACTACCCAAATGGCATCATTCTTCACGAAAAGTCTTGACCAAACCAGTCCACAAAATCCATCGTGATATCCTCCCACTTCCACAATTGGAATGTCTAAGCTGTTGCAACAAGCCACTAGCTTCGTTGATGTTCTACCTTCACTTGCGACAAGTGAGGCACTTCCCAACATACTCGGCCACATCTCGTTTCATCCCATTCCACCAAAAATTCCTCTTCAAATCCTATACATCTTTGTAGAACTGGATGAATTGAAAATGGCGAACTATGAACTTGACCAACCTGACCTCTCGAATGATTGGATCCGATGGTACACACAACCGTTCACCCAACCAAATCACACCATGGTCATCAATCTGAAACTTCGGTGCTTGCCCTCCTCTAGATTCTACGTCATACTCCTGACTCCCCATCTTCCTTTTGAGCTTCTTTGACCCTTGAGATAAGAGAGGCTCCACTCTCATACCCGCCAATGCCCATCCCAGACCTCGTACATACAACTCAACTTTCAATCCGCTCCATATCTCGAAATAAAATTTGAGGTTGTGTAATAAGGGTTTTGCTACACTCCACGAACTCTTTCTTTCTAAGCATATCTGCAACACATTTGCCTTCCCCGGATGATCTTGAATCCTCGCATCATAATCTTTTAGAAGCTCCAACCAGCGCCTCTACGCCTCATATTGAGCTCCTTACGAGTGAAAATGTATTTAAGACTTTTATGATCGGTGAAGATATCACAAGTCTCTCCATACAAATAGTGCCTCCAAATCTTTAAGGCAAAGATCACCATTTGCCAACTCCAAATCATGTGTGGGGTAGTTCACCTCATAAGGTTTAAGTTTGTCTGCAGAAGAATAAGCAATCACCTTACCGTGTTTCATCAAAACACACCCCAAGCCCTTCTTAGAAGCATCACTATAAATCTGGTACCCTCCTATCCCCAAGCGATGATGCAAGTATAGGAGTATCACGAGTCGTTTCTTGATTCCTCGAAACTCTTCTCCGCTCCTCATTCCACACAAACTTGGCCCTTTCTCATCAATCGAGTCGATGGTAAGGCGAGTGAGGAAAATCCTTCCTGAAACCACCTATAATACCTGCCCAAACCCAAGAAACTCCTAATCTCTATCATAGTAGTAGGTCTTGGCCATTTAGTGATAGCCTCGACCTTCGCGGATCCACCTTAATGCCTTCAAGAAGAAACAACGTGGCCCAAAAATGCAACTGCTCCAACCAAAATTAGCATTTAGAGAATTTAGCATCTGAATTCTCTTTACGCAAAATCCCCACACAACATGCGAAGATGCTCCTCATGCTCTTCCTTAGACTTGGAGTAAACCAAAATATAAATCGATAAAAACAATGACAAATTGGTCTAAGTACTCTCTGAACACCCGATTCATCAAATCCATAAACACCGCCGGAGCGTTAGTCACATAAAAGGCATCACCAAAAACTTCGTAATGCCCATCACCGAGTCTGCGAAGCCGTCTTAGGGATATCCTCATCCCTCACTCTCAACTGATGATAGCAGAGCCTCAAGTCTATCTTGAAAAATATTTACCCCCCAAAGTTGGTCAAACAAGTCATCAATCCTTGGCAATGGATCTGGAGATTCACGATGGTGATCTTGTTCAACTCTCGATAATCTATCTGCGACCTCATAGACCCATCCTTCTTCTTCACAAAACAAGATTTGGAGCACCCACGGTGAAACACTCGGGCGAATTACACCACAATCTAATAGTTCCTGCAATCTGCTCCTTTAACTCCTGCAACTCAATGGTGCCATCCGTCTGGCGCCTTAGAAATAGAGTTCCGCACGAGAACAAGCTCGATAGCAAATTCCACTTCCCATGCGGTGGCAATCCACGACAACTCCTCGAAACACATCGGAAAAAGTCACGACAATCGGAACATCCTCAATCTGAGACTCACCCTTAGAGGTATCTTTCCTGAAGCGAAATACCCATCACAACCCTTTGCCACAACTTTCCGACCTTTAAAAGTGAAATTAACTTCACCACTCTACTCGGTGAGAACCACGATACACAATTACGGAGACTTCACATCTCCAAATATAACCTTCTTCGCTTTGACAATCAATAGTGGCTTGGTGTTTATCCAACCATCCATCCCAAGAATGACATCAAAATCGTGCATACACATCGGAAGAAGATTAACGCTACGGATCTTATCCCCAAAATTTATCGGACACCCTTGATCTGAAATCGGAAATAACAACGAAGTCCCCATCCGAGTAGCAATGAACATCACGAATCTAAAAGGCGAGATGGCACGCCCAGTCTTAGAAACAAAAGACCGAAACAACAACGGAATGAGTAGAACCCGTATCAAATAAAATAGAAGCCTCGCGATTACCAACTAAAAGAGTGCGAGAAGCAATACACGGTACTGCACTGCTTTGATTATATGTCGAAGGCAAATACTACGACCACCACAACGACGACCTCCATTGCCACCATTATCACCACCACCTCCACCATTTCGCGTGGACCGTACAATCCCTAGCAATATGACCCATCTGTCCACACAAAAAGCATGCACCAGTGAGTGCATGCCTTTGCCTTCCCGATGATTTGCCCCAAAGTAGCACAGGGAGTTATCGAAATTAGATTCGGGTTACCCCCACCAGCTGGTCCTGGATAACGACCCTGATTTTGTCCCTACGGACGATTCTGTCCCTGCTGACGATTTTGTCCATACCAAGGTAGCTGAAGCTGACGATTTTTCCCCTATTTGAGGCATTTCTTGATAACCCTGTTTACGATTACATGCGCGCCCTTTGCCCTGTTGGCCACCACGATTCTATTCAATTGCCACCTTGACTTCTCCCATGCTTTGAATGAAGTTTGACCTGCTTTGGTCATCTCTCGTCCCTCTTTCGACTCCCTACGGTTTAGAAGACCGAAAGTCCTGTCGCTCCATCTCAATATTTTTGGCGCATTGGCCCACTTGACGACACGTCTGAAACTTGTTGTTAATGAGATCTTTGGCGATACCTATAATGAATCCGCCATACTTGAACTTCTCACTTTGTTCATTGCGGTCCTGCTTTGAGGTTCCATAAATCCTGCCCGACTAGTAAACCTCGTCATGAAGTCCGTGATGGACTCATCATCTTCTGTCGAATGGATGGATAGTCCCCTAACATAGGCCTCTTTATCGGTGGGTTGAAATGCTGGCGATAGAAGACCTCACAAAACTCCGCCCAACTAAGTGTCTCAACATAGGCATCACCCTTTGTCGTTTTCAACGCTTTCCACCACCTCTGTGCATCCCCTTCCAACTTGTAAACTGCAAGTAATACTCTCTGATTATCCGAGCACCCCAATACATCAAAATCTTCTTCTAGGTGAGCAATCCATTCTCTTGCATCAATTGGAGTTGGAGTGAATCCCGAAGGGCTATGGTTTACGCTTACAAACCTTTCCAACCACACGTACATTGGAACCCCCTGCGGACCATGACCATCTGCATTCCTTTCCTCAACGTTTGTCAGTGGACCATTATTTCCCGGGTTCTCTTTTCGAAAATTTACGGTGGCATTTCTTTGCGTTACTGTACCACTTGTGCAACCAAGCGAGGTAAAGCACAGTTTCTTTGCTGATTCACCAGTAGTAGCGATTGAGCATTAATCGATCATTAGGTTGCTCGTTGGACCAGACCCTTCACCTCTTCCCTATTGTTACCTCGCCTCCCGGCAATTCTAGTTGATCTTGAGCCATCTAAGAAAGAGATCACAAATATAAACAAGGAAGATTAGAGGCGAATTTGAATATAAGCGGATATGATAGTGAGCAAAAAATCAAATAGAACAAAAACCTAACCCGAAGTCTACCCATAACTCACAATTCGAACCTAAATAGGTTTTTACAAGAAAGAACACAGCTCGATACCAACTCTGTAACACCCCTTTCCAAAATAGAAAGAGAGGTTACTCAAAACATAACAACAACGATGAATTTAATAACAAGGCTCAAAGCCACAAAAGATTAGTCTTAATAAGCGATAAATACCACAAATCGACCACAATAATTCTCAAACCTCTCGACAAGCTAAAATAATTATTACAATTCCAAGTGAACTAACACATCAAGTCTAAGCAGAATATTTCTAAATCATTGGAATGAATGGAGCTCTCATCACACTTGCCCTTGATTCCCCGATTACTGCTTAGGAAGAAAAACACGGCATGAGCCAAATGCCCGATGCGGATATAGAATACAAATAATGAACCAAAATAACTAACTTCAATTTAAATGAAATGAGATGAAATGAAGCTGAAACGAAGCGAACAAAACTAACACAACGAAATAATAGGGTTTGAATCAAATGGTTGGGTGTTATTTCATCACCGAGCTCGAACAAAATAGAATATACCTTGCCACACAGTAAGTCGAATAATGCCACACAGTAAATCACATAATGCCACAAAGGCAAGTCACACCCATTGGACCGCGAATCCAATGCGTATGTAAAATCGGGCGTGTTTGGCACAAACATCACCAATCCATGAGCGAGCGAGAATAGAAAACTAGGGTTAGACCCATCGCCTCCCACACAAAACACAAATGGCCAACTCCCACCGGAGCACAAAGCGGAGACGCAGTGGGTGATCACTGCAGCGGAAGGTGTCGTACCTCGATGCGAAGAGGGCGTGCACGTGGTACCCCACGGTGGTTATAGCTCGGTATACCCTATGGTATTCTAACAAAAATATAATGTCACAACACGTGCGACAAAAATATCAACACAAGGGGTTCTAGCGTTATGCATGTTAAATCGAGCGAATCATCAACACACGTCTACAAAATAATAACATGTACATCACTATGAATATCAAAATAAAATTTAGACATGATGCCTAGTCTAAAGAATACAAATATGAATTCTAATACTGGCGCCAAAATAAATTTATCACAATAAATTGACAAGGGACAATTATGAGAGACAATACTAAATTTGAAGCGAATAGCAAGCGAACAAATCAAAAACAAAAGAGTTTATTTGAAAGAGTACGAATCCGTGCACAAAAATTGATAATGTAATACCCAAATTTATATTCCAAATATACTTCCTAAATTCCCTCCGTCCAGATCTAATTACACAAATTAATAATACAATTATAAGTGAGTTACTAATTATAAATTATATTAATATAAAATTATTTTCTCAACTACATCAAACTACAATACAAACTCAAATTACATTATATTAATCTTTGAATGATAACTTCTCATTTTATTTTTTAAAATCAAGTATTCTTATATATATATATATATATATATATATATATATAATCAAAAGCCCATAACGAATCATGTTAATCAAGTTTCGTTTTTTTTTTTTTTTTTTTAGCAAGTTTAAAACGTATATATATAGTCCAAATATCCAATGTTATAATATTCATAGTATTGGCTTTATTCTTCCAAATCCACTTTTTGAATCTGACAACCATTCTTATATAAAAATACAATGCATGTACTATATTGATCAGGTAGTGCTATCAATTAATTAAATACCTATTAACATGGCAACTTGTTCCATCAATAATTTAATATACAATTCATACAGAGACTTACATGAATGGCAAATCAATCAACTTGTCAGTTTTCTTCTCTCTATATGTGAATTAATTGCGCCTTTGCTTCTTCTTTTTTTCTCCTTTAGTTCGGCTACTGGTGTCGCCTCTGTTTCTTTATCAGATGAAGCAGCGAAAAATTATATAGGGTTTGTGTTAAATATGATGTGTAGTATTGTTAGGCTTTACATATTTATTAATTAATATATATTACAAACTCTCCTAATTTAATTGATTTTAATATTACCCACATATAACTAAATTCAATAAATTTTAAGGCCCAAATTATTCTAAATTAATTTACCCATCTCTTATTAATATTTATAAGCCCACACAAATCAATTAACTAATTTGACCCAAAATAAATGACAAGGTCCAATTAATATGTTTTAAAATAAAATAAATTTTTATTATTTAATATTTATTTATTTATTATTATTTTTTTTCGGGTATTACATCAAATATCTTGGTGATCTGCTTTAACCACGTCTCCGCCTTAAGTGGTTCTGGCTTTCCCAAAAACTTCGGTGGTCCCAGCTCCTTGAATTGCTTAGCGGTGACCGACCGTGGGTTGCCATTGTTTCCACCTGCATTATGAACAGGAGTCTCACTCGCCTGATGTTGCATGAATTGCATAAATCCTCTGAACATCCCATCGTTCATCATTTCATCGGTGTTATTGTTTACCTGAGGATTATTGTCTTCCTGTTGCACATTATCCTGGATATTGATCGTTGGTGACTCAACGGTCTCATGTGCTTCATTGCTTATCCTAACATTTTTGGATGCCATTTTCATATACTACCACAAAACAAGGGTTAATTAACATATCACATATTATCCCTATACTCTGACCAACCAGTTAAATACCAAATAAACTTAGGTAGGTCATACTTGTGAAGGAATTCCCCGTCTCTCCCTCCTAGTTCTTATCTCACATCTCACGACCGGAGATCATATCCCTAAGCTTTGATACCAATCGTGGCGCCCCAAAAATGGTATACATCACCCATCTTGGGTGCCAGATACAAGGTAGTCTTGAATCAAATACAACTTAATTATCTGACGATCGTGTAAAATACGACAAAATATAAATTTGTGAGTTTTAATACAAATATTGTCATCTAGACAATATCCACACTCAATGGAGTCCTCATTACATTTATTATCACACTATTTCATAGAATAGTGAGGACTACTAATTCACCATCTAGGATCATCACTCTTCCCCCATTAGTCCCAAATATGTTTTCATTTCACGAGAGAACGATGAAAGAAAGAAAGGGTGAGCTCAACTAGCCCAGTAAGAAATATTATGACTAAGATAATGCAGAATAAATTATCATTAGCCTTTAATAATGTTAAACTGATATAATAATATAATAGACAACAAGTTTAACTTCAGCGGATCAAGCAATCCATTAGAAGAGTCAAGTAAAGTATTAAATCTACTATCTTCTATGATTTAAAAATTTTTCATCAACTTTATCGCTGAGACTCAGCTTAATAAATAAAATCTAATCATCCCTGCTCCACGGACAAGGATATTCATGTAATCATCAATGGTCATGACTATACTGAATAATCCCTGGTCATAATCATACCATCAACTGTCCACCAATGAACTACAGGCCAATGAGGACTTTTACCACATCATTCGTCACATTACGGTCATGATTATACCGAATAATCCCTGGTCATAATCATACCAAGTCCATCTATGCACGTAAGCCAAAGATGACTTTCAACATAATATAAGCATGAGGATAATGACAATTCAATAAATCAAGTTCAAGAATAAATTTTAAAGATTTATAAGTTAATTTATCCTGAACTCAATAACGTCAAATTAACAACATGATCTTTGCTTTGTCTTTGTAAAATTCAAGAATGTTCGAGAAGAATATTTTCATGAAAAGATCTTTGGATGAAGCGCAAATATCAAGGATATTCCACTAATTTCATGGAGTATAGAAGCGAAAAACTTTAACCAATTGAGTATAATAGAATATATAAAATCGCAAATGGATTTTCACCCCATGCCGGTAATCCACGATATCTGATCATTTCCATAATTTAATTAGAAATGAATACAAAGGATCATTCACCATGCATGTGGTAATCCACATAGACAAAGTTATTCAACAGGATAATAAAGAATGGAATAACGGAAGGATTCACCATGCGTGCGATAGATCATGCAGACGAGTTATTCCCAATGAATAATAAATAATGGAACCAAGTCCGTAATAAATGCATAGATAGGATATTAAAACGAGAATAATAAATAATGGAACTAGGTCCCAGAAGCGCATGCATGGGATATTTCGACGAATAATAAAGAATGAAATATTAGAATAATTTCACCATGTATGCGGTACTTGGCATAAACAGGTTATTCCAATAGAATAATAAGAATGGAATAACAGAAGAATTTCACCAAGTATAGGGTATCCTGCATTATCTGAGTTATTTCAACGAATAATAAAGAATGGAATAATGAAGTTCTCTTCATGAATAAGAAAGAAAGAATACCCCTTACGAGTACAACAAATAATATCCCTACCTTAGAAGAAACCTGGATATTGGAGTAGTGAAGTAGCGAGAATACTTTTCTTCTTTCTCTCTATAGTTTCTCTCTCTAGTTTTAGTGAATTAAGTGAAAATAATGAAGGAATGAGCTTCTATTTATAGGAGAATTGATTGAATAGTAACTAATTCATGAACGGTCCAGATTGATTTACTTTTAAACGGACGGTCCATATTGGTTTACTATTAAAACTTAAAGCAACGGTCCATACTGATTTACTATTAAAACTTTAAACCAGCGATCCATATTGATTTACTATTATACTTTCCATCAGCGGTCCATATTGATTTACTATTATATCTTCAACCAACGGTCTGAAAAATTAGCACATCTCCTCATGGAATAATATTGTACCCAAAAATGATTTGGACCGAACAGAAATATATCTTACGGGTGAATAGTACCCCGTGAATAGTAACTCATGAATAGTAACTCGTGAATAGTAACTCATAAATAGTAACTCGTGAATAGTAACTCATGAATAGTAACTCGTGAATAGTACTCCGACACGAAAAGTGTCCCAAATACCCAATTGAACAATATAACCTCCAGACATCAATTATACTAACACAAATAAGTCCAACACAATGGAACTATAAAATTCATCTTTAATCAACACGAACTTATTCATCATTAATATTATAATTCACAATATTTAACAACCAAGTCGTTCCCAAGAAAGAGGGGGCTTTCCGATAAGGATTTCTCCTTATTGGTAGCCTTGATTAGGTGACCAAACCTCTCCTTGATGAACTTCTAGACATTGTCGATATTGAAAATAATAATATGAATAACTTTATCGTCTCAATTATTGATTTAATAATATAACATATTATGCGATGATGATCTTTATAACAATAATTGAATCAATAATATAAGAGATATGATGCATCAATTACTGTAGCAATAATTGAGTATAACTGAGTGACTTCTCACGTAAGCATCAATAATTAATACCATGTGCTAATATACAATCACGCGTATTATTGTACTTTTACTACCGGGTAGTTCAACAGTTTTAACGGTAACACCTCCGCCGTTATTTTTATAGAAATATAATTTTGTCATTTTCTAACTACGACAATACTTCCGTTGTGAGGTCCACCAATGATTGTGCCGTCGTACAATATTCCCTGTTAAAACGAATATTCTCCGACCAATCGAATATTATATAACCACTTGCTTACTTTGCAAAATTTATAAATACTATCCACAACTATAACATTATATCAAATCCACACCATAATATTCACAAAATTATTTCGAGAAAATTAAATATTTATTCATAAAATCTGGGGTCTCACACTTACAACATCCCCTTCTTAAGAAATTTTGCCCTCGAAATTAGGGTACATACCTGGTATGTCGAAGAGGTAAGGATATCTTGATTTCATTTCAGATTCTAACTCCTAGGTCAATTCCTCAACATCGTGGTTCCTCCAAAAAACTTTGAATATGTTCCTTCTTATCCAAGATTTGAACAGGAACCTCTTCATACGTTAAATCTTCTGCTATTTTGTCCGGTTCTAACTCAATAATGTGGTTCGTGTCTTCCACATATTTACGTAACATAGATATGTGAAAAACGTTATGAACACGAGACATACTTGGCGGTAAAGCGAATCTATAGGCTACAGTCCCTACTCGATCGAGGATTAAAAATGGGCCAATGAATCAAGGATTGAACTTTCCTCTCTTTCCAAATCTCGTAACTCCTTTCCATGGAACAACACGTAACAACACATGATCTCCAATATCGAATTCCACGTCCTTTCGATGAAGATCAGCATAACTCTTTTGTCGGTCTTGTGAGGTTTTTATACGTTGTCGGATCGTTTTAATCTTTTTCGTAGTCATACGTACCAACTCCGATCCCAACAACGTTGCTTCACCCACCTCATCCCAGCATATTGGAGAACGACACTTCCTTCCATACAACGCCTCGAATGGAGTCATGCCAATACTTGCTTGATAACTGTTGTTGTAGGAAAACTCCACCAATGGTAAGAACTTATCCCAACTTCCCTTGAAGTCAAGGACACAGAGTCTTAATAAATCTTCCAGAGTTTGAATAGTCCTCTCTGATTGTCCGTCCGTTTGAGGATGATATACTGAACTAAATTGTAAATCCATGCCCATAGCTTTTTGCAAACTAACCCAAAATCGTGAAGTGAATCTTGGATCTCGATCAGAAACTATGCATACTGGCATACCATGCAGTCTTACAATCTCGTTTATGTACATACGAGAAAGTCGTTCAAGTGTATAAGTTTCTCGTATTGGTAAGAAATGAGCAGACTTGGTCAATCTATCAACAACGACCCAAATTGCATCTATGCCTTGAGAAACCTTGGGAAGACCAGTAATGAAATCTATGGTAATGTGCTCCCACTTCCATTCTGGAATTTCAAGTGGTTGCAAGGGACCTTTTGGTACTTGATGCTCCGCCTTGACTCGTTGACACGTTAGATACCTTGAGATAAACAGTGTTATCTCTCTCTTCATATTGCCCCACCAAAATGTATGTCGAAGATCATGATACATTTTGGTACTCCCAGGATGGATTGCAAATGGTGTGTTGTGCGCTTCCATCATGATTTTATACTTTAAATCAGGGTCGTTAGGAACACAAAGTCCGGAGTTGACTCAAGTATTCCTTCTTCATCGATTCTTGCTTACGGCATAGCACCTTCTTGCACTTTCTTCCTCATACGCATCGGCTCCAGTCCGTAGCTTGGCGACTTTAACTTTATCAATTAAAGTCGGTTATACTCGTATATTCGCCATCATCACATGGGTCCCTGGAGTCTTTAACTCTATCTCCATCCTTTTTAAGTCACACAAAATGGGCCCTTGCGTTGACAATATCGAACTCGTACTTGCATATGATCTTCTACTCAATGCGTCAGCTACCATGTTCGTTTTTTCAGGATGGTATTGGATGGTATGATCATAATCTTTATACAGTTCAAGCCAATGTCATTGTCGCATGTTGAGGTCCTTTTGAGTGAAGAAATATTTGAGGCTTTTATGATCCGTAAAGATATCCACTTTCTCCCCATACAAGTAATGCCTCCAAATTTTAAGTCTGAAAGATAAATAAATGCCAACTCTAGATCATGAGTAGGATAATTCCACTCATATTCTTTGAGTTGTCTTGAGGCATAGTCTATGACTTTGCCATGTTGCATGAGAACACATCCTAACCCTTTGCTCAAGCATCATCAGTAGATGACAAATCCTCAAGGCAGGATGGTATTGTCAGAACAGGTGCTAAAATGAGTCTCCTCTTGAGTTCTTGAAAACTCTTCTCACATTCCTCACTCCAACCGAATTTTGTATCTTTCCGAGTCAGCTGAGTTAATGGAGTAGTGATTCGAGAAAATCCTTCCACGAATCTTCGATAATAACCAGCTAAACCGAGAAAGCTACATACTTCGATCACTGATTTAGATTGTTCCCAGCTTTGAATAGCTTCAATCTTTGCTGGGTCAACAGATATTCCATGACTTGATACTACGTGCCCAAGGAATGCTACTTCCTCAAGCCAAAACTCGTATTTCTTCAACTTGGCATAAAGCTTATATTCACGAAGCTTTTGGAGTATCAGCCTCAAGTGTTGCTCATGATCTTCACGGCTTTTGGAATAAATAAGGATGTCATCAATAAAGACGACCACAAAGTGATCCAAATATTCCTTGAATACTCAGTTCATCATATCCATGAAGGCAGCAGGAGCATTAGTTAATCCAAAAGACATGACTAGGAATTCATAATGCCCTTACCGAGTTCTGAAAGCCGTCTTTGGAATGTTATCGGTTCTAATCTTCAATTGGTGGTATCCGGAACGGAGATCGATCTTTGAAAAGAATTTGACTCCTTGTAACTAGTCAAACAGGTCATCAATACGTGGAAATTAGTACCGATATCAAATAAGGTATATACTTCGCTAGAGTTTATGATAAGCTTACCCATGATGACCTCGTTCGGGTTCCTTGCTTTCTGGGAGGTCACAACAAACGCTCTTCCTTGAACTACTGGTTTTGACTTGTCTGGGACGGTATTTTGTGTCACCGTTCCAACTGGACTTGTCTTCGGTGCACGACAAAATTGGGCTAGGTGACCTTCTCTTCCACAATTATAACATGCTTTGGACGACATCGTGCAGTTTGGACTAATGTGTCCCTCCCCTCCACATTTGAAGCATATGATAGGTGGTCGTTCTCCTTCCTTAACAACGGGTGTTGGTGCTGACGTCTTCCCATCATTGTTGAATCTCCTCTTCTTGAAATGTCCGTTCTTATTGTTTTGTTTCGATTACCACCGGTGGTTACCATTTCGCTTTCTTTGATTCCCTCCACGCTTGTTGTCAACACTTTGATGACTGCTACCACTGGTATTATCATTTTGCCAGCTGCTTTCTCTTGGTTGAGTTGACTCGTTATCGTGCTCCAATAACTAAGCCATATTTACCACATCTGAATACAAACACAGTTTATGAGAAATTAGATATTGACGTATCTCGGGTTTCAAACCTCTTAGAAACATCCGCATCATTCTCTCCTCATTGTCAACCAAGTGAGACGCAAACCGGGGCAACTCGGTAAACTTAGCTTCGTACTGCGACACGGTCATATTATTTTGCTCCAACTTTATGAACTCCTTTCATGTGACGAATACTTTCAGGAAAGTACTTGTCGTTGAATAGTTCTTAGAACTTCTCCCAAGACATCTTCAGTGCAGCAGGTTGAGTATGCTTTACCGATTCCCACCAGTATCTACCTCTCCTCGCAATATAAAGGTGACAAAGGGAACCTTTTGCTCCTCGAAGCATCCCAAGACATCAAATATCTTAGTGATCTGCTTTATTCACGTCTCCGCCTTAAGTGATTTTGGCTCTGCAATAAACTCTGGTGGTCCCAGCTCCTTGAACTGTTTAGCGGTGACCGTCAGAGAGTTGCCAGTGTTGCCACCTGCATTTTGGACAGGAGTCTCTCTTCCCTGATGTTGTACTAATTGCAGAAAGCTCCAAAACATTCCGTCGTTCGCCATTTGGTCGGTGTTGTTGTTCACCTGAGGGTTCACCTAAGGATTATTGCCTTCCTGATGCACATTATCCTGGGTATTGATCTGTGGTGACTCAACAGTATCCTGTGCTCCATTTCTATTCTCAACATTCTCGGATGTCATTTTCAAATACTGCCACAAAACAAGGGTTAATTGACATGTAACATATTATCTCTATACTCTGACCAACCAATTAAATACCAAATAAACTTAGGTAGGTCATACTAGCGAAGGAATTCTCTGTCTCTCCCCTCCTAGTTCTAGTCTCATATCTTAGCCAGTGATCTTATCTCTAAGCTTTGATACCAACTGTGACGCCCCCAAAATAGGTATTGTAAGACCCCAGATTTTATGAATAAATATTTAATTTTCTCGAAATAATTTTTTTGAATATTATAGTGTGGATTTGAGATAATGTTCAAGTTGTGGGTAGTATTTATAAATTTTGCAAAGTATGCAAGTTGTTATATAATATTCATTTTTGTCGGGGAATATTCGTTTGGTCGTGGAATATTCTTTCTGTCGAGGAATATTAAATGACCATGGCGCTTGACCATTTGTGGGCCCCATAACGGATAACTGTCGGATGAAGAAAACGACAAAGTTTGGGTTGTTATAAATAACGGCGTAGTTGTTACCGTTAAGACTGTTGGAATACCCGGTGGTTAAAATCGATGTCTGGCGTGGTTACACAAGAGCTTTACAGTATTACCAAATATTATTGAATTATTGATCCTTACATAAGAAGGTACTACTCAATAATTGTCACGCAGTGAATTCTTTGTTCAATATTTTATTTTATTGATTCATAATTGCTTTGAGTTGATGTTTTATATTATTGTTGTTCAATAATTGTCACTTACAAGATATCTCCATTATCGGATCAATAATTCATATTATTTGAATAATATTATTAGATAGCATTATTGACAATGTCTAGAAAGTTACATCGATGAGAGGTTTGGTCACCTAATTGCGGCGCCCGATGAGGAGAAATCCTTATCGGAAAGCCCCTCTTTCACAGGAGCGGCACGGGTTGTCATAATTGTGATTTCGTAATATTATTTGTGAATAATTAATTATTGATTTATATGGTAAGGAAATATTTTTTTGATGTGGATATAAATGATGGATTTATTTATGTGGTTATAAATGAAGGAATTAATGTTGAGGTATTTTATCAATATTTTGTCGGATTGGAGGTATTTAAAGATCAAATCAGTGTTCTTACAGCTTTATTGTGTGAGTTATAATTTTTAATCTGACCGTTGGATCGTTGTGATTTTTAGATATGTTATACATAGATAAGTTGAGTATATGTTCACAAATTTTGAACCGTTAAAAATGAACGTATGATTTGTTATGAATTTTAAGAGGTGACTGGTTTAGAAATTGTTGAAGTATCCGAATTTATCATTTTGGTGGAAAATTCTAGAATTGGTGAGCCCCGCTTGTGGTTGTTGAAGAAATGTGCTGAATTTTATTTCAAATGTGGTGGGTGGCAATAGTAGCAGGTAAAGCCATCGGTGTTGGTAAAGTCGAAATGCCTTGACGTGCTAACATTTTCCTATAAATAGAGGCTTAGTTAGAATTGAAAATCACACGAAAACATAAGCTTTCTCTCTCTCTCTCTATATTATCGAGGCGTATTCTTATGAGTATTTTGATACTTTGAGTGTTGCTATACTGGTGCAAGTTCCTTGACACTATATCCGATATTCCAAATCGGAAATCTTTGTCTTTTTTGAGGTAAGGGGTATTATTTATTTCATATTACGAAGAGATATTATTTTTAGATTTAGTATGAATATTATTTAGTTCAATATTCGCAAGAAATATTATTTTCATTTAATATTTGTAAGGAATATTATATTCGTTCAATATTAGAAAGGAATATTATTTTTGTTTAATATTCGTAAGGGGAGTTATTTTCTTCGCAAATGATATTTTTTTTCAATATCATTATGCTGAAATATTGATCTGAAATTTTTATCAAATTTGGAACTTTTCATGTCGGGGTTACTATTCATGAGTTACTATTCATGAGTTACTATTCACGAGTACTATTCACGAAGCATGATGATTTTTCTTGTGGAATTTCTATCTTTTGGTGTCGGAGTTACTATTCACGTATACGCCACTATTCACAAATACGGCACTATTCACCGAAAAATAAAATTTTCTTCTTTTTATCCAAGTTGTCTATTATGGTTACTATCTTTGATTGTATCCATGTTTTGATCATTATTTTTGAATTCTGCTTCAAAATTGGTTATTTCGGAGTATTATTGAACTTGGATAAACTATGTCTGAATCCTTAATATTTGATCTTTTATCTTCTTTGGATTCGTTCTCTAAAATGTTTTTCATCATCCTTAGTCCTAGATGAATGATTAAGCGATGAATATCTCTTTGCTTTGTGAGTGCAAAGATGAATGATTACTGATGAATATCTTTGGCGTGTCTGCAAAGATGAGCAGTGTTGAGATGAACATGACCAACTGTTGAAAGTTATCTGTGGCCTGTAGTGCATAGATGGACTTGGTATGATTATGACCAGGGATTATTCGGTATAATCATGATCGTAATGTTACAAATGATGTGGTAAAGATCCTCATTGGCCCGTAGTGCATTGATGGACAGTTTTTGGTATGATTATGGCTATGGATTCTCTTTAGCCGTAGTGCAAAGATGAATTATTTTATGGCATGATCAGGACCGTTGATGAATACACGAATATCCTTGGCCCATAGTGCATGGATAATTCGTGGTCGTGATACTAAAGAATATCCTTGGCCTGTAGTGCAGGGATGATTTAATGATGTGGATTATTTTTTTAGCTGAGTCTCAACGATAAAGATTATGAAAAACTGTTTAAATCATTGAAGATAGTAGATTTTATAATTTACTTGACTCTTCTAATGGATTGTTTATTCAATTATGATTTGTTGATTTAAAACTTGTTGTCTATTATATTCTATCGGTTGTTATCTTTGTTGAAGACTAATGATAATTTATTGTATATTATCTTAGTCATAATATTTCTTCTTTGGGATAGTTGAGCTCACCCTTTCTTTCACCGTTCTCTTGAAAAATGAGAATATATATTTGGGGACTAGTCGGGGAATGGATTGACGGTCCAGATGGTTGCATTAGTAGTCCTCACTATTATTACGTGAAATAACGTATCAATAATTGTAATGAGGACCCCTTTTGAGTTTTTATCTTGTCTATTAGACAAATAGTTGTATTCAAACTCACGATATATGTGTTGTCGTATTTTTTCACGGCGATTGTATTACTGAAGTTGTATTTATTTTTGTACCATGCATTTGGCGACTCAGAATGGGTTGTATGGAATGGACCTATTTTGGGGTTGTCACAGTTGGTATCAAAGTTTAGGGATATGATCCCTGGCTGAGATGTGAGACAAGAACTAGGAGGGGAGAGACGAGGAATTCTTTCGTTAGTATGACCTACCTAAGTTTTTTTGGTATTTAATTGGTCGGTCAGAGTATAGGGATAATATGTTGCATGTCAATTAACCCTTATTTTGTGGCAGTGTTTAAAATGGCAGCTGAAAATGTTAACAATGGTGTAAATGAGACCGTGGAGACACCTCTAATCACTAACCAGGTTAATGTGATTAGAGATATCCATGTGGTGATTGAGGAATTAAAAGTTGCACTTAAGCTAGTCGCAAAAGGTAGTATGGCGAGAGTGAGGAAGAAGAGAAACTGAGGATGATTTATTAGAAGAACTTATTGATCAAAATGTAGAATTGCAAAATCGTATTCATGAGTTAGAAGAGCATCTTTGAAGAACGGCGGTGATTAAATAGAACAAAGGGATGCAACAATTCAAAATTGTATTACCCGATGTCGATGGTTGAATGTAAGCACTCTTTGGCGAGTATCGATATTAAAATTTGGAATCGAGAATTCAAACTTCAAGGAGCAATTGAAAGAAAGAAATGGCCGAAGCAGTGAGAATGAAAGATGCATGGGTAAAAAGCGCATGATGCGTTGATATGGTGGAAAGAGAAGTCGATCCAAGAAAGCTAAAATAGATGATATGTATTTCTCTTTTTGGCGAATGATTGGGAGAATCCGACGCCAATTTTGAATTACCCTGACGAGGAATCGAACGAAGTTATCACGGGTTAGTTAATTATAAATTTTTGTGAAGTCTATACCTTATTAGATACCGGTTCTACCCATTATTTAATCTCTCTTGCTTGCGCTCAATGTTTAAATTTAACTCTAGAGAAGTTAGACTTTGACTTATCGATTGAAACTTCGTTAGTAGAAACCTTCATTTCATGTGCTATCCAAGTCTTGGATGAGATTCACAGTTTTTAAATGATATTTCTATTGTTAATAAATCTCTGGCGTATTCTCGAAGGACTTCTTAGCCTACCCCTAGGCGTGAAATCGAATTTTGTATTGACCCCGATCAAAACCCATTTCTAAAACCCTTAAATATTTCTTCAACCAAAATGAACGTATAATGCGCCAAAGACGTTGGCTCGAGCTGTTGAAGATTACGATTATACCATTCAATACCATCGTGGAAAAGCGAACGTGGTAGCTAACGCATTGAGCAGGAAATCGTATGCGTTTACAAATGCGAATATACGAACCTACGTGAGGATAGTAAATATACGATTAGAACCGACGATAAAGTTAAAGTTGCTCAAGCTATAGACCCGGAGCTGATGAATGTGAAGAAGAAGGTTCAAGAAGGCGTTATTCTAGAAACAAGAGTCGATGAAGAGAGGAAATTCTCAACCCTCGATTTTATTGGCCCATTTGAAATCCTCGATCGAGTAGGAATTGTGGCCTATAAACTCGCCTTAACGCTAAGTATGTCGCGTGTTCATAACATTTTTCACGTATCGATGTTACGTAAATATGTGGACGACCCGAACCACATTATTGAATTGGAATTAGACGAGATAGCAAAAGATTTAACGTATGAGGAGATATGTGTTAAATTCTTGGATAAGAAGGATCACATTCGACACTCAAAGGTTATACCTCAAGAGTTAGAATTTGAAGTAAAGTAAAGGTATCCTCAATTTGTTAACATACCGAGTGCGTCGTAAATTTCGAGGTGAAATTCCATAAGGAGGGAGATTGTGAGACCCAGTTTTATGAATAAATATTTAATTTTCTCGAAATAATTTTTTTGAATATTATAGTGTGGATTTGAGATAATGTTCTAGTTGTGGGTAGTATTTATAAATTCTGCAAAGTATGCAAGTTGTTATATAATATTCATTGTTGTCGGGGAAAATTCGTTTGGTGGTGGAATATTCTTTACGTAGGGAATATTCATACGATGGCAGCGCAACCATTTATGGGCCCCTATAACGGATAAGCTGTCGGATGAAGAAAACGACAAAGTTTGGGTTGTTATAAATAACGGGCGTAGTTATTCTGAGATTAAGGCATTGGAATACCCGGTGGTTAAAATACGATGTCTGGCGTGGTTGCACGATAGCTGCACATGTTGCATAGTATTGTTGAATTATTGATCCTTACGTGAAGGCACTACTCAATAATTGTCACGATAATTCTTATTCAATATTTTATTTTATTGATTCAATAATTATTGTGTTGATATTTTATATTATTGTTGTTCAATAATTGTCAACACACACTGATATCTCCATTATCGGATCAATAATTCATATTATTTAAATAATATTATTAGATAGCATTATTGACAATGTCTAGAAAGTTACATCGAGGAGAGGTTTGGTCACCTAATTGCGCGCGATGAAGGAGAAATCCTTATTGAAAGCCCCTCTTTTCTGAGGAACGGCATGGTTGTCATAATTGTGATTCTTTAATATTATTTGTGAATAATTAATTATTGATTTATATGGTAAGGAAATATTTTTTTGATGTGGATATAAATGATGGATTTATTTATGTGGTTATAAATGAAGGAATTAATGTTGAGGTATTTTATCAGTATTTTGTCGGTTTTGAGGTATTTAAAGATCAAATCGATTGTTCTTACTGACTTTATTGTGTGAGTTATAATTTTTAATCTGACCGTTGGATCGTTGTGATTTTTGGATATGTTATACATATATAAGTTGAGTATATGTTCACAAATTCTGAACCGTTAAATATGAACATATGATTTGTTATGAATTTTAAGAGGTGACTGGTTCAGAAATTGTTGAAGTATCTGAATTTATCATTTTGGTGGAAAATTCTAGAATTGGTGAGCCCCACTTGTGGTTGGTGAAGAAATGTGCTGAATTTTATTTCAAATGTGGTGGGTGGAAATAGTAGCGAGTAAAAACCATCGGTGCTGAGTCAAATGCCTTGGCGTGCTAACATTTTTCTATAAATAGAGGCTTAGTTAGAATTGAAAATCACACCGTAAACATAAGCTTTCTCTCTTCTCTCTCTTATATTATCGAGCTTATTCTTGTGAGTATTTTGATAATTTGAGTGTTCTTATCTGGTCTGAGTTCCTTGACACTATATCCGATATTCGGTCGAAGTACTATCTTTTTGAGGTAAGGGGTATTATTTATTTCATATTACGAAGATATATTATTTTTTATTATTCATTATGAATATTATTTAGATTCAATATTACATGAAAAATATTATTTTCATTTAATATTAAGTAAGGAATATTATATTAGTTCAATATTCGAAAGGAATATTATTTTTGTTTAATATTAAGTAAGGGTGTTATTTTCTTCATAAATGATATTTTCTTTCAATATCATTATCTTAAAATATTGATCTGAAATTTTATCAAATTTGAAACTTTTCATATAAGAGTTCTTATTCACGAGTACTATTCACGAAGCATGATGATTTTTCTTGTGGAATTTCTATCTTTTGGTGTCTGATTACTATTCACGTGTCGATTATCTGAATCTATTATTCAAGAAAAATGAAATTTTCTTTTTTTGTCCAAGTTGTCTATTATGGTTACTATCTTTAATTGTATCCATGTTTTGATCATTATTTTTGAATTCTGCTTCAAAATTGGTTATTTCGGAGTATTATTGAACTTGGATAAACTGTAATACAAATCCTTAATATTTGATCTTTTATCTTACTGGATTCGTTCTCTAAAATGTTTTTCATCATCCTCAGTCCTAGATGAATGATTAACAGATGAATATCTTTGGCCTGTAGTGCAAAGATGAATGATTACCTGATGAATAACTTTAGCCCATAGTGCAAAGATGAACAGGTGTTGAGATGAACATGACCAACTGTTGAAAGTCATATGTGGCCTGTAGTATATAGATGGACTTGGTATGATTATGACCAGGGATTATTCAGTATAATCATGACCGTAATGTTACAAATGATGTGGTAAAGGTCCTTATTGGCCCGTAGTGCATTGATGGACAGTTTTTGGTATGATTATGGCTATGGATTCTCTTTAGTAGTAGAAGCAAAGATGAATTGTTTTATGGTATAATCGGGACCGTTGATGAATACTCGAATATCCTTGGCCCGTAGTGCATGGATAATTCGTGGTCGTGATACTAAAGAATATCCTTGGCTTGTAGTGCAGGGATGATTTAATGATGTGGATTATTTTTTTAGCTGAGTCTTAGCGATAAACATTATGAAAAACCGTTTAAATCATAGAAGATAGTAGATTTTATAATTTACTTAACTCTTCTAATGGATTGTTTATTCCGCTGCAGTTGTTGATTTAAAACTTGTTGTCTATTATATTCTATCGGTTGTTATACTGTTGAAGACCAATGATAATTTGTTTTATATTATCTTAGTCATAATATTTCTTACTGGGCTAGTTGAGCTCACCCTTTCTTTCACTATTCTCTTCAGGAAATGAGAATATAGTTGGGACTAGTCGGAGAATGGATTGACGGTCCAGATGGTTGCATTAGTAGTCCTCACTATTACGTGAAATAGCGTGTATAAATAATTGTAATGAGGACCCCTTTTGAGTTTTTATCATATCTATTAGACAATAGTTGTATCCAAACTCACATGATGATATATGTGTTGTCGTATTTTGCCTGACGATTGTATTCTTGAAGTTGTATTTGTTTTTGTACCATGTATTTGGCGACTTCATAATGGGTTGGATGGAATGGACTGTTTTGGGGTTATCACGGTATACATTATAAGACCCCAACTTTTATGAATAAAGATGAATTTTCTATAAATATCATTTTGAATATTATGGAATGAATTTGATATAATGTTATAGTTATGCGTAATATTTATAAATTTTACAAAATCAGTTATTATATAATATTGGATTGGTGGGGAATATTCATTTTAACGGGGAATATTCATACAATGGCACAATCATTGGTGGACCCTAGACGGAATTATTGTCGGATTGAGAAAACGACAAAATACTTTATGAAAATAACGGCGGAAGTTTTACTGATTTACTGTTGAAACACCCGGTGTTAAAAATGCGATAATATCGTGGTTCTTGCGAGATAGCACCACGGTATTGATTATTGATGCTTACGTGAGAAGTCACTCGGTTTTGTTCAATTATTATTACGATAATTCTTTGCATAGTATCTCACGTTATTTGACTCAATTATTGTCAATATTTTATAATCAATAATTGAGATGACGAGTTATTAATATTATTATTTACAACATTAACGATGTCTAGAAGTTACGCTGATGAGAGGTTTGGTCACCTAATTGCTACGCCATAAGGGAGAAATCCTTATTGAAAGCCCCCTCTTTCACAGGAGCGACACGGTTGATTAATATTATGAATTATAATAATAATGATAAATGTTGTTAAAAATATTGAGGAGATTTTTTATGAAGTATTTATGGACCCCCCCCCCCCCATTTACCCATTTTTTCAGAATAACCTAGGTGAAAGTTATTCATTATATATATATATATATATATATATATATATATAAGTTTATACATATAATATATATATATACTTTCACGTGGCTTGATTGATTTGGGGGAATAAGGTTAGCAGGAGGATTTCAACTATAATAATTATATATATATTAATGTTTTGAAAGTGGCAGGGGTGGTGCAATTATTATTATTATTATATATATATTTATATGGCTTGTTTTGGATGATTGGCAGGGAGAGTCACGGGGTTTATAACCCCGTGACTAATGTCATATATATATATATATATATATTATATTTTATTTAAAAAATTTACTTTAAATATGGACCGTCCAGATTAAAAGTAAATCAATACTGGACCAGATTAGGAATTAATTACTATCGGTCCATTCTTACATAAATAGAAACTCATTCCTTCATTATTTCTTCTACAATTCACTTTGAAACTCTAAAGAGAAAATTTATAGAGAAAGAAGAAAAGTATTACATTACTTCACTACTCTTATATCCAGGTTTTTTTACTGGTAAGGGTATTATTTCTTTTGTATTCATAAAGAGAACTTCTATTATTCCATTCTTTATTATTACATTGGAATAACTTTTGTATCTGTGAGCTACCCTATACTTGGTGAAATTTTAAAGTTATTCTATTCTTTATTATTACATTGGAATATCACATGCATGCGTTTCTGGCGCCGGACACAGTTCCGTCTTTATTATTATATTGGAACATCACATCGGTGCAATTTACTTTGACTTTGTTCCGATTATATAGTATTACATTGGAATAACTTTCATACATCTGATACCGCGTGCATGGTATTTTTGTTGTTATTCCATTCTTTATTATTACATTGGAATATCACATCACATGCGTTTTTATGCGGATCTGGTTCCGTTATTTATTATTCTTTTAGAATAACTTTTGTCTGCGGTCTATCGCATACACAGTGATTTCTTTTGTTATTCCATTCTTTATTATACCCAGTTGGTTAAAATTTTGACTTCTATACTCCATGAAATTAGTGGAATATCCTTAATATTTGCGCTTCATCCGATATCTTTTCATGGAAATATTCTTACGAGCATTCTCGAATTTTACTCTACTGAAAAGTATCATGTTGACAATTTGGACGATATTAGTTCTGGATAAATTAATTCTTGAACTTGTTTTATTGAATTCTTATATCATTGTCATCATCCTCATGTTTATATTTTTGTTGAAAGTCATCATACGTGGCTGTATAGTGCATAGATGGACTTGGTATGATTATGACCGAGGGATTATTGATTATAATCATGGCCGTAATGTTACAAATGATGTGGTAAAAGTCCTCATTGGCCCGTAGTGCATTGATGGGCGATTGTTGGCATGATCGTGACCATTAATGAATACCACGAATGTCCTTGGCCGTGTGCATGGATAATTTGTGGTCGTGATACTAAAAGAATATCATTGGTAGTAGTGCGGGGTGATTCGATGATGTGGATTATTTATTAAAGTGAGTCTCGGCGATAACGATGATGAAAAATCTTTTAAATCATAAAAGATAGTAGATTTTATTCTCTACTTGACTCTTTTAATGGATTGCTTGTTCATGCAGTTAAACTTGATGTACATTGTATTTTATCGGTTTAACATTGTTGAAGACTAATGATAATTTATTACGCATTATCTTAGTCATAATATTTCTTCTTGGGCTAGTTGAGCTCACCCTTTCTTTCATTTGTTCTCTTGAGGAAATGAGAATATAGGCTGGGACGAGTTGGAGAGCGGGTGATGGACGGATGATAGTATAAGTAGTTCTCACTTTATTACATTAAATAGTGTGATGATAAATGTAATGAGGACTTATTACGAGGCGGATGTTATGCAGAAGACAATATTTGTATTAAAACTTCAACTCTCTTGTTGTATATTAAAGATTGTATTTGTATTACGTACCATGTATTTGGCGACTCGAGAATAGGTGATGTATACCTATTTTGGGCGTCACATACATCACCTATCTTAATTAGCCAAATACGTAGTACAAAATACAAATAAAAACTTAATTATACAGTTGTAAATTAAAAAATACGATAAAACATATGATGTGAGTTTTAATGCAAATATTGTCATCTGAGCAATATATACCATAATGGAGTCCTCATTATATTTATTATCACACTATTTTTTATAGAATAGTGAGGACTATATTTCGGGACCATCTCGGGTTCACCAGTCATCTAAAAAAGCTGAAAGCTGGAATTTCTGTAATCAATGAAATGTTAATGCGATGCATCCCATAGGATCATTCGATGACTGACCCAAATCTTATCTTTATATTTCATTGGCGACGTCAAAAGAATAAATATTCGTACGTGTTTCACATCTTGAAATATCCAGACGATGAATAAAAATTTTCTTTAGTAAGAGTAAATCGAAGGTACAGATAATTTTCGATAACGGCATAAATTGTGGATGAGATATTCAGCAAGCTGAAAAAGTAAATAAAACGGTTCATGAATAAGATCGAGAAAACAAAAAATCTGATGATAGAAATCGATATATTTCAGCGAAATAATAAATAGCGGAACTGAAACGTCATGGCATGCGGGGCGGATATTCAACGAATAATAAATAACGGAACCGAGATCATGCGAAAATGCACGGGCATGATGTTCTAACAAAATAATAAATAACGGAACCGTGTCGGCAACATTGCAGGCGGGATGTTCCAACGTATAATAAAGAATGGAAGAACAAAAGAATTTCACCATGTATGTGGTACTTGGCGTAGGCGGTTATTCCAACATAATGACAAAGAATGGAATAATGAAAAAATTTCACCAAGTATAGGGTAGCTCACATTATACTGAGTTATTCCAATGAATAATAAAGAATGGAATAACAGAAGTTCTCTTCATGAATAAGAAAGAATAATACCCCTTACCGTAAAAGAAGAGTATTCTGACTGGTAAGGCGAGGATATTCTTGAAGAAAACTTGCACTACGCTCAAAGCTTATTAAAACTCTAAAGAAATACGCTCAAGATTATAGAAGATTTTTTGAACTTCTGGTGTGATTTCCGTTCTAACTAAGCATCCTATTTATAGGAGAGTGGAAAGGATACTATTTGAGAAATAATTCACGGACGCAACAGAAATATTATCACGGACTGAATTTTGCAACACATGACTGATGCAGTTTTTCAAACAACCAAATAAAACAAGAAATGTATATATATATATATATATATATATATATATATAAATTGAATTAGCCTACACGGCAAACTATATATATAGATATATGAAGTTTATATAGTATATATATAAAACTAGCACATGGCACCTTTATATATATATATATATATATATATATATATATATATATATATAATAATAATAATAAACTTCCTCCAGGCCAAGTTATCAACATAATGCTTTGTTTGAAAAGTTAGGCCACTAAGTCCAAGTCTTTGAAAAATAATGCATCCCCTTGGCTCCACCACCATTCACCCACCGCTTTATATATATATATATATATATATATATATATATATATATATATATATATATATATATACTTTATAACTTTCTTACGATTATTTTGAAAATTGGGTAAATGGGGGTCCAAAAATACAATAAATACTTCATAAACAAAAATACCTCAATATTTTTAACAACATTTATCATCATTATTATAATTCACAATATTAATCGACCAGGTCGTTCCCAGGAAAGAGAGGGCTTTCCAATAAGAATTTCTCCCTATTGGCGCGCAATTAGGTGACCAAATCTCTCCTTGACAGAACTTCTAGACATCGTTAATATTACAAATAATAATATTAATAACTTTGTCATCTCAATTATTGATTTAATAATATATAAAATATTGACAATAATTGAATCAAATAACGTGAGATACTATGCAGCAATTACTGTAGCAATAATTGAACAAAATTGGGTGACTTCTCACGTAAGCATCAATAATCAATACCGTATGCTTTCTGATGCAACCACGCGTATTCATCGTATTTTTTAACAAGGGTGTTTCAACAGTTAACGAGGAAAACTTCCGCCGTTATTTTTATAAAAAGATATTTTTATCGTTTTCTCAATCCGACAATAATTCCGTTGTGGGGTCCACCAATGATTGTGCCGTCGTACGACTATTCCCTGTTAAAACGAATATTCCCTGATTAATCGAATATAATATAACAACTTGCGTACTTTGCAAAATTTATAAATATTACCCACAACTATAACATTATTTCAAATTCACACCTTAATATTAAAAAATAATATTTATAAAAAAAAATCATCTTTATTCATAAAAGTTGGGGTCTTACAGAAAGAGCTTTCCGAAATGGTATGACACGCTTCCATCGGACTCCCGGATTGAAAGTTATGAACGACCGAGCGAACAACGCGTTGTCCGAGTGTACGTACTTCGACACGACGGGACCCACCTTTGCCTGGGAAACCCGGGACACCATGCAGTACACTATTTGCTAAATAGAGGGCTTGGGGTGGCCATATTTGCAAGAGAAAGAGCGAGGAAGCCCTGTCAAATTTGCTCCGTACTTGCAATATACTGAGTGCTTTCCCATTTTATATATCTGTGAGCTCACATATAGCTACTTTTGTACTGGCGGCAGCCGAGTTTCATCCACTTTAAAGATATAGAAGCCTTCTCTGGCAGCCCACTGTAAGCCTTCTCACACACTTTGAAGCCTTTCTCTTCATCTTTGGACACACCCTTCTTCACGTTGAGAGTCGTGTTGCGTGTGTTTGCCCGAACTTCGGTCCGTGGTTTTATTTCAGTTTTATATATATATATATATATATATATATATATATATATATATATATATATATATATATATGGACTAACATTATCGAGTTATGCCTCGATTGAGTCTGAACTTGATGCAGAACGTTTATTCGTTTATATATATATATATATATATATATATATATATATATATATATATATATATATATATATATATATATGAACTGTGTCTGGACTTTGTTCGATGAGCACAATTTTACATCGGAAGCGCGTTTACTTGCTTTTATATATATATATATATATATATATATATATATATATATATATATATATATATATATATATATATATGAACTATTGTTGTCGAACTCATTACGATGAGCACAGATTTTACATCCTATGCGTTTATCGTTTATATATATATATATATATATATATATATATATATATATATATATATATATATATTAAATCCCACTTGGAGTTTACTTGTGGTGGTTGATTGCTTTTACGACTTTCTTTACGTTTAAATCTCTGCTGAGTTTACTTACGTGGCAATTGATCGCTTTACAACTTTATTTACTTTTCGTCACTTTGAAGTTTCCTCAAGTGGCGGTTGATAGTTTTACAACTTTATTTATGTTTAATCCACTTTGGAGTTTCTTAGTATGCGATAGATTTTTTACGACTTTATTTATATTTTCTGATCCCCCATGGAAGTGCTTCGTGGTGGTGATCATGTATGTATATATATATTTACAGCTTTTATATATATACCTGCTTAATGCTTTCATACAAATTGCGGTATCATATGAGCCTAGGAATCATGTGATCACAGATTTAGCCTATTGGATCTAGATTCGGTTCCCGTGATGGACATTTTCAAATTTATGGCGACATAAATTATTCTCATGGTGGTCGAATTTCCTCAGATGGTTTTCATACCCACGAGGAAATCGGCATTATTTTGTACATTATTTTCTTATAGATCTTCGCATCTCGAAAATAAAATCAATCAAGCCGAACACTTACTAAAATGGAAGTGTAAAAGGTCTCAATTACTATTGAGCACAAGGGTTTAAAAAACCTCTTTAATAAAATATCACTGCCATATCTTGCTAAAATTGAATTTTTACATAAATTCAAACCTTATGTATATAGGTGCGAACGAGGCCTCGCACTACTTCCAAATAACAACACATTGACCCACACACACACACATTCATATAACAGTTTCTTGAAAAGCGGCGGTCACCGTGGTAACACAGATGTCAGGGGGTGCTTAACACCTTCCCTCCGCATAATCAAGCCCCCGAACCCTAAATGAATTTCGATTTCACAGACCCGTTTAGCAGTGTCACATCACTAGGTCAATGTGCAAACCTTTTCTCGGTTGTGTTGGTACAACCATATAAAAAATCAACTGGCGACTCTCATAGTCCAATCGTCGACATGATACATGTCGGACCTTTTTCACTTGTTTTTTCAAACAAATCTCACCTAACATGAGAATACCAAAGAACAAGTAACGAAAATGGACAAATAAAAATCCCGACGTCGACACTAATAACCATTAATGTTTCTTATCACATATGAAGTATAATGCTTGTGACCCCAAATTTTAACATCAAGACAAGGGAAAAATATATCAACATTGTATTTTGCCCAAATGTGCAAGATTGCTAAATGATACACTTGTCACATGTGAAATAACATTAGCCGAGGAATAGATTACAAAGCTATAAAAAATACATTAAACTCCAAAATGTCAAATATTAAGATGAATATATCAGAAAATATTATATAGTCAAAGAGAATATATCAAGTTAAAAAATATATAGTACAGGAGAAGTTGGATAGCTTAAAGTACAAAGATTGAAATGCCCATCAATACGTGCCATTCTAACATGTACATTAGACACCAGAATAAAAATTTCGGATTCATTTTTCCTCCAATAGCAGATGTGCCTCTTTACATATGGGAGTTTCCTGGAGAAGCAAAATATATATTCGAATTTGATATGGTCACAACGAGTACGCAGAGACTCGGAAGGGAGAGGGGCAAGCACTAGATTTCAATATTCCGAGGCTTTTCTCCTTAGTTCGTTTAGCTCTTTCTCAATCTCAGTATCCCGGAATGGAAATCCAGAGTTTGTGCTGGCAATGGTTGTTCTCCCTGGTGGAAGCTCTCCTTTCTGTTCAGCCAAAAAAAAAACATCAATTAGTCTTCTTCCTCCTTATTCAACGTGTTTATTACGAAGAACAATTTTTTATTTTTTTGGTAGCATATAAGTAGAATAAGTTGGTTTCTGACTCGTGCAAGGATAGGTTCAGCCGAACCATGGACCATCCTGATGCTTCGCCTTTACAATTTAGTGAAACCAATAACAAACTCTTCCCACTGAGTTTTTTTTTTATAAAAAAAATCATAATACAACAGGGTTGCGAATAGTGTCAGAACTCCCTGATATATATTATATAACTGAACATTTTACCCTTCTGCAATCCAGTTGGATCGTTCCCCTCTTCCTCTCTCTCTAACCCTCTGCGGTCCCTTCACTCTGTTTCGGTGAACGATTATTGGATTAATAAAAGTTTGCAGGGGGGAGCGAGGGTGGGAGAAAGAGAGAAAATATATTCTAAATAATATTGGTCGGATCAAATTAGGAGTTCCAAGGAGCAAGCTCACTGCTCACATCTTGAATGAATCGTTTTTCACAGCTCACTTGTTCCAAACACATCCAACCACACACCCCCCCAAAAAAAAAACAACAACCCCTTTTCCTCTTTAAAATGCACTGAACTGAGATCTTTACACTCTGCATCCACCAAACTAGTGGCATACTTTTTAATTCATCTATAGTGTCACAAAAATGAGCTAGCCATCCACTTCAATGCAACGGAAACTTTTCTCCTAATAAAATATAGTTAACAATAGCTGCACAGTGCAAACAATCTCTCAAGAAAGTCATCCCAATTTTCAGGGGTGCTTACTGAAAAAATCAAGAAAACTAGAGCATTACCTATATGAAGTTTGTCACTCTCTGGCCTTCCCCCCACAACGAAAGTAGAAGTTTTATTGCTCTCAAAATATTTCATGGAAGTTCATAAAGCCTGAGTGTATGTTTGAATTACAAATATATCTACTTATGCTCACATGAAGATTCTAGTAACAAGAGCCTTAAAAATAGCAATGGCACTCAAAATATGTTAAGAATTGTGACACTGTTCATCTTTCTTTCATCTAAAATACTAAAATACATATGGTCTTCTTTCCTTCCTTTGCTTTTAATTGTAAGTACAATTTTTTCTTTAAATTTGTTTGCTTCGTTGACTGTAGATAGGCACGTAAAACTCATACAAACATTAGTTAACAGTTTACTAAGCGAATCTAAATATAGGGACTGATATGTTGTGACCCAATAGAAAAGAAGAAAGCCTTTGCTCAATGGAGATAAAAAATTTAAGGTCATTGTATGGTTGGACTACGTTGAGAGCCAAGTTATAGACTTCTATAGCTTTTGTTCACTAAATGGCTTTCCCTAAACTCAATTCCAATTTCCACACCTTCTTGATCATTAAACTGAGCACCAAGATCTTGGCTTTTATGTTGTGATATGAATGCTAACAATAACTAATCTTGCAATATGAAAACAGTACTAATTTCTTCTTTTCTACAATTACACAACTGATTCCAAAACTATATTGTTTAATTTTGTTTCAAGACAGTAAAAGGCATGATTATGTAAGTATTTCGTTTCTTGTTTTCTGCTTTTTTTCCAAAAATTCTACAAAATTTTTATTTTAAAAGTACTGTCTTCAGATTTTGGTTCAGACATCAAAAATAGGATAATCTGTATTATTTTAGATTATGAAAAATATGAGGTTTTGACTAGTAGTCCCTGATTTCATGCTATTAGAAGCATATCCCAACGGTCAAGACCATTGCAGTCGGAACAAATATATGCAAGTTCTAGTTAAACAAAAAAAAAAGATACCAATGTAATAAATTTACCTTTGTGCTTCCTGATAGTTCCTTTTTCAAGTCAGCAAGATCATCATCAACTGACGAGCTCTCCAACAATGCAAACTGCAAAAGGTGTACAATGTTTGGATTTTGGAGTCATATAAATCATATAAACACACAGAGACACGCAAAAAGCACTTCCTCCATAGGAAAATCTTCATTATAAGGGCAAATCAAATTCTGAAATATAAAATCAAAGGGAATATCAACAAAGCAAAAAGTATATGCTAGCATCCAAAAAATATGAATCTGTTTTTCATACACTCCTTGCACAAAAGGATGGTAGAATTACTATGAGCTGACATTAACAAGGCAATTACATATAAAACATGAAATGCTTCTCCTCATACTGCATGTATCTTTAATGCAACAACTTAAACAACTATGACTGGGAAAATCTAAAAAAGAAAGTTCCCTTGCCAACAAGTTTGAAGGAAAAAGAAAAACATTTTTTCTTTTTATCATACTGACCTATAAAAAGAATCAGTAACTCAAAATCTACGAAGTTGTGACATAAAGTAGCAACTACGTTCAAGCAATATACTCATATAAAGCTGCTTACGAGCTGAATGGAAACAAAACAATGCTTATGGGCTGAATGGAAACAAAATGAGCTCCTCCAGCAATTTTAGCTCTACTTCTTTCTTTTCTACTTTTTTTTGGACAAGTAGCTCTACTTGTCTTATGTTCCTAATCCCCCGGGTAACCAAATCTGTGAGCATGCTGGATCTGAAGTACCACTAACACAATCTCAAGAATAGCTTAAAGGAAATGTAAATTCAAAGAAACAAAAAATTTGGAATTTCGTTAAACTTCAAGATGGGGCCTACTCGGCCTCTTCATTTTTGAGTTTTAGGCTTAATAGTCTGTTAATCCTATATTTAAGTTGTTAAATTCTTAAAGTTTTCGTGTGCTTTTTTTAGAGGGTGTTTGGAAAGTTTCATTTTACTGGATTTGTTTGTATTGTAGTCTCATGGGTCTTTGCTTTATTAGTTTGATTTACTGCGTCTTTTAATATGGTTTCCGTTAGTCTCCTCATAGATTTTAAAGACAATTTTAATAGTTTACTAATAGAAGTCCAAATCCCACTAGCTATGGTAAAAAGTCTATAAGTGACACTGTAATGCTTCTCTCTCCCCCCCTCCCCCCACCCCAAAAATAAATAAATAAAGATGAGTTCTAAAGAATTATTTAGAAAGCTATTTGGAAATGTATGATGCAAGTTTGAGCCAAGATATGATGCCTAGTTTCTTTTTCTCTCTTTAATTTTATGCTTTTTAATATTACAATTAAGATCTGAGATTAACTCTACTCAACCCTAAAAGTACTCAGTTTAGTAGTTTACAAATCCCAATATCTTTATTAAATCTGGAAGTCTAAATGACTCACAAAAAGCCACTTCTAGGATTTGCAGAAACACACTTAGCACCCAGAACAGCATTTAAATATACTTTACGTTGCTCCATTCAAACCTCAAAGTAGTACCCTTTCTTTCCATTGTGGAAAACCTAAATATCTTGCATCAATTTCAGCCAAACTCCCCACACCCCACACCCCACTCACCAACAAAAAAAAGTCCATAAAGATGCCTCTTCTCTTGCTTCATAACACAGCTTTGTTAATTACCCAATAAGAAATGAAACGGAAAATGAGAAAGCACTGGCAGATGTTTTGAGACTTGAGAGAAAACTGTTACCTTTCCTTCAAGATCATCAGTAGTTAACTGATTAAGTGCGTCTGCTTGAGATTCCATTGCCAAAACTGTGAAAATAAATATTAAGTTTGCAGCTATTAGTAATGTAGTTGCATGCTTATGTAGTTCATTTATGTACTTAAACAATTATGATAATAGAGTTATAACATGCCAAAACTTTCCCCAATAAAGGCTTTGATCATTGAATAATCATTTTTAGATTAAAACCAAATTAAGCATGAAGAACAACTAAACAAAAACATTGTGATTTACAATATTTTGCACAAGTTAATGAACTGACATAGTTCGGATGCAAATAAGGTTCAGTATTAGCAATTCATTAGAAAAAATACTAATTTTAGTGGAAACATGTAAAGTAGTATAGTTAATCATGTTCATATATGCACAGGACATTCAAGGTGGGACGATGGCTGAAAATTCAAGCAAAGAGGTCAAGCATGGTTTATACAATGTTTACAGAGAACTGCTGTCAAAAGACATGAGGTCATTGTTTAGTATTAGAATGTAATTTAAAATAGTTAGGTAAGTCTTTTTTTTTCTTTTTTCTTTTTTGTAATTTTATTTGTTCGAATTTCCTGCCAAAAGTTAGTTGTAAGTCAAGTGGTATATAAGTAGTTCTCTGTTTCAGTTGTAAGCAATTTTTCATTTATGAAATTCCAAAGCACATTTTGCTCTTTCCTACTTCCAAATCCTTGAAAGCAAGTTAGCAACATATCTTCCACTAGAAGCAGAACACACCCACTCCTCCCTAACCATTCAAAAGATGGAGATCCATGAGCCCACGCCACAGGACAACAGCAAAAATAAATGACCTTATGACTCATTATTATGCCTCCATATGTAAAAAATATCCAGCGTAGGACCTTATCAGGTCTCGACTCTCGAAATCATTAATATTCAATCTTTGTAAAACCATATACCACAAGGGAAAAAAAAACCTTGACTATTTTAAGGACCTCGGTTTTCCAAATGTACAAAATCAATGGGAACTGAATAAGCACCTAGAGCAAGTCAGAAGAGAAGAATAACTCTTTCCGTAAAGGGGTACAGAATATGATGGGGACTCTAAGTCAAGAACAAAGAAGATATTTTTTATATTTATTATTTAGAGTTTTTATTATGTTTAATATAAAAGTAGCTGATGTGATTTATGTATTATATTTATTAGTGGAGATTTAGGACATTAATTAGGGATTAAGAAATAAGGGTATTTTGGTCGTTTTTCCCCAAGTTATATTAGGGTTTTGTCTTTTTAAATAGTGATATAATTCCCACAAGTCATTTACATTACATACTATTGATATTGAAATTGATTATTTTATTCATACCGTAGAGGTATTTTATCCATCTTGGTATTGATACGTGGAGTTAATACACTTGAAAGATCTTAATGGTTTAAACGCGGACTTTAAATCTTAGTTTATTTTCCATTATTTATTCATCCTAAATCTGTCATGCATCATTTTTGGTATTAGAGCTTAAGGTTTTCCATCAATTTCTTATTTTTTTATTTTTTGGGAGATCTTTGGTTTTTCCAAAAAAAAAAATGTACGTCGTCGGCCGGAGTTACTTTTCATTGCCAGAGTTACTGTTCGTCGCGATTCATTGTTCAAAAAAAAGAAGAAAGGTAGAAATGAGAGAAATTGTTGTCGTGATTTGTCCATAGTTGTCACGAAGTTGCCTAGGCGTTCTGGCGTACCAGCAAGCAGCATGGCGATGCTCGCCTTGGGGGTAGGCTACCAAGGGCCCAAGGCATTACTTTACCCATTACAGATCCAATTAAAAGGGGGAGAGAAGAAAATTAAAAGTTATCTGCAACTTTTATTTTGTAAACAACAAAGAGTTCCAAAACACGACTGTGAAGAGAGTCCTAAAACTGAAAAAGAAAAAGATCGACTGAAGAAGAAAAGGATCGACTAAAGAAAAAGAAAAAGAAGACTTCTGGCTTTTTACTGCTTGTCCTCTTTCTATTCTTTTTTTTAATTAGAGGTTAGTTGTCATCCACTAATTTATGCAACGAGTCATTGCCCACTAAAAGACAAAAGCAAGTAGTGGTGTTCCATGTGTAACACTTGTGAACATTCAATAAATAATTAACTTAACATAAAAAGTAAATAATAAATAAAAAACACCATTTAAAAAATAATAAAATAATAAATAATAATAATAAATTTAAATAAATAATAATAATAATAATTTTTCTTTTTAACAAAATAATAAATATTTCTATTTTTTCATAAAAAGTAGTAAATAATTATTTTGTTACTTTAAAAAGTAACTCTTTCTCCATGAAATATTAAATGCTTATTGCATGTACAATTTTAACCCTTAAAAGTTATAATTTTGACCACATAAATCATAAAACTCTTGTAACTCCAAAAAATATATAAATAATATTTTTTTCCCTCAAATTAAATATATATTGCAATGTGTTTTTAATGCTATTCCATGATATTAGTTATTATATTTTGGATTTTAATGTATATAATTTCATTACTCAATGTACTTTTGAAGTAAAATATATAATGTATAAATTGAACACTGTTAACGACTTTTCACCATACGGACGCCATGGCATGCGCCTTATTGCCTTGGCGTCCTGGCGGTCAGCTACCGCCGTGGTGTCGTGACAACTATGGTTTTGTCGACATCTAATATGATGAGTAGTAACCCTAATCTCCAACTTATAAATATCTTACCAAAATTACAATTTGCTCCGCCATAGTTTCATCTAATATTTCAGTTTTAGCACATAATTTATATACTTTTCACTTGTACCCTTTATCATTTTATATTAGCCCCTACACTTTCTGCATTCATACTTTAGCCCCTGTTTTATATTTTCTTTTCAGTTTGGCCCTTAAGTTATCAACAAAAAAAGTTTTATTTTATTTATTTATTTATTTTATAGCCTATTGTTCCAAACACCCAATGTCTCAAGCCACTAAAGAATTGCTTGCAAAAGTAAAGGAGTATATTTGGTGTCTCGACGGTGAAAATGATCGAATACACAAGATTACCTTGGAAAATTGCAACGTCAATATCAGATAAACAAAGAAAAGCTTAAGCAAGGAAACGTTAACAACTTAAAGCAAAAGAACATCAAAAGGCTACACATGAAATGGTTTCTATATGTTCTTTTATAAAAGATAACATCTCTTTTATAAAAGATGACGTCTCTTCTATAAAAGAAGGCCTTGTTGACTTGCGGACACATATCCAAGCAGAGCAAGAGAAAGAAAAAAAGGATGTTCTAAATTTTGGGACTACAGACAGTAGTGACGTGTTTATGAAAATTCTTGGAAGTTCCAAAAGTTGAACCAGAGATTGTATATGAACAATAAATTGAGAAAAACTCTAAAGTTGCTTTTGAGTTGTTCGTTATCGAAGAAAGGACGATTCGAAAAGTTGATCCAATCCAAGTTGACATTGTTGACTTCGTTGTTCAAAAAAGCTTCTTTTCAGCACCTTTGAATACAAAAGTAATGTTATCATCAATTCTCTTTCCAAAAAAATTTGAGTCTTACCGCGTGATGATGTTGTCAAATATGTTCCAAAATGTTTCTTCCATTGCAAAGGAGTTTGTGGCTTATTCAATCATATTATAAAACTCGATGTCGAGTTTTCTCCAACAAGAGGAGAATGATGGGAACTCCAAGTCAAGAACAAAGAAGAAAATTTTTATATTTATTACTTGGAGTTTTTATTATGTTTAATATAAAAATAGTTGATGTGATTTATATATTTTATTTATTAGTGAAATTTTAGGAAATAAATTGTTATTAAGAATTATTAATAAAGGTATTTTAGTCGTTTAATATTTTTATTATTCCCCAAGTAATATTAGGGTTTTGTGTCTCTTTAAATAGTAATGTAATCCCCACAAGTCATTTAGACTACATACTATTGATATTGATGTTGATTATTTTATTCTAGGTATCCTATCGTAGAGGTATTTTATCCATCTAGGTGCTGATACATGGAGTTGATATGAGAGATGAGTTTAAATCCTAGTTTATTTTTCATTCTAAATTTGTCATGCATCAGAATAACTCTTACGATAAAGGGTACACTTTCAAGATTTATTTGGAGTTAACCTCGATTGCCTTTTTTAATTGTGATGGATTGGAGGAGATTGGGTGGGATATCATTTTGTATCTTGATGGTGCAATTCTCAATTTTGGTGTACACAACCCCGTCTGGCTTTAAAAAAATTCCCTTTTCACTATGGTGAAGGAGGTAGTGACTCATCTCTTGGAGAAGGCTATACGAGAAGCTCTATCAAATATGGTGGTTTCACTTTCACATCAGCTCTTTGTTCATGATCTTGATTCTTTTCTGGTAAAGTGGTAATTCATCTCAGTTGAGGCATTGGAGGAGGATGGTTTTATTGCTTTATCTATGTTCAGGCATACTTCAACCTTTAGGGTAATATGAAGAACAATGACAAGTAACTTTTAAGAGTGGACTGAAAGTTTTGGATGGATGTTATACTATAGATTTTCCTTGAAAGATTAAAGCAAGAGTATAGTTAGTTCATTACGATTATGCTATCAGCCTAACAGCATATGGAAGTGTATCTTTTATTGATTAAGTTGGCCGTAAATAGGCTATCCGATTTATATTCTTGATTATCAGATATTTAAAACTCGGGTTATCTGTACAAAAAATTCATTATCAATACCCAGGGATTCAAAACAACAATTAACAGCATTTTTAAAGGAATTGATTAGCAGCACTTCCTTATTGGGATGACCAGGATTCATTCTATTGGTTTAAGATTATCAGATGCAGACATTTTATCCATGAATACGTCAACGGCCAGTTTACTCTTTTACAACAGATACATGCAATTGAATCTATATAAAGCTTACAGTCATTTATCTAATGCAAAAGAAAAGTAGTAAACAGAGAGAGAAAGAGAAAGAGAAAAAAATAAAACGCTAACCTTTTTCCTCCATCTTTTCAAAAGCTGAAAGGGCACTGCTTGTATTGACATTACCCAACAATTCACTAACTTTGGTTGCAGTCCTGAAGAAGAAGCGGTCATTCTACAGTAATTGTGAGCAAGCATGCTACATTGGAAGCGGGGAAAACACAAAGTACATATTTTACAGAGGGTGAGAACAAACTTTGCAGACTGTGAACGTGCTTTAAGGGTATCTTTCTTTGACTTTGCCTCCTGTATTTTACTTTCTAAAAGCTGTCAACAAGTAGATAGCCAGAGTCAACCCCAAGGTCATCTAATGTCGTCATATATTTAGGCCGCCAATATAAATTCTATAGAATAGAGAAACATGTGAGGCCTCATAAATAAGTGTGAGCAGAGAACAAAGAAAATGGAAAATGGAAACTTGCCCGTGTATTGGACACGAGGTTATCGACAACACTTTTCTGCTGATCGAGTTGAGTCTTCAAAGCATTAGCATTATCCTGCAGTATGAATAAAGTGGTGTTAGGTAGATAGGTCGTTCTTGTTCATGTGGGAGAAGGGAGGACTGAGAGAGAAAGAGAGTAAATTTAACCAAAGATCTTCGTCAATCAAAAATATAGATCTCTTAGATAATTTTGTTTGTATGTGAATAATAAGAAAGTGAGAGTTTTAAATAAGGCACGAGTTGCCAGACTCATCGGCAAGAGAGTCAAGAGACTGGTTTACAATGCAGAGAATAGAATATAGAAAATATTTGGAAGTTGCTAAATGAGAAGGGAGAAATTAAGAAGCTTTTCAAGTATTTTGTAAGATCATAAACTTAGACAAGTGATGAATTATAACTAATTAGGAAATCTACAGAAAATGTTAGGTCCTTTGTACTGAAAACTTGTCAAATTTAAATAGACTTCACATTACATAAAGTTTCTTAAAATTACATACAGCTGTTTAATTTCGGAGACAGTTTCTGAAGAGAGATTGGGAACAGGGTGTGGAGGTGGTTGGGGAGAACTTACAGCATATGATTTACGCCTTTTCAGAGCCTCGCGAGCAAGATCCTCGTTTCCCTTCCCAAGAGCCAATTGTGCTCTACGGTACCTATGATCAAACCATGATAAGTACAAGCTATTGGAAACAACTGTACCCCTTTCTAGAGCAATACACAAATGATCCTTTGCAATTACCACTCCTCAGATGCTTGTTGTGCAGCTTTGTATTTGTTTTCCAACTGCTTCTGTGATGCCAGAACCTTGAGAGAAAATGAAATATGTAAGTGTCTTCACCTCCCTTCCCTAAAATATCTTTATGTGGAAATATTATTACTTAATGAAGGAATATATACACAGAAAAACTTAAGAAACGAAAGAAAGAAAATCAAAACAAACATACTTGGGCTGTAGCTTGACGCATCTTAATTAAGTCATCATTCATCTCGATAACAGATTGTTCTAAGATCTTCTCAGGGTCTTCAAAGGAGCTTATAATTGCATTTGCATATGACTACAAGTATGAGACAGAAAGAGAGAAATAGCATTTTAGCAGTGCATTACTGACAGGGAAGGCTGAAGACATGAGTCCCACAATATAATGATAAAATATGAATGTTCAAATAACCTTAATAACCCTGGCAAATCGATCAAAAAGGTTCATGCGAGTACCAAGAGCACCCCCACCAAGAGCATTAGATCTCGATCTATTGGAATGAACTAGTCGTATTCCAGTAAACTTCCGAGCACCCACTAAAAGAAGTATGAATGAACTCTATAAGAAATAAATTTATCTAAACAAAACAGGGTGTCACAATTCCGAGCCTTGAGATTACAAAAATCTGCATTAAAAAATCCAACTTCATGAATGATCAAAAAAGCACAGTAGCAAGTATAGAAAGGATAGAGCGAAGTTGCTTTTGGCATCACAATTCCGAGCCTCAAGAATGTTACTAACATGGAACAAACCGGCATTCAATTATAAACCAATGTCCTCGATTTATATCCTCCAAATAGTATAAACTACAACATAAATACCCCCAAATCGAAATTAAGCAACACCCACAAAGTTTTTAGTGTAAGAATCAAAAGTATATATATACACAATGAACGATTAGTTGCATAATCCTATTAATTAATCCTAATGGCATCAATTAATTGTTCCAAATAGCATAAGCTACAAATCAAAATTATTCGAACATAATTCATATTTAGTTACATACTACCATTAATTCAAAAAAATTACCTCCACTACCAAAGAAAGCTGTTCTGAAAGGCTGTTCCCTGACGATAAAAAATCTATTAGTGGGTGCCTGAAGTGAAACAGATGGTGCGGACGCCATGTTTATTGCTGTAATTGTCATTTTTCTACTGATTTCGAACAAACCCAATTCGCAATTTGCTGAGGGAGGAGAGAGAATTGAGGGATTAATGGTGTTGGAATCTTGGGGGCAAGGTTTTATCGAATGTGTGTGTGTGTGTTTACTGTTTACACTCTTTTGATTTCTTCATGTTTGTGGAGACTAGCGATCAGGAACGAGCGATGAGTTGAGGTTTTCATATCTAAATTTTTATATTTTTATCGACAGAAAATAAAGATTTATTTGTAAGAATTTTGTCAGCATAATGCATTGTTATCAACCCTCCTAATATTTAAATTTCACTTATTTATATTTTAATTTTTAATAATGAATAAAAATATAATTAGATAAAATTCAAATATACTGATGTTTAATTTTTATGTCCAATTTTCATTTCCGCCTAGAAAAGCTCCATAGGTTTTTATATTAGGGGTCAGCATGGTGCAATTCGGTGAAGTGCGGTTTGGCAAATTCAAAATCGGACATGAAATCGTTTGTGATTAGTGCGGTTTTAGTTCTAAAATCAATTGAAACAACAAAATTTTATGCAATTTAAATTAATAATTTAGCATCACACTATTAAATACCACTTTGATAACACACAAAACCTTACTTATAATGTTTTGTATAAACAAAAGTTAAATAGAACCAAATCCAAATCGTAAATTCGATTTTATATAATGTAGGGTGTGACTAGTTTTATATAATGTAGGGTGTGACTAATTAATGTTGAACATAAAATGATAAAATTATTTAATTATTTAATGAGTCCCATGTTTATTATCATATCTCACGTATTTGTTCGTATTTATTTAATATCGATAAAATTTGTTATCATATATAACACTATACTTATATAAAAAAACCATAAGTTTAACCTTTTAAGTTTAGGATAATAATATTTGGAATTTGGAATTTGGAATTTGGAAATTGAAAAATAGAAAATATATGTATATGAGTTGTTATGTATTTATATAAACATAGTGGTGGATAACACTGAATAAAGTTTGTTGGTAGACTTGTTGTAAATTGTTATTGTTATTATAATGATGATGATGATGGTAAGCTCAATTATATTCTCATTAAAATTTATAAATCACTTCAGACAACTTGACTTCTTTATCTTGTTGGCGTAGTTTCGGTTTTATGCATGCGATTTTGACCAATAACCAAACTCGAACCGTAAATTCGGTTTTTCAACCCACCTAAAATCGTCACATACGCCGAAACCATTTGTGCGATTTTAATTGATGCAATTTTTGATAAGATTTCGGAGGCAATTTGATTTCTTACTCACCCCTATTTTATATGATAATAATGGGGTTTTTTTTTTTAATTTCACATTTTGTTATTTTTAAAAATTACTTCTCACATATGATAGTGAAATTCAATTCAATTTCACATTAGAGAGAATTTTTATTATATAGGAAATGGATCCAGTCTGGGAGTCCGGACAGGCTTAAAATGCGGACCAATTTTTTTTTTTTTTTTTTTAAAAAATTTAAAAAAGTTTAATATTTATGAATCGAATTTTCCATAATCTGATTTTTTTGGGCGTGATTTAGATACATATAACAAAATAGGTGCATGCATCGCTTTGTTATATGTATCCAAATCACGCCTAAAACATCAGATTATGTAAAATTCCAGTTTATAAAATATTAAACTTTTTTAAGTTGTTTTTAAAAAAAAAGAAAAAAAAATCCGCATTTTAAGAAAATACTGAGTCCTGGATAGAACTGGACCCATACCCATATATATATATATATATATATATATATATATATATATATATATATATATATATATATATACACACACTTATTCAAATATCATGTCCCAAAATAATACTCCCTATGCCCTTAAAAAATGGAGCTATTTTGTTTATACTTTTTGAATATTAAAATTGAATAGGAGTAATTGTTAACAACTCTTTATTATTGATTTTTTAAAGTTAATTTAACATATTTTTAAACTCAAAATTGATATAAAGTTCTTTAATTTAAATCAAAACATTAATGAATTAATATTGTAACATATCTAAAATGTATTATCACTAATTTTATTATTTCAAATTTTGTAAACAATTATCTTAATTTTAAATTTGAATATGTCCCAAATTGATTTTCAAAAGTTAACAATCATCTCATAATTTGTAACGGATGAATGTTATAATTTAACAATGTTTCAATATTATTGAGAAAAAATTACATCGAGGTGTGTTCATTATAAATATTAGTGTCTTTTTAGAAAAAAAGATTATTTTTAAAGATGAGAAAGTACATTATAATGAGTTTAGATTTTGAAGTATTTGTTTCTACTATTATAATTTACCTTTTTTGGCATTTCAACTTTGAAGTTGATATTTATTTCTATTTTTATTTTTTTTGAGGAAATTTCTGATATAAAAAAAAGGCACCATCTCTTCTTTTTTATAAGGGTTAAGTTCAGATGACCACCTGGGGTTTTAGCTCTTTCCCACTTAACCACCTGTAGTCAGTAAAACTACATTTAAACTCTCGACTTTTTGAGTTGAAGTGAATAAATCACCTTTTCCATCCAACTTAAACCGTGCGTGTATGTCAGACACCAAAAGTGCGTGAGAAGGGGCATGTAATGGTAAAAAAACAACTGGTAAATGTCTAAAATATCCCTTCTTCTTCCTCTTGGCTTTTAAGAGCATATCTGAAATCATTTTTTTTCTACCCCATTTCAGCTCCATCGCAGACGAAATTGAAACCTACTTCTTAACTAAAGCTCCAAAAATCGTAGCACACAGTGAGAGTAGGAAAAAGAATCCGGCTGGTAAAGGAGAAATAATTGAGCAACAACCATTTGCAATTTCTGAAGGTAAGTTTTCTAATCCCCTTCCATTCCTTTTTCATTCCATCCTTGTTAAGAAAATGACTTTCATAGCCGAATGGTTGGGCATGAACTTGAAGGACTGTTTGTCCTTTTAGTTGTCATGTTGCTGCTTGGAGTAATAAGGATGTTGTTATGGGTTGTTATTGTAAACAATGGCTATGAAATTAGTAACCTAAAACTATGCCTATCAGCTGTTTGATAAAAGTTCTAAAAGAACTATTTTGACTGAAAACTATATATTAGACGAAAGTAAAGCTTGGGCTTGACTTGTTTATCATATGTGGTGTTAACTAGAAATTTTGAAGGTATTAGATTAGAGCAAAAAGCAAATTCAAGCTAAAACTAATATATATATATATATATATATACATTTATGGTATACTCTTTGATATTATTCTTCGTGTTGTTTATGTGAATCAGGAGTCATGTCTTCGTCAAGCAATGATGTAGGAAGGATGAATGGTGACTTGCGCTACATATCTAGGCAATGTAAATGTGGGAAAAAAGCAAGTGTAAGAATTGTTGACTCGAACAAACCATCGAAGGGGAGGTTATATTTTGTATGCGATGAGTGTGAGTTTTGGGCATGGTGCTTGCCTTCTACAACAAACTCAAGTAATCGGAATAGTCAAGTAGCCCCAATGAAGACAATGATGAATGGGGACATCAATGAGTGGAACAAAATGCAAGTGTTCGTGTGAAATTTGAATAACATACCAAGTAGGATGATAGTTGTTGAAAGTAATGTGAAGATGATAATTGTTGTTGGACTTGTGTTGTATTTCATGTTAGTCATGATGTATTTTATTAGTAACAAATGAATGTATAAACTAAATGAATGTAGTTTAGGAGACCAATGGTAGCAAGCATTTTTCTTCGTTAGACTTTATGTTATGGATCCATGGAATTAGTTCTTCTTCTTTAAATGATTGGATTGCAAATTTTGTTTTATATATGTTCTTTGGATATAACTTGTTGGATTTATGTTAATAGTAGTTGATTTTGTTGTATGGATTTCACTCAACATTAAATGTAATTCACATAAAAAAGAGAGGATTTCACTCAACATTTTGCTGTATGGAATGTATAAACTGTCAAAACAAGGTGTAAAATATTGTAAGCTGATTAAACAAGGTGCAATAATGATTAAACAATATTGCAAAAATAATTCCAAAATGGACAATCAACATTGTACATGCCCTGCTGATTGATGCCAACTAGTAGACAAAGTATATGACTGTACCTACTATTAATTCTACCAACTATAAAACATTGTCCAAAAACTACCCATTGATGCCAACTATAGTAGACAAAGTATACACAATCAACATAGTCAAAAATAGTTACAAGACAAAAATGCTCCAAAAACTACCCATTGAAACATTAAAGCCTTAATCCCCCCAGTCCTCCCTTTTTTTGGTGATCTGCCTATCTTGCTCTTTATGGCTCCCTTCTTTATGTTCTTCCTCGTAGGCTGTGAGCTTGAAGCATGCTGATTACTCCACATAGTAGACAAAGGTGGTGTGGGATTAGGTTGAGAGCTTGATTTGGGTTGATTAGGTATTTCTGAAGTTGTTGTAGCAGTAGCAGTCCCTTGACTTGACTGTCCTCTAGTTTGCAGCTTTTGTGGCCTGGGATTTGACTAAAAAATAATGCACAAGCATGTTTGTTATCCCAAATAAAGGTTTCAAACAAAGGTTATGCACAAGCAATATAAATAAGTTAACCTTTACAATGTCATGTGACAGTTTACAGTTTTCAGTTTTCACACACAAATAGATCATCTATTAACATGCCAATGAGCACAACCATTCCAGTTAATGAACACCAACTGACCTAAGCAGATGAACAATTATCCAATAATGAAATAAGGGAGATGTAAAATGCATTCCAATAAAACCTAGTAATCTATTAAAATGTACCTTAACAGAATCATTGCACATTAGTTCAAAGTCCTTCATGGATCGATGTGGTCTGTAGGAATGTCTCATCGTGTTGACTGTGGCAATGTTGGTGATGTTGTTTTTTATTTATCTAAAAATCAAAACATGTTAAACTGTTATAAATAAGAGTTAAAAATACAATTAAAAGTATGAAAAACATAAAGTATATACCTTGTTCATTCTTGATTTAGGATGAAAAGGTAATGTACATGCCCTGCTGTTATGCCCAAGTGTTAAACACCTTGCACATGTGACAGTGCCACCACTTCTTGTTGCTTTATGTTGGTTTTTTGGTTCATTTGCAGCCTTTCTTCTGAGTTTCCTTGGTCTGCCAGTGGGCTTATGATATAGTGGAGGCTGAATCTTAGCAAAATTGGAATGAACCCATTCATGGTGACTTGGCACAGGCTTTATGATAAAGTTATATGTGTTCAAGTATACATCCTTGCTATAGCACTGATGGCAATAAGCCTCTGGCTGCTCCTTATTTGCCCATATTGCAGACACAACATGTCTGCAAGGAATCCCACTAAGCTGCCACATTTTACAACCACAAGTCCAATCATTCAAATTCATAACCCATGTTCTGTCATCAACTTCTACTTCAAATTCTCCACACCCAGACTTCAAAGCAGTGCATCCCCTACAAGCTTTCTTAATCATCTCCAATTTTTTCTAAATTCTGGGCCCAAGTGACCCTACATACTTGTCCATGCCTTCTCTTTTTACCTGAAACCTAACCATTAATTTCTTTCTTATCCACTCTAGCATGTTTATTATACCTTTATCCCTTGCCTCCAGGATGTAATTATTCCATGACTCATTCAAGTTGTTCACTACTACATCACACTTACTGTGGGGTGAAAAATGAGACCTGGCCCAACAGCCATTAACCACTTAGCTGCTTCTACATCAGCTTTGTGCACCACACTCATGGCTTCTTCAAATGAGAACATGTCACCACAACTAGCTGCATTCCAGAACAAATCCCTAAGTAGCTTCTCCCTAAATTTAATCTTGAAGTTGTTGTAAAAATGCTTTAAACAAAATCTATGTTCATTGTTGGGTAACATTGTATTGAAGACCTCTACTAGCCCCTTCTGCCTATCAGAAATGAAAACATGCCTTCTTGTTTCATTTTCACCTATGTCATCTAGAAGTTGAGTAAGAAACCACTGCCAACTATCTTTACATTCAATTTCAACAACAGTAACTGCAATGGGAAATATGTTATCATTAGCATCTCTTTCTATAGCACTCAGTAGCTGCCCTCCAAAACCCCCCTTTAAAAAACACCCATCTAATCCTATAATAGGTTTACACCCAACTAGGAAACCATGTTTGGAAGCAGCAAGCATCATATAAAGCCTATGAAAAACAGGTAGTGAACCAGGTCTTTCATCTAGACCCTCACTACAAAATTTGAAGACTGTTCAAGGGTTGAACTGTTTGACTGTCTCCACATAATCCATCAGCCTGTTATACTGGTCTCCTACATCACCTTGCATATGTTGTAAAGCCTTTCTTTTAGCTCTATATAGGGATGTTTTACTTAGACTAGAGTTACATTCTTTTTGTGCCTTTTTCTTCCATGCCTGCAAATCCCACTTAGGATTATCTCTCAAGTCATGATATATATTTTTTGCCAAGTATCTCATCACAACAAGATGATTCTTATCCTGTCCTGCACATGTATGGTCCCCCCCAAAGATTTTATCTTAAAAGTTTGTTCACTCTGTTTGACTGATGCATGAATCCTCCATTTACAGTTTTCACCTTTACACTTAGCAGTTATTCTTTTTCTGTCGTTTTGAATATACTTTATGTCAAACCCCCCTTTAATAGAAAATTCAACTAATGTTTGTCTAAAAATTTCATGATTTGAAAATTCCATTCCATTCCAATCTCAAATTCTATCTTACCCATATCAGTTGCCTCATTAAACTCCATACATCCACCCCCTTCTAAATTGTCCTCATCATCTGACAGAATAAACTTCCTCCTTAATGCATCTTTCCCTTCTCCATCATCACCATCACTCCACCAATCCTCTACAAAGACATCATTCATGTTCACTGGTGGTTCATCTATTTTTTTTTGCCTTCTTCGAATATATCATCATCCCCAGGCCCCTCTAGATCCTCATCCATCCATGGTGGATGCTTTGCTTCTTCTCCAATATCATTATCAGCCTGTTTTTTTAATTTTTTCCTTTGTATATTTTGTTTGTTTTTTAGGCTTTTCAGTTTGTTTCCCTTTTCCTTTGTCTGTTTCTTTCTTCTGCCTTTTATCTATTTTTTTTGCTTCCCTTTATCAGTAGTACCACTTTGGTTAATGTTATCAGTTGTTTCACTTTGAACACCAAAGTTCTTTTCATTTTCACTTTGGTTCATGTTATCAGTTGTCAAACCACAAATATACCTAACAGTTTGGTTAATGTTATCATTTTCAACTTCTTCTGGCCCAACAACTTGTATAGGACCCTTCATTTCTTGTCCATATATATATGCACCTCCTCACTCTCTGCATTAATTAAGAAATCAATCATATCAATGACATCTTTGTCATTTTGCATCATAATGCCCCACCCTCCCAAATTTTATATCCCGGTACAAGATAATAAATATTCACATTTGAAACTGGACATAAAGTAGAGTAGTATTCATGTATACTAAGCAAAGAAAGGTAATCCAACCCAACATTCTCTACTATTTGTTCACTACCCCCAACATATTTATGTACTGGATCTTGAACAAACTTCCCACCATAATGAAAAACAATTCTGGTAGACATTCTGCATTAAACAAATGAAGGAGAAATGTTTGAATAATATACCAAATATTGTAACAAGTATCACAAAAAGGGGACCAAATTCAATGGCAGACACTGGGGGACAATAATAGTAATAAAGAAAGGGGGGACCATAGTACTGAGTATAATTTATCCAGGACCAAATATACTAACTAATTCCACAAAAAAACATGCATGCATATACAACAAACAACTCAAAAAGTGAACAAATTACATATGATATCTATCAGTCAAGGATAAATTTACCTAAATCGGCACCAAATTAAGTATCACAGACCCCAAGCGAAGGTGGGAACCCAGTAAATCACGAAGATCCACCACGAACACACTAACCCACACCCTATTTCTCTCGCCTCTCTAGCCCTAGATATCACCACGATCGCTCGCTTCTCTAGCCCTAGATATCAAACTGAAATGAAATGAAACAAAACCCTTATCACATCTATCATTTTCAATATATATATGGAGGGTAATTAAGTCTTTAGCCAGCTCAAGTAACGGAGTTAAGACGGAAATCATTTATTCACTTCAACTCAAAAAGTCGAGAGTTTAAATGTAGCTTTACTGACTACAGGTGGTTAAGTGGAAAAGAGCTAAAACCCCAGGTGGTCCTCTGAACTTAACCCTTTCTATAAAATTGATCATGACAACACTTCTTCCTACATTTCACAAAAATGTGCACTTTAAATAAGAGCTAATAAAGAGACATCTCACCCCATATATGATATATAAACATCAGATTCGCTTGAATCATTGAAGTTATCATGTATTTGATCTGCCAAGAAAGAAATCAAAAATAGGGCAATACAACATTTCAAAATGTTTATTGTAAATTTGGCAAGTGCAGGTCGAACCACAAAGACTAAATCAATTCTTTAATATATCATTAATTAATATTTTAGGCAAATTAGAAACAAAGATATTGGAGAAGATTTAATAACTAAATTATGCAAACTATTAATTAATAACGGAAACTATTAATGAGAAAAGATAATCAGGAATCAGAATTCACCAAATATTAACATAATAAATAATTTCTTATTTTCTAAATTAATTCCCAAATTATTTTCCCTTCACTTTAAAAATAATAACTCATATAATTAATATGGGCAATCATAAGTTATGGAAAAAAAATCATAGATTACTATAACTTATCAAAACCTCGCAATCAATATAAGAATCATATGCAATTTATACAAAAAAAAATATGAAGGCGAGAATAATTAGGCATTAGTTTTAGAATGGAAAGAAAATATTATTATGAAATACCTAATTTCATCATCATCCTAGCTATTAGAAATTTAGTTAGTCGTGGAATTAAAAATAAAATCAAATAATATTAGTACTACTATTTGCAAGAAATGAGAACAATAATTAAAAAGAGAATTTCTATTATATCAATAAAAGAAAGTTACGAATATTCCCTAACAGTAGTACCACACATGATTGGAATAAAAAAAGGACAAAAGCTCTAAATATCTTATTCCCTTCTACACTGGCGAAAAACTAAGGAAAAAAAACAAGTAGTGCCCTTTCTCTAAAACAAGAGGCTTATTTATAGGAAAAATAAATTTGTATCCTAATTTAGGTTCCTTAAACTTGGACACTTTTGTTCCTTTTTATCCTCTTCTTTCCTTCCTTGCTTCAATCTCTATATGGCAATCCTCCAAGAGTCCTTTTTAATCTTTAAAAGTTGGATATAAATCATTTATTTGCTCCCCAAGAAAAATAAATATTATTTCCAACAAAACAAAATAAAATGTACAAGTTAAATAAAATAAGCATATAAAATAATAAATATGAGTATATTAAAATATATTAATTATGTGTTTAACAAATTCCCCCATACCTAGTTTTTGCTCGTCCTCGAGTAAAATAAAAATAAAACAAAAACTATACTACTTTATATTCGTAGGAAACACTATTACACTTAGCATGTGCAACAAGCTTTTAAACCCCAAGGTTACCCCAAGTGGACGAGTTATGTCTCGTGAGGGTTCGCAATGAATATACCCACAAAATTCAAAACAAAATCTTTTTGAGTTTAACAAGTTATGAAATTGAAAGAAAACTTCTAAATATCCATGGACATTAAGCAAAATTAAATTCAAAATCACACTTTCACCTTATCAAAAATACTTAATCTTCATTTTAGACACCATCCTTCATAAAATTAATTTCATGTGATACATACATGTGTATATGATGTAATTCTTAGTAGGGATTTTTATCATGAAAATAAAGCAAACTCATTTTTCATTTCTTTCTTTCTTTTTTCCCATTTTTTTTTCATGACTTGTGCAATGTCTCGTTTTTAAATATTTTTCAGAGTTACCCATGTAGCGAGCGTTAGACCAATAACTCCCAAACCAGTTGACACTAGGTGTAAAGACACCCCTAAGGGCTTACTAACTTGAGTAACAAAGGCCACAAAATTAGACTAGTCAAGCTGCTTTTATCTATCATATTTTTTAACGTGAATATCGATGCTTCCTAAGACTTTGATACCCAACTATTTCGCAGAGTCGGTCCTGGATTTTCTAAGGCCCATGATAAATTTTCTCAAGTGTTCCCCTTTATACAAATTAAACAAAAAAATAAATAAATTATCAACTAATTAATTTTATTAAAATTATAAGAATTTAGGAGGGTGTATTCAATTAAGATTTTTAAAGACTTTTAAAGACATTAGATGTTTGGCTGTATTCAATCAAGACATTTAGGTGGGTGTATTCAATTAAGATTTTTAAAGACTTTTTTTAAGTGACAGACTTTTGTAGAATTTGTGGAATTTTAATGACTTTCACATACTTTAAAGACTTTTTTAAAATGATTTTTATAGACTCCATGAAATAAGTAACAGACTTTTATAAACTTTTTATCAAGACTGTGATATAGACTTTTGTATACTTCTAATATATCTTGCAACTTATATTAATTGTTAATTAGCCCATGTGTACAATATTTCCCTCTTTTTTCATGAACTAGAGTAAATCTCATTATATTATTGTGGCATGAGATTTTATATATGTTGAAAGCGTTCACATTATTATACTCATTTCATGATACATTTGGATACTCGGATACCAATAAAACTTAGAAACTACAGACACAATACAAAAATTAAGCTCACTTTTCATTGACCTAACATTTATCAAAGCAGTGCGTTTTTCCCTTTTTTATAAGGGAAAGATAACGATTCTGTCAATTTGTCATGCAAGAATACAACCACATGTTACATTATCTCACTATGATACACCAAGGACACTTGAAGACGAATATAGAGGATGTCTCAAAAATTAACAGTGATTTCCTTCGTTTAAAATGTCAGAAAACTAAAAAAAAAACATACACATCATATATTTTCTATTTTCATATATTATAATACATAATCTTTACAATTGATATGAGAGTTTTATGATTTTATCTCACCTTTATTGAACAAGTCTCTTTCCTCTTTCTATTGGAAGCTTTCGAATGGCTGCTTTTTCCCTCACCAATTCAGATTAGGTCTAGTTATTTGTTTACTTATTAATATATCTTGTTAATTCTCTTATAATAAAATTATAATAAATCCAATTATTTTTATGGCCCAAATTTTACCAAATTATTTATCCATCATATATTAATATTTATTAGCCTATATAAAATAAATAACTAATTTGACCCAATAAAGACAAAGTCCAATTAATAACTAGTTTTATCCACCTTTGTGTTTATTTGGAAGTCTTTAGAAATCTTTAGAGATGGGGTAAGACTTTGGATATGGGTTGATAGTTATAATTCTTCTTCTAAAGTCTATCAAACTCTACCATTTGATAGAAATCTTTAAAATCTACGACTTTTTGAATACCAAAATACTTTTATAGACTTTGTAAAAATCTTAATTCAATACCACCTAACTTTTAAAGGCATTAAAAAAGTTGTAATTGAATACCACTAAACTTTTATAAACTCTTTAAATGTCTTGATTGAATACAACCAAACTTTTAAAGTCTTTAAAAATCTTAATTGAATACACCCCCCTAAAAGTAATTTTAAAAGTCTTTAAAAGTCATTAAAATTCACAAAATCTACAAAAGTCTGTAACTTAAAAAAAGTATTTAAAAGTCTTTATTGAATACACCCTCCTTACAAAAGATAAGGAAGAACACTTTAAAATGTCATCGAAGCAAAGAATCATTACATGTACCTACAAAATAAAAATAACAATGAAATTTGAACCACAAAACATCATTTAAAATATCTTCTTGTTGCACTTTTAGATGCAAAATCATCAATTATACCATCATATTTAATGTTTTCTAACATATCATTTTCAATACATAATATCACTAATTTGATTTTATTTTATTTTTTTATACACATAAATACATAAGCTTATAAAAAAATTTGCCCCCCCTCAACTGTGGGCCCTGGGCGGTAGCCCTTGCCCAAGACCGACTCTATTATTTCATTCAATGGACATTAAAGCTGTTATTTTTTTCATTTTTTTTTCAAATTACTCGAATCATAGTTTATATCCACGACTAAGAGTTAGTGCAAATGTGTTGTGAAAAATGCTTTTGAAATCAATTTTATTATAGATTGTATTTCAAGCTAAGATTTCGTACCTTATCAAAGATTTAAGAGTTCTAAATTTTTCAATCTTACTCATGAGTTTTAACTCCAAGGACACTTATTAGAATAAATTCAATCCATAAAAATTCAAACAAAAAATTTAATTTTTCCAATTTTTTTTGGTTTTTTTAATTCAAAAAGAAGAAGAAAAAATCTAATAATAAAAATGCAAAACTTCCCCGTACCTAAATCATGCATTGTCCTCAATGTATGCAAATGAAACAAATGAAGAAAAGAGAACAAAGATGTGAAAGAATTGTACCTTTTATGGAGGGACATTTGTTCTACAAGAGAATGTGGTGAGAAGGAAAACAAATGTACATAGCTACAAATTTTATACATCCTAAAAACTATGCGACTGTAAATGATCAGTGATGCAAACAGACAACCTAGAGTGGATTTCGTAGTATTTTCAGGAGGTCTGGGTAATTAAAAACAATCAGAATTTGCAACAGAAGAACAATTGTGAGCATGCCCAACTGATTTTTTTAAAATTGAGTCAGGAAATGATAAATGAAAATGATAGTTCCTTTTGAAAAATTCTAAGTTCATAAAATCTATCCAAACTTGCCATGCATATTCGTTACCAAGGGGCACTAAAATATTTTTATCATTTTGAATAATTGTTATACCAAGATTTTTAGGCACCACTAGACTAACACATGCATTATCTGAAATGGGAGATATTATCTCATCATCTAAACATGGAAGATTCTTATTGTTCACAACCTTTGGTTCATTTGTTAAGTCACATTTAGTGATTCTGGAAAGTACTTCGGATGGACCTAAGGTAGACTTAGAATGATCACAAAAGGGTTTAATTTCAAGGTTAATGTGATTCTCTTGAAAATGCTTAAAATGTGTCAAACTTGATTCAACTATAGGTTCCAATCTAGAGTAAGACTTTTGGGTTGTGGAGTCCAACATCTCGTTGACCTCATTCAAGTATTCAGTTTCATCCCAATTTTAACCAAAATAATTTAGACAAAAGTTAAGAATTTCATCTTCTCGTGTAAGTTCATTTCCCGACATTTCCTAAACCATGTTCACTTCAACAGATTGGTTAGAAAAATCACTAGGTTGCCCTCCTACATTAAACACATTTAACTCAATTGTCATGTTTCCAAATGTAAATTTCATTAGTCAATTTCTACAATTGATTAACGCATTAGAGGTTGCTAGAAATGGTCTACCTAATATGACGGGAATTTGACCCTTGGGATTTGCAACAGACTGGGTTCAAGGACAACAAAATCAACAGGAAAGATAAAAGCACCAACCTTAATGAGTACATCTTCAACTATTCCCTTTGACACTTTAACTGATCGGTCAACTAGTTGGAGTGTGACACTTATCTTTTTTAACTCTCTTAAACCCAAGGTTTGATACACAGAAAATGGCAAAAGGTTCACACTAGCTTCTAAATCAAGCAAAGCTTTTTTAATTAATGTGTCACCTATGATGCATGAAATAGTAGGACAACCGGGGTCCTTATACTTCACAGGGACTTGACATGCCAAGATAGAACTAACATGAGTTGTTAGAAAAGCTTTCTTAGAAACATGAGTGGTTCTTTTGTGTGTGCACAAATTTTTAGACATTTAGCATATGAGAGAACTTGTTGAATGACATCTAGAAAGGGAATATTAATTTTCACTTGTTTGAACACTTCTAGAATTTTGTCTGACTGGGTTGACTGCTTGTTTGAAATAAGTTTTTGATGAAATGGGGCTTGTGGTTTAAAGACTTTTTCATTTGACACAGAAGATGTGGTTTGATCATACTTAGTGGATGGATCTACTGACTCAGATTTTGTGGACTTTTCAGGCTGGGCTGACTTTGAAGATGGATTGTTATATTCAATATTTTAATTTTTCTCTTCTTCATTATCAATGCCATCATGATTTTTAAAATAATTTCCAGACCTTAAAGAGATTATAGAATTCACATGATTGACTTGGTTGTTTTCAGGTGAATTAGCATGATAAGGTTTTTGATTAGGGACTGAAAATTTTGGATTTGTCTCGGGTTGACTAGGAAGCTTACCCTTCTTTCTTTCACTAACTGTAGTGGCCAATTGACTCATTTGGATCACTAGACGAGATAAGGCTTGGTTAGTGTTTTGTATGAAATTATTATGAGATTTCATTAAAGTTTCTATACTGTTCTCTAAATTGTTAAGTCTCTTCTCTCTTTCATTAGAAAAACTTAGTGGATATTGAGTTACTGAATTTGCATTTTGGTACGGACCATGATTCTACTTTTGGTAAGGTTGAAAAGATTGATTGACTTGATTTAAAGAATTATTTGGGTAGCGTCCTTAGTTCTATGAAAAATTAGGATGATTTCTCTAACCTGGATTATAAGTGGGTGCAAACGGGTCATTCCTAGGTCTTTGAAACATTGCATTGACTTGTTCATATTCTTCAGATTGGGCCATGACTCTAGGACATTCCTCTATCATGTGACTTGGTGAATTACACCTTAGACACAAAGGTGTTGGTGTGGAAACTTGGTTCACATGTGATGATCCCCTAGTTTCTAAAGCTCCAAGTCTTTTAAGTACACAAGCCAACTTAGCTTCGTTAGCAATTGAATTGTCAATTGTATGAACACCCCTAGATGAGCTAGGTTTATCGGTCTCTCGGGTGGTTTCCCATTGCACAGTTTTTTCTTTAAGTCTTATAAAAACTCCCAAGCCTTTTCCTCATCATTATTCAGAAAATCCCCTTGACACATTGACTCCAACATTGTTTTAGTAGGATAGTCTAAGCCTTTATAGGCAATTTGGCATAATCGCCATTTCTTAATTCCATGGTGTGGGAACTGGGATAACAAATTTTAAATCTATCAAAATATTTTCAAAATGACTCTTTTTCAAGTTGGCAAAATTGATGAATTAAAGTCCTAATTTTAGCAGTTTTATGATTTAGAAAATATTTTTTAAGAAATGTAACAACGAATCCCTCCCAGATTGATATGTAATTATTTAGTAGGCTATATAACCACTTTTTAGCATTATATTTTAAAGCAAATGTGATAAATCTTAGCCTAATTGAGTCATCAGACAATTGTTGAATTTTCATTAAAGCACAAACTTCCTCAAATTCCTGAATGAATAAATATGGATCTTCTATACCAGTGAATCTTTGTAACATATTTATAAAATGAGGTTTAAGTTCAAAATTATTACTAGTTACCGGTGGTAGACTTATGAATGAAGGTTGGGCAGAGCGGAAGGATAACATCGATCCCTTAAAGAAACGGTTTGTGTGGCCTCCATTTTTCTTAAAGTGAAATCCGAAAAATCAAGTTTTCTCATTAATCAAGATGTTTCGTCCCTAATCCACACTTTTCGTATACACTACTTAGCAAATAAGCAGATAAGCACCAAAAAATAATTAAGAAAAAAATAGTAATAAAAAAAATTACTTCTAAGGTCAACCTAAATAAAATCTAGACAGCTTTTAATTGTTCCCAGTTACACCTCAAGGTCCACCAAATTCGAAATTAATCACACCACTAGCCAAGTAAGTGTAAGAAAGGTGGGAGTCTCTCCATAGATACGGTGACTAATTGAATAAGCACACATTCTTTAGGCGTTTACCTTTTGAACCACTTGCCTAGACATCAGTAGTTTGATTAATTTAAAATTCAGTCTCCTCTTGAAGTTTCTTGTCCTAATTGAGCTTGAGAGCCCTAGGGGCTAACGTCTACTTGATTTTATTAGGTCAAGGTTATGTAAAATGTAAGTTGGGTTATTTGTGGGCTAAGGAAGGGTGATGAAATCCCTACCTTATCTTGTTACATGTTTTTTCCCTTAATGTTAGATTAAAGATGAAAATGCACAAATAAAAAAACTGTAAATAAATAAAGTGTCATAAAACTATGTGAATTACGAAAGTAGAAATTTTTTTGACGTACCTCAATCCTCCAGCAATCACCACAGTTTATATTTGACAAAAAATATAAAAAAATAAAAATTTAAACATGATGTGCTCTACATGAGTGAATGCATGAATGCGGCAACTAGACAAACAAATAAAAAACTAAACTACTATTTTCTTGTTTTTTTTAAAAAATTAAAAATTAAAAAAATATTGAGATACGAATTACCAAAAAAAAGTGCAACAACAAAATCTTTATCTTTTCGCTCCTTTGATCCGCTTCAAGAATCCTTAAAAACTAAAATAACAAATATTAGAGTTAAAAACTAATTTGAATAAATAAAAATTAAGGACTAAAAAATTAATTCTAGTCTTCGGCAACATCGCCAAAAACTTAATGAGTTAAAATTATGTACTGCAAGTGCACATCGTCTATTGTAAATTTGGCAAGTGCAGGTCGAACCAAAAAGACAAGATCAATTCTTTAACATATCATATAATTAATATTTTAGGCAAATTAGAAACAAAGATGGTGGAGAAGATTTATTAACTAAATTATGCAAACTATTAATTAATAATGGAAACTATTAATGAGAAAAGATAATTAGGAATCAGAATCCACCAAATATTAACATAATAAATAATTTCTTATTTTCTAAATTAATTTCCAAATTATTTTCCTTTCCCTTTAAAAATAATGACTCATATAATTAATATGGGCAATCATAAGTTATGAAAAAAAATCATAGATTAACTATAACTTATCAAAACCTCACAATCAATATAAGAATCATATGCAATTTATGCAAAGGAAAATATGAAGGCAAGAATAATTAGGCATTAATTTTGGAACGGAAAGATAATATTATTATGAAATACCTAATGTCATCATCATCTTAGGTATTAGAAATTTAGCTAGTCATGGAATTAAAAACAAAAACAAATAATATTAGTACTAGTATTTGCAAGAAATAAGAACAATAATTAAAAAGAGAATTTATATTATATCAATAAAAGAAAGTTACAAATATTCCCTGATAGTAGTACCACATATGATTGGAATAAAAGAAAAGACAAAAGCTCTAAATATATTACTCCCTTCTACACCAGCGAAAAACTAAGGAAAAGAAAATAACAAGTGCTGCCCTTTTTCTCTAAAACAAGAGGCCTATTTATAGGAAAAATAAATTTGTGTTATAATTTAGGTTCCTTGAACTTGGACACTTTTGTTCATTTTTATCCTTGTCTTTCCTTCTTGGCTTTAATCTTTATACGACAATCCTCCAAGAGTTCTTTTCCATCTTTAAAAGTTGGATACAAATCTTTTATTTGCCCCCCCCCAAGAAAAATAAATGTTATTTCCTACAAAACAAAATAAAATGTATAAGTTAAATAAAATAAACATATAAAATAATAAATATGGCAATATTAAAATGAATTAATCATGTGTCTATCAGTCTACGTGGGGGAAGTCTCCCCATGTAGGAATCTGTTTGGGCAGGTGGAGAACGTTAAGGAATCTGATTCCTAATTATATTTGATTTCTATCTTCTAAGAACAGTGTCAAAATATAATCCAACTTCCTTTCTTTTAGGAGATTCATTTCAATCCTATTAAGGAAATCGACCCAATGAAGAATCCTATTTCCATATGGAGAAGGGCATGCAGAGGAGGTGTGATCACTATAAATACAAAGCAATACCAGGTTCTCTGGTACACACAAATCATTATTATTTTCCAGCGTTAACATTGGCGCTAGAAGGAGGACAGTTTAAGTGTTAGAAGTTTTCAATCACTCAAAACTTGATCAGTAGTAATGGCGACAAGTAAGATGGTTTTCGGACATGGAAAGTTGACTGCAAACCCATTGACACAACCCAAGGTTTTAGTTAAGGATCGTTTGGGGCCAACCGATTGTGTGGAAGACAATAATCATTCGGTAGGTTCGAAAAACACTCAACCAGACCATGTCAGACGCCGTCTATTCTCAACAACAAGGAAATAAATGAGTCCCAACGCTCGTGTCGAGGATATATAATCCCGAACACGAACCCATGAGTGTGAGACCCCGAATTTTATGAATAAAAATTTAATTTTCTCGAAATATCATTTTTGAATATTAAGGAATAAATTTGATATAATGTTATAGTTGTGGGTAATATATATAAATTTTGCAAAATAAGCAAGTGGTTATAAAATATTCATGTTGTCGGGGAATATTCGTACGACGGCGCAGCCTTGTGTTGGCCCCATAACGAAAAACGGTCGGATGAAGAAAACAACAAGTATAAGTTGTTTATAAATAATGGCGTAATTTTTACCGTTAACACTGTTGGAATACCCGGTGGTTAAAACACAGTAGTACGCGGTGTTGCACAGTAGCACATGGTATTGCACCAATTATTGATTTTTACGTAAGAAGGCACTACTCAATAATTGTTATAGTAATTACTGTTCAATATTTTATTTTATTGATTCAATAATTGCTACGTTGATATTTTATATTATTGTTGTTTCAATAATTGTCACTACACAGTAATTCTCATTATCAGATCAATAATTCATATTATTTTAATAATATTTGTGGCGCCCCCAAAATAGGTATACACAACACACCCATTCTCGAGTCGCCAAATACATATGCGTAAACAACTACAACTTTATTATTACAACAATAAAGCGTGAGTTTAAATACAAATATTATCTTCTGAGACAATATCTATACTCAAATAAATCCTCATCACATTTATTGATACATTATTTTACAAAATGGTGAGGACTACTAAACAATCCTTTCTAAAACCTTCATTCCATACCCAGAGCTGCACTGCTAAGCTATATTCTCGCCTCCCGAGAAAAATGGAACAAAAGGAAAAGGGTGAGCTCAACTAGCTCAAGAAAGAATATTATGACTAAGATAATATACAACAAATTATCGTTAGTCTTCAACAGGAAAAATCGATAGAATACAATAGACAACAAGTTTCGGATCAATATTCATGAAAAATAATAATTCATAGAAGAGTTACGTAGAGAATGAAATCTACTATAATCTATGAATTTAATACCCCATCATCAATATTTTATCCTGTAACATCAATCAATATGCATCTGAATCAAATATTCATCTTTGCACTCTGAGCCAAAGATATTCATCGATTAATCATATTCATTTAAACACTGCTCATCTTTGCACTACAGCAAAGAAAGATATTAATCAATCTAGTACGTTTCATCTCAACACCTGCTCATCTTTGCACTACTGGGCCAAAGATATTCTTCGAAATCATTCATCTTTTACTACGTGCCAAAGATATTCAATAATATCATCATTTAAGACCGAGGATGATGAAAATATTTTTTAAAGAAACGAATTCAAAGAAAACAAAATAACAAGGATTAAGGATTAAGGATTCGTACTTTGTTTTATCCATGTTCAAAAATACCTCAAAATAATCATAGTGGTGTAAAATTCAAGAATGATCAAAACATGGATACTGATCAAAGCTAGTATCCGATATAGATATTTTGGACAAAAAGAAGAAATTTTATTTTTAATTGAATAGTCAGAGTATCGTGAATAGTCTTAGTATCGTGAATAGTAACTCTGACACCAAAAGATAGAAATTCCACAAAAAAAACATCTTCACGCTTCATGAATAGTACTTTTGAATAAGAACTTTAATAAGAACTCATGAATAAGTAACTCGTGAATAAGAACTCATGAATAGTAACCCCGACATGAAAAATTTCCAAATTTGATAAAAAGTTTCAACCAATATTTCAAAGATAATGATATTGAAGAAATAATATCATTTGAGAAGAAAATAACATCCTTTACCTCGAAAGATCGATCTTTCTAAATTAAAACAGGATATAAAGGCTATGACTTGGACTTGCATCGTATAGCAATACTCAAAGTATACTCAAAATACTCACAAGAATACGCTCGATAATATAGAGAGAAAACTTGAGTTTACGTGTGATTTTCAATTCTAACTAAGCACACCTATTTATAGGAAATTGCTTAGAACACCAAAGCGAAAATTTAATAAATTAATAATATAATTATATTATTTTCTACACATGTCTAGAATCTGATTTCAGCCATCAAACACATGCCACCTTCTAGAAAAAATAAGAAAAACGTTTTTCTAATTTTAAATATTTTAAACTTCCAAAATCAATTATTTGAGACTTGAACTTCAATAATTCATAATAAATAGCCCTTTCATCAGAAAATTCGAATCTCGCGAGTTTTTATAGGAAATTCAATCCTCTACAACTTTGCAGAAGAAAGTTTTCCAAATTCAATCAGAAATTGACCAAAATCCACAAACAGGCGATTTTACTGTGCTATAATCAAATTTCAATTCCAATAAATGGGGTCCACCGACATGTTTAACATGTTTTAAACATTTATTGCAACAAAAATACTCTTCCTCCTCAGATACTCATATATCCCACATTCGTTGTAAAAATATCACCGTTAATATATTATTAAAATAATATATTTAAATGAATTATTTTATCGAAAAAGATAAAATATTAATTTTCAACAATTGTCATTTTAAAATTTTCTCCATCTATATCCACATAAAATCAATATTTTCCTCATCATATAAATCAATAATTAATTATTCACAAATAATATTACGTAATCACAATATTGACAACCAGCGTGGCGGTTCAAGAAAGAGGGGCTTTCAATAAGAATTTCTTCTTCTTGGCAGCAATTAGGTGACCAAACCTCTCCTTAGATGAACTTTCTAGACATTGCCAATAATGTTATCTAATAATATTATTCAGATAATATGAATTATTGCTTCGATAATGAAAGATCTTTGTGTAATGACAATTATTGAAACAATGAAGAATATAAAATATCAACGCAACAATTATTAACTCAATAAAATCTTCGAATAAAGTAATTATCGTAACCATTATTGAGTAGTGCCTTCTTCTACGTAAGAATCAATAATTGGTGCAATACTGGTGTCTTCTTGTTCAACAACGCGTATTAGTGTGTTTTAACCACCGGGTATTCCAACAAGATAATTCTGTGAACAACTACGCTCGTTATTTAAAAACAACTTATATTTGTCGTTTTCTTCATCCAATCACTTTCCGTTATGGGGCCCACATACATGGTCTGCGCCACATGCGAATATTCTACAAAGATTTAATATTCCACGACCAAACGAATATTCCCAAGCGATAATGAATATTTTATAACCACTTGCTTAATTTGAAATATTTGCACATTTAACCCTTAACTATCCACATTAATCAAATCAACCCTTACTATTTCAAAATAATAAATAAAGGAAATTCCTTTTTATTTAAAAATTTTAGGGTCTTACAATATTACTAGATAACATTATTGACAATATCTAGAAAGTTACATCGAGGAGAGGTTTGGTCACCTAATTCTTGCCAAGATGAGAGAAATCCTTATTGAAAAGCCCCTCTTTCCCAGGAGCACACTGGTTCGTCAATATATTGTGATTCTCAGAATATTATTTATGAATAATTAATTATTAATTTATATGATAAGAAAAATATTCATTTTATGTGGATATAGATGGAGTGGAGGAAATGTTTAATGTGACAATTGTTGAAAATTGTTATTTTATCTTTTCTGATAAAATAATTTATTATATTATAATAATATAATAATGGTGATATTTTTACACTGAATGTGTGATATATGAGTAAATGAGGAGGAAGAGTATTTTTGTTACTAAAAATATTTAAAACATGTTTTTCATGTTGGGGGATCCCATTTCTTGACTGAAATTTGATTATAGCCTGCAAAATCGTTCGTATGTGGATTTCGGTCAATTTCTGTTTGGAATTTGGAAAAACTTAAACTTACAAAGTTGTAGAGAATTGAATTTCCTATGGAAGGACATAAGATTCGAATTTTTCTGATAAAAGGCCTATTTATTATGAATTATTGAAGTTCTAGAATAATTAATTTTTGAAGTTTTAATTATTATTTTTTATGAAAAACGTTTTTGTTATGTTTGGGGGGCCCTACTGGTTGTTGAAATGACTGAATTCAGTTATTAAAAGTGGGCGTAGGAAATATATATAAATATATTATTATTTTATTAAATTTTTTGCTTTGATGTTCTAAGCATTTTCTTATAAATAGGGTGCTTAGGTTATAATTAAAAATCACACCAGAAACTGAAGTTTTCTCTCTCTATATTATCGAGTGTATTCTTGTGAGTATTTTGATACTTTGAGTGTTGCTATACGGTGCAAGTTCCTTTCAACGTTATATCCAATATTCAACCAGAAGTACTATTCTTTTGAGGTAAGAGGTATTATTTATTTCATATTCTGAAGAGATATTATTTTTCGTATTCGTATGAATATTATTTTCGTTCAATATTCATAAAGAGTATTATCTTCGTTCAATATTCGTAGGAATATTATCTTCGTTAAATATTCGTTGGAATATTATTTTTGTTCAACAGTTGCAAGGGATATTTTCTTCCATACTCTATAGTATGTAAGTAATATTATTTCAATATTCGCTTGAAATAATATTTTCTTCCATACTCTGTAGTATGTAAGTAATATTATTTCGTTTCAGATTTCGAATTCTATACTCGTTTTGTTAAAGTTTTGGCTTCTATACTCCATGAAATTAGTAGAATATCCCTGATATTTGTGCTTCATCCAGTATCTTTTCATGAAAATATTATTTTGAGCATTCTTGATAAGTTTTAACTTTTTCATGCCGGGGTACTATTCACGGGGTTACTATTCCTGAAGTTACTATTCACGGGTACTATTCATGACAAAAATTGATTTTGTTTTGGTCCAAATCATTTTTGATATAATATTATTCTTGAATTTTACTCCACAAAGTAGTATCATGTTGACAATTTGGACATTATTGATTTCTGGATAAATTAAATTATAAATCTTTAAAAATTTATCATTGAACTTGTTTTATTGAATTCTTATCATCCTCGTGTTTATATTATGTTGAAAGTCATCTGTGGCCGGTAGTGCATAGATGGACTTGGTATGATTATGACCAGGGATTATTCGGTATAATCATGACCGTAATGTTACAAATGATGTGGTAAAAGTCCTCATTGGCCTGTAGTGCGTTGATGGACAATTGTTGGCATGATCATGACCATTGATGAATACACGAATATCCTTGACCCGTAGTGCATGGATAATTTGTGGTCGTGATACTAAAGAATATCCTTGGCCGTAGTGCAAGGGTGATTCGATGATGTGGATTATTTATTAAGTTGAGTCTCAGCGATAAAAGTGATGATAAACCTTTTTAAATCATAAAAGATAGTAGATTTTATGCTCTATTTGATTCTTCTAATGGATTGCTTGTTTCACTGCAGTTAAACTTGATATTTGTTATATTTTATAAGTTTAACACTGTTGAAGGCTAACGATAAATTATTCTGCATTATCTTAGTCATAATATTTCTTACTGGGCTAGTTGAGCTCACCCTTTTGCTTTCATTGTTCTCTTGAGAAATGAGAACGTGGCGGGACTAGTCGGGGAACTGGAGTGATGGTCCAGAGATGATAGCATTAGTAGTCCTCACTATTCTATGAAATAATGTGATAATAAATGTATTGAGGACTACATTTGAGTTGAATACTATCTAGAAGACAATATTCGTATTAAAACTCTCAGTTTATGTTTTGTCGTATTTTACACGATAGTTGTATTATTAAGTTGTATTTGAATTTTGTACCATGTATTTGGCGACTCAAGATGGGTGATGTATACCTATTTTGGGGGCGTCACAATGAGGATCGAGATTCCAGGAGGGCAACTAAGACACTGGGCAGTTGATCTTAGCCAAAAAGGTTCAAGAGAATGAGGACGCTGCTGAAGCCCTTTGTCTTCAGCGAAAGGAGTTGGATGCATAGTTGGCATTATTGAATGGAGAAGAGGTTTCTTTTACCCATAATCGTCATCGGGAGGCATCACCTAGGAATCGATCCAGGACACATCGTTTGGATGGTTCTCGGTAAGAAAGGAGCAGGCACCGAAGCTGCTCTTAGGAGAGGATCATGCATAGAAGTTTCTCTCAGGACAAAAGCATGGGCATAAGCCGCTCTCGTGAAGGAACAACAAAGGAAGAAGAAGGACCAAATGGAGAAGGCGAGAAGCCTCTCCAAAGCCCAGAGATCAGGATAGGCGAGAGTCATCCCCTAGGAGAAACGAGACCGAGGCACTTGCTTAGAGGCTTGTAAAGCTGGAGAAGAGACTTGCAGCCCCCAATCAGGAGGAGACTTTGATTGACCCAACGTCACCATTCTTTCCAAATATATATCGGGTTCGGGCCGATCCGAAAAAAAGGCCCCACACATGGAGAGTAATGATGGTACAAGAGATCCTTATAAGCATAGCCAGACATATGACCGTTTTATGAAGTACTATGACTATTCTGATGCCTCCAAGTGTTAGATGTTTATTACATCTTTGAGGAACTTGGTAGTGGATAACGCTGCTAAAGCCAAACTCAATCTCATCATGGAAGGAGCTCTGTGACTAAATCCATAGCCAGTTCGAGAGTAACAAAAGGAGGGGCAAGCCAGTCGATTCTTTAGTTAAAATCCGATAGTATTCTGATGGACCCTTAGCTAGTATGTAAAGAGATTCTGAGAGGGGGTCAGATAGAAGAGGCAAATGGATGGTCATCTTGCCCTTAGATATTTCAAGTCAGGTCTAGACGTGTTGCGGTCCCAGAGAATTGGTGAAGAATTTAATGTTCAACATCCCAAAGGATTTGGCAAATACATGTGACAGAGCCGAAGAATTCATCGTGATCGAGGAGGCCATGGGCAGTCTGAAACTGAACATAGTGGAGAAGCCGAAGGATCGAGATAGGAATAACCATCCCAGGTCAGATAATAATAATAACAAAACATCAGACAATCAGAAGAAAGATTACGTACAATAATGGGGGGCCAGGAGGAGGCCGCCCACCCTTCCCGTCCCAAAGAGTTAATAAAGTGTTCACCCCACTCAATATGGATCAGGCTACAATATTGGAGCAGATAAAGGATAAGCCATTCTTTGAACCATGTTCAGACACACCAAGGAAGCTTGCAGAAAATTAAAAAGGTTGATCGAGAAGAATGTTTATAGTGGTGAGTTGGTTCAGTATGTTGCAAGGCAAGAAGGTACGAGAATAAGGTATAATAATAATCAGAACCCATCCCCCTCAGCCATAACAACAACCTAATTATACCCAGGTAGCTCGTTGAGTGGTAGATGTGATCACGGGTGGGTCAATACAAAGCTGACAGGAAAGAAAAGGTGTGGGGGTGACGGACTCAATTTTGACAGTATTTGAGCAACCTGTTGAGAGGGATCAATTATACCTTGACACAGTAATTTATCTCACAGATGAGGACTACCCATTGGAACCCATTGAGCCACACGAAGGGGCATTGAAAATCACTGCACAGGTAGGATCAATGGATATGGAACAAATTATGATCGATAACGGCTCTTTGGTCGATATATTGTACGCCCATACATATAAGAGGCTGGACTTGGAAGGCAGAAAAATGGAGGTCGGGTAGGAACCTCCACTGTATGGGTTCAATAATGATCTGGTTTGGGTAGCAGGGACTATCAAGTTGCCAATCATCTTCAGGACGACTCCTCAGCAGGCGAAAATCAATATCAGGTTTTTCTGCGGTGTATGTGGATTCATTGTATAAAGCCATTATAAGTCGGCCGACTATGACAACATTACATGCAGTAACTTCAATCCCCCATTTTAAGTTGGAATTCCCTACGCCGAACGGGGTTGACGAGCTCAAAAAAGATTTAGATATGGCCAGAAGGTGTTACCGGAATTCATTTATTTCATCTGGGGTCAGAGTTAACAAGCAAAGGCATGCAATGGCGATCGAGGAAGAACCGTTTACCAAAGGAAGTATAGAACCCCTCGCCTTGTCGGCCGAAGAGACAGATGATATTGAGATGGTCCCAAGAAAGAAAGATAAAATAATAAAGATTGGTATAGGGTTACATGAGCCTTTTCAGAAAGGACTGATCAACTTGCTTCTGGTGTGTGCGGATATTTTTCCTTGGGTGCCGAGTGACATGCCCGGAATTGCTTCCCTTGTTGGGTAAAATCTATATACGCTCAACACGCAAGTATACGTGGTCAACAAGTAATATAATAGTAAGTAAAGTATCGTTCCCTCAGAGATTTCATACAAATTTCCCTTGCAACTACCAATCTTCTATTAACCCAAATTTTATTAAACTAATCAAATTCCAGTTTGTATCAAAAATATCACAATTATCAAAAATCAACTCAATACCAACAAACCCTAAGTCTGGATTTTCAAACAAATATTGGAGAATTAGGCTCGTAACTTCACTCTAAGCATCCCTCTGATTATTATCACCTCAGTTTAACTCACTATCCCAGTTTATTAATCAAGAACACATAAATAGTATTAATCACCTCTCGATATATTAACACCGTATTAACCCAAATCCACAATTAAGATAGAATTAAGTCAAACAACTCAATTAATCAACTCACTATATCTCTACGTGAATTCTAATTAAGTAAGGTTTAAGTTCAAGTTCTCTTCACGATTACATGTGATGTCAAGCATATCTCTACCTCAACAATAATCAAGAATCTGCTATCCACAAAATTCATGACACATGCTATATTAACTAAGTCTAGATTTATATTTCATCTCTTGAATTCATACAAATCCACATAAAATTTTCGATCAAGCAATTCATAAATTCAAGCTCCAATTAATATAGATAAACTGCATAATAACTGAATTAAACTGAAAACCAAGGTTACACAATCATCGTTCCACTTAGAGATCCATTATAAGCCTAACAAGTAATTTAGCCCATAATAAATGAATTAAATACTGAATAAATAAAAAGAAACACCATCCCAATTACAGAAGATAGAAATTAGAGAATAATAATAATACACCACCCTTCTCGGCCTATGATTCTGAAATCTTCGTGAAACTATTCCTGTTCTTCGTTCCTCCACCTTGCTCTTTTTAATCCTCCTCCAAGTAAGTCTCTCTATTGATTGAATGAAAAATCCTGAAGTATGTTTAGATTAGCCTAGATCTCCTCTCATGCCATGACTCCTAATCCACCTCTAATTTCTGCCCAAGAAAGACTCCCCCAATCCGCAAAGACTTCCCCCACTCAAGTTCGCGCACCAGTAGCGTGATCCAAGCTTAGCCTCAACATCTCCCCGCAGCCATCCTCTCCGCTTAGCCCATCGCCAGCCTTTTGCCACGCTCGGGTAGCGCTCAACGCTTATGCGCCTCTTGACACAGTAGCAAGGCTCACGCTTCAATGTGAAATTTGCAATGTTGCTCAAAACGTCCTCCAATGCTCCCATTCGCGGGATGAGTCTGAATTACCTACAACAACGTAAACCCCATCAAAAGTAACATAGAAATACCCAGAAACTAACAATATAACAAGCCAAATGAACATAATTCATAGGTTAAAAACCTACTCATCAGGTGTCGAGTGACATGCCCGGAATTGCTGAATTCGTTGTTGTACATAGGTTGAACGTGGATCTTGCCAGGAGACCAGTTCAGTAGAATAGGAAAATCTTCGCACTGGAGAGGCAACAAATTATTGATGACGAGGTGGCCAAACTATTAGCAGCCGATTTTATATTCGAAATAGATTATCCCAAGTATTTGGCAAACGTGGTTCTAGTTCGGAAGCAAAACGGGAAGTGGAGGATTTGCATCGACTATACAAATTTGAATATGGCTTATCTGAAGGATTTCTATCCACTTCTCACATCGACCAATTGATAGATGCCACATCAGGGCATGCATTATTGAGCTTTATAGACGCCTTTTCAAGATATAACCATATTTTGACGCATAAAGAGAATATCCCGAAGATGACTTATACCATGCATCGGGCAATCTATGCTTATAGGAAGATGACGTTTAGACTTTTGAATGCCGGTGGTACCTACTAGAGAAGGATGAATTATATGTTTTGGAAGCAATTGGGTAGGAGCATGGAGGTGTATGTAGACTACATGATCATCAAAAGCATGCCAGTTTGGGAACATTTAGATGACGAAGAGGACTACTTCTAGACCATTCAAAATTATAATATTCGACCAAACCCGACGAAGTGCACTTTTGGCCTCGATTTGGGGAAATTTCTAGGTTATCTGGTAAGTAAGAGGAGAATAGAGGTGAATTCAGAGAAAATTAAGGCGATCTTGGATAAGAAGTCTCCTCAATCATTCAAGGATGTTCAATGCTTAACAGGTCAAATCACAACATTGAGAAGGTTTATGTCCAAATAAGCAGAGAGATGTTTATCGTTTTTTGATACACATCGGCAAGCATTCTCTTCCCCTCTGCTGAAGTGTTTAGTCTCTTCCGAAGTTGAGTACGCACTTCGGGAGGTACACAAAGGCATTTGTGGAGATCATATGGGATCTAAGGCATTGGCATACAAGTTGCTTCGACAAGGTTATTACTAGCTATCAATCTTCCAGGAGGCAAAGGAGTATGTACATAAGTGTCTTAAATGTCATCTGAATAGTCTTATTCCTCAACAGTCACCCGAAGAGTTGTTCTCGGTTCTGTCCCTAATCTCATTTGCAGTTTGGGTAATCGACATCTTAGGTCTATTATCGAAGGAAAAAGGGTAAGTCAGCTTTGTGGTGGTGGCTATCGATTATATGACCAAGTGGGTGGAGGCTAAGCCCCTTCGGTTGATCACAAAACAGGAGTGCTTGAAATTTCTAAAGGAGTTCATTGTCTTTCAGTTTGAAATTCCTATGGTGTTAGTGTCAGATAATGGTAGACGGTTTGTGAGGGTCTAACTTTGAAGAGTTTCTAAGGGACTTGGGAATCCAACATCAGAAGACATTGGTTGCCCATCCTTAATCCAACGGGCAAGTGGAAGTCACCAATCAAACTTTATTGAATGGAATCAAAAGAAGGCTAGACAAAGCCAAGGTAAGGTGGCCCGATGAGTTGATTAGTGTTTTATGGGCCTATCAAACTAACCCTCAGACAACGACATGTGATTCACCATTTAGGTTGGACAACGGGACTGATGCCTTTATTCTAGTTGAGATCGGGTCTCCTTCGCTTTGGGTCAGCTAGTTCAAGGAGCTATATACTGATGAAGGACTTCGTCCCAATCTTGATTTATTAGAGGAGGTTAAGGAATTGACCTTGGTAAGACCAACAGTCTACTAGAGGAGAACGACCAAGCATGACAACAAAGGGGTAAAGTTGATTAGATTTGAAGTTGGGGATCTGGTTCTTCGAGAAGTGGATGCGTTAATCCCCAAAAACCTCAAAAAGATAATACCCAACTGGGAAAGACCCTATGAAGTCACTAAAGTGCCGAAGCCAGGAACTTAACATCTTCAAGCAATGGATGGTACAAAAGTCAAAAACACTTGGCATGCAGGGAGGCTTAAGAAGTATTACCAGTAGTACATGTTAAATAGTTTCCATTTATGACTATAAATTTTTTCTAAGTTATTAATGCAATAACTATTAAGTTTTTGCTCAAAAATATATATATTCACTAATTGTTAAAATGTTTGTACATCGGGTAGATGATTACATATGAAAATCATTACAAAAATTTGTTATATTGAAGTAGAAGTTTCTCTTTAAGCTTTGGTTGTGATGCCCCCAAATTCAGATACCTGTACCTCAAATCTGGTGCTTCACGATCCATCTCATACAACATACTAATATTAACCAATAGCGGAATAATAAAAATATTTACATTGATAAAACATAAATATTCTTTTCCCAAGTCTTGCAACCATTACTAATATGCTACATAACTTAATCCATGATATAAATTAATACATAACATTAACTAAGTCTTAATACATATAGGAAACATAATACTAACATAGAAGAACAAAACTATTCCGTAGCCTTGTCCTTTCCTTTATCTTTTCCTGAAGTTCCACCTTGCTTTGTCTTAAATGAAATGTTTTAAGGAAAGCAAGAGTGAGCAACAAATTTTCTTAGCCAGTAATATAACAATCAATATGAACGAGCATATATAAAGTTCATAATTACAAAGGTTATAACGACAATTGATAGCTAAGGAATTCAAATGAGAGTGTTATGAACAAAGTAAATATCAATAGTTCCAAATCTGTCATTTGAATTTAATAATATGTCACTATGGACCGAAGGGTTATTAGAAGAATTCAAATGTTTCAACATTTTTGAGTTAATGTATATTTAACACTGAGTAGTCATTATGGACCAAGAACTCCTGCGTGAATTAACAGTATTTCACTGAAAATCCACAATATAAACAAGTACAATTGTTGATCAACCTAAAATAACCTATGTTATACATAACACTTAAACATGTTGTTCACGCGTGTGTCAGTTTCCCAACATAATATATTTTTCTCCTCTATGAGGGTTGTTCATCTTAGCAGATTATAAGTGTAAGACCCCGAATTTTATGAAATGAAAGTATTCAATTTTCTTATAATTATTATTTTATTTTGTAAATGGTTAAATTGATAAAAGGTTAAAGTTAAGGTGATATGTGCAAAATTTTTAAAGTAAGCAAGTTATCATAAAATATTCAATTGGTCGGGGAATATTCGTTTTAACGAAATATTAGGTATGACACAAGACAATCATTAGAGACCCCACACGGAAGTATTGTTGTAGTTAGAAAACTATGAAATTATCTTTTTATAAAAATAACGGTGAAAGTTTTACCATTAAACCGTTGAACTACCCGGTGGTAAAAGAAATACGATGTCTGGCGTTAGTTGCGTAGTAGCACCACGATATTGATTATTGATGCTTACATGAGAAGTCACTCAGTTATACTCAATTATTGCTACAGTAATTGTTGCATTATATCTCTCATATTATTGATTTAATTATTGTCACAGAATCATCTGCATAATATTTTATATTATTAAATCAATAATTGAGATGACAAAGTTATTCATATTATTACTTGTAATATTGACGATGTCTAGAAAGTTCCATCGAGGAGAGGTTTGGTCACCTAATTGCTCGCCAATAAGAAGAAATCCTTATCGGAAAGCCCCCTCTTTCCTGGGAATGATCTAGTTGTTAAATATTGTGCGTTATAATATTAATGATAAATAAGTTCGTGTTGATTAAAGATGAAATTGATATTTCCATTGTGTTGGGATTATTAGTGTTAATGGAAATTGATATTTATTTCGATAATAATGGATGTCTGGAGGTTATATTGACCAATCGGGTAATTAATCGGATAAATAAACAACTAATTGCTATTAATTCACATGCTTATAACTGTTTGTTCACATGTGTGTACTATTGATTCACATGCATGTACTATTAGGGGAGGTGGTGCAAGATTGATAATACTTTCATGACTAAATTAAAAATGGAGGTATAGATGAAGGTACTATACTGTAATTATTTTTCACATGTATAGAACTATTGAATCACATGATTGTACTATTGATTCACATGATATACTATTAGGGGAGGTGGTGAAAGTTTGATAATACTTGCAGGACTAAATTAAAAATGAAGGAAAAGAAGAAGGTATTATACGGTAATATTTCGAGCCCCAAAACGTGCAATTATCGAAACTATATTTTTCTATAAATAGAAGCTCATTCTTCCTTCTTTCTCACCAATTTACTAAAACTCACAAGAGCAATTATAGAGAGAGAAACTATATAGAGAAAGAAGAAGAGTAGTCTGCTACTTCACTATTCCAGTATCCAGTCTCCTTCTGAGGTAAGGGTTATTATTTTGTTCAATATAAATAGGAATAATATTTTCTTCCATACTCTGTAGTATGTGAGTAATATTATTTCGTCTCGTATTCCTGATTAAACCCTCATTTTGTTAAAGTATTGCTTCTATACTCCGTGAAATTATTAGAATATCCTTGAAATTTGCGCTTCATCTAGTATCGTTTCACAAGGATATTTTCTGAACATTCTTGTTAAATTTTAAGCTTGTCATGCCGGAGTACTGTCCATGAGTACTATTCATTTATACGGTACTATTCACAAAGTACTATTCACGGGGTACTATTCACAAAGTACTATTCATGAGTACTATTCACAAAGTACTATTCACAGGGTACTATTCCCAAAGTACTATTCACGGGGTACTATTCACTTGGGTACTATTCATCCGGGGAATTAATCATGTCAAAAATTGATTTCTGTTATATATAAAGTGATTCCCTCCTTTGAGGGTTATCACATGTGAGTAGTACTCTTCCCTTTCTCCTTCTCATTTCTTCCGTCTGTGAATCATTTCCCCTCCCCCGTGACTTCTCCTTCTCCTATATAAGGAAGTTAATATTGAAGGAAAACATAAGTTTTTCTATGAAGGTTTCTCTCTCTTTTTCTCTTGCTTATTCTCTCTAAATTTACGCAGCAATAATAAGAGTATCTTTATACACTTTGCTAAAGTTTTATAACACGTTATCAGCACGAAGCTCTAACCAATTGAGACGTTAAATTTAAATTCTTGCAATTTATTATTATACTACTGGTTTGGCTATGCCACTAATAGTATAATGTTATTCTTACAATTGGCCTGGCTTTTCCGCCTATTATATTCTTTAACTGTCAAGTTATATTTATGTTTTATTGTCCATTTTTAAATTATGTTATTTACAGAGGTACCATCTATCCTTGTTGATCTTACAAGACTTTGTGGGAACCTTTTTACCGCTTATTAAATTGTGGGAATAACCTGTATATACGAAATACCGCATACCTGGTGAAATTCTTCTGTTATTCCATTCTTTATTATTCTGTTGGAATAATCTGTATATGTGGAATACCGCATACCTGGTGAAATTCTTCTGTTATTCCATTCTTTATTATTATGTTGGAATAACTTTGACTACACTTAACTACTGCATGCATGGTGAAATTCTTCTCATTATTTCATTATTTATTATTACATTGGAATAACTTTGTATATAAAAAGTACTGCATCTTAGGGTGAAGATCCATATACATTTTTGTATATATATATATATTTTGTTGAACTATAATACTTATATATACATTAACGATTACATATTCTTTTTACTAAAATAATATGCTAATAACATAAATATAAGATTATTTATATTTGCATTTTATCACCACTTGAGGTTGTGGTATAGTTTATTTTTTCTATATCATACATGCAATTATTTATTGTTTTAATAAATAATAAAATTGTGTTTTAACCTGAATAGATGGCAAACTTGGCAAAAATAGATTTTTCTATTTTGAAAATCTCTGAGAGACAACTATTTGGCTTGGGCACTTGATGCGAAATTGCACCTTAGTGCAAATGAGTTAGAAAAAGACCATTGAATCGGGAAATCTGACAACTTGGCACAAAATGCAAAAGCCATAATTTTTCTTCGTCACCATATTGATGAAGGATTAAAGATTGAGTATTTAACAGTCAAAGATCCTTTGTCTTTATGGACACAACTGAAGGAAAGATTTGACCACCAAAAATTGGTTGTTCTCCCTAATGCCAAATTTGAGTGGCTTAATTTAAGGCTACAAGATTACAAATTAATTACGAAATATAGTTCCAATATTTATAGAGTAACATATACTTTGGCTTTGTGCGGAGATCCAGTTTTTGAAACCCAAATGTTAGAGAAAACGCTCTCAACTTTTCATCCCACCAACATGATTCTGTCGCAACAATATAGACATAGTAAGTTCACAAAATTCAGTGACTTATTGTCTATCCTCCTTGTTGCAGAAAAGAATAATGAATTGTTGTTGAAAAACCATCAAGTACGGCCAATGGGTGCTACCCCATTGCCAGATATTAACAACACGTCATTCCAGTAGAATAAACGTGACAATAGATGGTCATATAATAAGAAGCCTTGGGGGTGAAAGAATAAGCGAGGCCATCATAACAACAAATTCCAGAACCGCGATAATTCGGGCCACTAGAAGTGGCAAGTGTCTGGGTCGGGTAAAAAAATAAAGAAAATGCAGCACCGATAAAGAACAAACCAGATGTTTGTTTTAGGTGTGGGATGAATGGGCATTGGTCGCGTACTTTTCGTACGCCGAGGCATCTGGTTAATTTATTCCAAGAGTCTCAAAATAACAAAGTAACGGAGGCAGAAACAAACTTTGTTAATTATCAATTGAATATTGTTGATGTTCCACCAATGACCAACAATGAGGAAAAGGTTGTTGATATTACTGGACCTTCTGAAAGTATCTTTTGGGATATCGTTTAATTTTTATTTTAATTAAACACCCTGCATGTATAATATTATTAGTTTTTCATTACATGCGTGGTATGTGTTTCTCATGAATAAAACTATAAATGAAAAGTAACTTTTCTTATTTATGTTTTTACATGTGTCAGACCATCTTTAATGAATATCTTCTCATCACTTCTACTATTTCTAAAAAATAGAATATCCTAGAAAAACTTCATTTAATTTCTTCTGGATTATATACTATGAAAATTAGAGCAATTGAGTCTCATCTTGTTATGATTCCACAAATCAAGATCCCAAATCCTTTATGCTTTGGCATAAAAAGACTTCGATCGTCCGGTACTTCTATGATGCGTCGTATTATTGAAAATTCTATTGGTCATCCTCTCAAAAATAAGAAGGTTTTTTCTAGTAGTGAATTTCCTTGTGCTGCGTGTTCTCGAGGAAAATTAATTGTTCGACCATCACCAATAAAAGTTTATAAAGAAGCCCCAAAATTCCTAGAGAGAATTCAAGGAGACATTTGTGGACCTATTCACCCATAGTCTGGCCTATTTTGATATTTCATGGTTTTAATAGATTCTTCAACTAAATGGTCTCATGTTTGTTTTCTCTTTTCTCAAAATTTTGCCTTCTCAAAACTTCTTGTTCAAATAATCAAGTTACGGGCTCAGTTCTCGGATAATCCAATCAAGTCAATTCGACTTGATAACACATCTGAATTTTCATCAATGACTTTTAATGATTATTGGAATCTCCATTGAGCCTTTAACTGGAGATGTTTTTACTGCACGTTATGTAGATTGTCATTTTGATGAATCTGTATTTCCACCATTAGGAGGAGGGAAAATTTTAAATAAAAAACCCTCTGACATATCATGGAATGCATCAGAATTAAATTCACTTGATCCTCGTACAGGACAATATGAAATTAAAGTTCAAAGATTATTTGTTTATAAAATATTGCAAATCAAATGCCAGATGCATTTAATAATGATAGAAAAATGATAAAGTCATATACACATGCAGTGAATACTCCAGCAGAGATAGAAAATACCTATTGAAAAATCAATTCCTGGAGATTTGACAAATAAGGTAATAGAAGAATCTAAACCACGCCAGAAGAGTGGAAGACCGATTGCTGCAAAAGACATTGTACCACAAAAATTAAAAGCAAATAAGGTAATCCCAGAAGGAATACCCGCTCCAAAAGTAGCACTTATTCCAATAGTGGAAATATCCCCAGAAGAGGTACAAACTGCTCCAGAAGTAGAACTTATTCCAAGAGTGAGAATAGCCCCAGAAGAGGTTCAAAATCTCAGTAAAGGGATAAGAGATGAACACCAAGAGATCTCAATAAATTATGTACATGATGAGTGTTAGGTTTGTAATATTCATGTGCGCAATCAAATTACAAAAATTAAGCGGAAGCGTAGAAAAATCAGAGTTTAAAATTTACAAACCATATACCCGGATCACCCTTTATGCACAATTATTAATTAAACGAAAAGATATGAAGAACAAACATACCCTTGAAGATCCGAGCTTCCTCGGTACAAGTTCACCTCGATCCTTTTCGCGTTCAACTTGAATCCACCGGGTTTGGTTCCTTCCTTTGATCAACGTTAGCCACCCAAGCGTTTGGCCTCTGGGGTGATCCACCAGGAAGAAGAAAATTCAAGAAGAAGGGTGTTTATGGCTCAAACCCTAGTTTTTCCTATCTCTATAGAAAAAGGGTACTCTCTAACAAATTGGAATTATTACGTTGTAAAAGTCAACAACTCCCATCACCCATAATAAGACTCCTCTTATTTATAGATGTGGGCAACCCACCTTAACAATTAAGGAATTGGGTTTTATTTAATTAATTAAATTCTTTTAATTAATTAAGCTCCCTAATCTTATTAGGGATAATTAATTAAACTCCTTTAACTAATTTTCCCTCCTAATCCTATTAGGAATAAATGAGAGTACTTATATTAAATTAATTCCTAAACTCTTTTAGAAATTAAAATAATAATAATTGTAATAATATTAATAAGACTCCTCTTATTAATTTATATTTAATATTTCTAAAATATTAAATAATAAAATTAAGCTATTTAATTTATTCTATCACCATAGATTAAATTAAATATACATAACATATTATTACGATTATGCCATTAACTTCTTAAATAATTATTCTTCCTTTTATGGTGTGACCCTTTAGGTTCTCCATATTAAATCGGTTGTGAATAAATCAATTAGAACAATTCTAATCTTATTTAAATAAATAAATTAAACAATTAATTTATTTAAATAAATAATATTTATTCTACAATAGGGATAAGCCTCCTAGCGATCAACGACTTTCCGGATAATATAGATTTCAACATTAATCATAAAAGAACCTTTGAGTAAATAGTTCTGTCTGATTCAATCCTTTCACCATCTGATGTCCCAATTAAATATAAGGCATGGAATTCTTGTCAAGTCTTATTTTATTTAATTATATGTATTTCGATCCTTAAATGCACAACTCGAATAATGCAAATTAGAAACTCCTTTCTAATTTCATTACTTTTAACCAAGGACTCTTTGGGTTGTCATTTATTGAATCACATAGGACATTTCTCTTCTTTTATTAGAGTGGTAGATTCTTTATTGATCATATATTATCTCCATGTACAACTTATTATACCCAAGCATACCCTTTGATATACCCTAAGGGTCTTAAGGAATAAGTCAAAGTATAACTCATCATACACAAGATACTATGATGATCTCAAGTCCAAGGATCACTTGTACTACTATCACTACTGAGAATTCCTATTGACAAGCAAATAAAACTCCATTAGGTATTCCTTAGCGAGCCACGTTCGATGAACTTATTCTCTAATAAGCACCTACATACTTGCTTTAGTGTCTCCACACAAATGATCATGAGATCAATCATCCTCATCCAATGAGCAAAACAGCGTATGTACCAATCTATCCGGATTCACTAATCCCCAATTTAGTAATCCAATGATTGGGAACTATTTTAGTTTTAAGCTTTCTAAAATTTAGAACTCATTAGAATGATCATCATCATTATTCTAAAAGCTTTGCTTAAAACTATGGGTTTATCACATATTATAAAACGACATCATGTAGATAATTAAAAGCCTTTAATAAATTAATACTTTTTATTAATAAATGAATAAGATTGTTACAAAGTATATGCTTTATCATCAAACATGATTGGCTTGTGTGCATACTACTTTCAATCTCCCACTTGCACTAAAGCCAATCGTCATGGTATCTCATACTCTTCTTCTCTAAGTGGCGATTATCCTGTTTGTTGGATAAGCTTTAGTTAATGGATATGTAATGTTGTTCATGAGAGTCCACTATCTACATAGTGATTTCCCATCTTTTAATGATTCTAATAATCAAATGAAAGTGCCACAACACATGTTTAGATCCAAGATGAGACTTAGGAACTATTCCTAGTTACGTAATGAACTTTTAATCCAAACAATCAACTTGCGACTTCATTTATAGCTATATACTTTGTCTTTATCACTAAACCAACAACTCTTTTCTTGTTTGGAACCTTTCGATTCAACGCACCCTTTGTTCAAGATAACGCTTTACCTTAAAGTGGATTTTACATCATCTTAGTGCATGCGAAAAACTTGAGTTTGTTAAGCCTTCTAGTTTTAATTTAGACCCACCATGAATATGATCACATCCTTGGTCTTGGGTTAAGCACTTTAAGATGTTTTTCACTAACTTCATAGTGAACTTCTCCATAATATGGTACGATCAACATCGGTCTTATATATTTCATTGCATACATGATAGTTACTCATGTGATCTCTCTTTTTTGAGTCTTTGGGGACTATAAGAGAGATACACTCCAAAGCTCATCAACATGAGACATCTCTTGGAGTTTGCCATGCTAAACAACTTTAGCATCAAATGAATATACGTTCCTTGGGTTAAGTCGAGCATCCTTTTAAATCTATCTATATAGATTTATATCCCCAAATAAGATACTCTTCCAAACCATTCATGGAGGAATGTTTAGACAACTTTATCTTTACTGATTGTAGCATTGGTATGTAATTCCTCATCCGTAGTATATCAACATATAATACTAGAAATTTCACGACGCTCCCCAATGACCCTTTTGTACACACTAGAAGTCTTACCTCATCGAATGTAACTTTCGGATCATCATCTTCTTTGATGTGTACCTCATCATCATCATCCATGATGAATCCATACCTCTAGGTATCTTTGGTACTATTCAGTTCTACGATTCGGTTGTGGTACAATAGAATCTATCTATAGGTTCCTCTTATTTGACTTATAGTATTTTGTGGTTCTTGAACTCTTCAAGATCTATTATCCTCCCACTAGCCCCTTCAATGATAAACACATTTATCTTAGAAGGCAGCGTGTTTCACAATAAACACCTTTTGCTTAGTAGGATTATAGAACATATACCCTAAACTTACTTTAGGATGTCCCACAAATCGACACTTGTCAAATCTTGTCCCAAGCTTATCCTTTAAAACCTTTTCACATAAGTTGGACAACCCCTTATCTTAACATACTTAAGATTAGGAATCCTTCCATCCATAACTTTTATGGAGTCTTGGGGAAGTAGGATTTTGAGGTTACCTTTTTAGTGAGATATCGGCCCATTTCTAGGACATGATCCTGAAAGGATCTTTGGAATGTCGGTAAAATCATTATGGACCGTACCATGTCCAACAAGGTACGACTTTTCATTCGAGATACATCAATCAATTATTGCGTATCAGGATGTGTCCATTATGAAAAAACCATTTGAGATGATCTAGAAACTTTTTGCACAAGTATTTATTCCTTGATCTTATCAAAGAATCTTAATACTTTGCCAATTTGTTTCACTTTTGAATTCTTTGAACCTTTCAAATAATTCACACTTGTATTTCAACAAATACATACATTCAACTCTTTGAATGATCATCTCCTTTTCTTATACTAGTTTGTTCAATATGCAAAATATATTTTCACGTAAGTCAGTATACAAAATCCATTAAGTAATCTTTCGATTTCTATACGAAACATTATTATTATAAATAGAACAACAATTGTTCTTAATTATAATACCAAAGATTTATTGTCCAACAATAAAATGGAAATAATGTTTCTAACAAGAATTGGAATACAATAACAACTTATTGACTTAATAGATTTGCACAGTAAGCGATGCTAAACTATAAGTTTCTATAGCTAATCAGTGAACCTTTGCTTCATTTTCCACACATAGGATTACTTATCTTTGTTTAACTTTCTACTTACATTTGGTCCCTTCATAAATCTATATTTATGATAACCAAAGTCGGTATCCAATACCCAAGTAGAACCTTGACTTAAAGAAAAATTTATTTCAATCATGAACAAAAAGCGTATTGTGGCAAAGAAACTTCACTAAGCTTCTTTGGTTAGCCTCTGCAAGATGCTTCTCGCAGTTTCTTTCCAGTGTCCAGGCTTATTGCAGTGGAAGCAAGCTCGTTTGCTATCCGTATCAGTTTTGTTCTTATTATCCTTTGTTTTTGCCTTTCTATATACCTTCTTTGTATCGTTCTTCTTTTCAGAAGATCCTTTGGCCCCTACCAGTAAGACTTGATCTTTCTTGGTTGGAAAGTGACTCTCAACATTTTTCAATATGTTAAGAAAATCAGCAAAGCTGATATCTAGCTGGTTCATATGAATAATTCACAACAATTGTGAAAGGAGTCCGGGAGTGAGTGCAAGATCAAATCTTAGCTCAACTCTCCATCCATGACAAAACCAGTTGTCCTAATTGATCAATCAAATTGATAATGTTAAGGACTTTTAGTCTGTACTATAGTGTCATTGGCCATTCTAGATCGAAAGAGCTCCTTAGATATCTGATATCTACTAGTCTTACTTTCCTCACCATCAACTACTTGATGTGCAAAAATATAGTAAGAGCATCCATAGTTTCATCTTGTTTGAAGCTTGTTACTTATAGATCTTGAGCATGATGCATTGAGCCATCATGCATCATCTTGCCACTTTCTAAAAGTAGCAATCTCTTCCTCGGAGGCATTATGCGCAACCATTGCGAGGATAGGCGTATTAAGGACATAAGATAGTTTTTCACCATGAGAACTATTCTCAAATTCCTTAACCAATCCATTTAATTGATTACAGGTTAATTTAGCATCTAATATGCTTCATGATGATAGTAATTTTAGACATTGTAAAATTACGTAAATGAATTTGTAATTAACAACATTTTAACATACATTCTTTTATTAATTACCAAAATAATTTAGGTCTTGTTTTAAATTGGTATCTCCCACTATTTTCTTCAAACTATATTACCCTCACTTATATAGTTCGGCAAAATCTAATTAAAGATTTGCTAGTGAGAATAAGGATCCCATTTCAAATGTATATAGCCTTGTGGTGACACAACAAACTATATATAAATAAATAGGTAGACAACTTTTGTCAATTACATCAACTATGCAACTCCTTGTATTTTGCCTCTTAGATTATTTTGATCAAGTGGTGGCACATCCGAATCAAAATTATCCAAGTTAAGTCCGACCTAGCACTCCATATATTCAAAAAGAAAATATCATCCTTGTGGTGACACAACAAAACAATATTGTTCAATTTTCTTTATAAGCATCAAATGTGATAAATTAACATCTTAAATACTTAATACTTGCCTTGTGGTGACACAACAAACTCATATTAAATATTTAATACTCTATTAATTTTATCATGCTAGAAAGCGACGTTCGATATTCCAAATATCTTTGAGCGCTTAGGACTTAATATAAAAATTGAGGGGTTTGTTATTAATTTGTCTCATCTTGTTTAAGCGCGCATGCACATATATATATAAAATACGCGTCGTATTAATGAACATCTGAAGCATGTTTGCATAATATATAATATATATAGTATAAGCATGCACATATAGAATACTATATTCTACCCTTGGATTGATTATGGACTTTTATTCTAGTTTGGTTCACTAGAGCCACCAAGTGAACCAAAAGGTCAAACCCCAAGGGGTGCAAGAAATAATATTTAAATATAACTATTACATTTAAACCCGGGCTCCATTACAAACGGGTCTTCACGCTCCTTGCTCCTTGATCTCTAATTTTTCAAAATTAATTCTAAATATTCCTATTACAAAACTATTTAAAATAAATAGAAACCTTGATCGTGATCGAGGGAAGTACATAGGAGGAGATAGAATTTACATTAAGAAAAATTAGAGAAGCAAAATCTGTGAGACCCCATTTAATAAAACCCATACATTCATGCATCCAACTAAAATAAAATCCAATCGCATTGGTCGATAGTCCATAATCAATCCCATTTATTATCATACACATCACCATATGCATCAATAAATAACATTCATCTCATGAATAATAAATATTTAATATATATATTGATATCATTTAATGGGCAAATTTAGTTAGTATAAAATCTATTTTTGAATCAAAATAAACTCCTTTATTTTAATCCAAATTTAAATCAAAATAAAACTATTTTATTTTAATTTATCCTATTTTGAATAAAATAAACTATTTTATTTTAATCAAAATTTTAATCAAAATAAACTCCTTTATTTTAATTAATTATGGAATCGATTCCATATATATATATATATAAAAAAATCTTTAATTAAAATAAACTCTTTTATTTTAATTAATTATGAAATCCAATTCCATGTAAAAAAAATCTTTAATTAAAATAAACTCTTTTATTTTAATTAATTATGGAATCCAATTCCATGTAAAAAAAAATATTAAAGGAAACACGGATTATCTTTCCTATTCACAAATAAACTCCTTTATTTTGAATAATATGAAATCTTATTTCATATTTAAATAAACTCCTTTATTTAAGGAAATTATGATTCTCTTTCCTATTCACAAATAAACTCTTTTATTTAGAATAATATGAAATCTATTTCATATCTAAATAAACTCCTTTTTTAAGGAAAAATAAAATCCAATTTCAACTCCAATTAGTTATCATGGAATCCAATTCCAACTCTAATTAGTTAGCATGAAATCCTAATTTTAAAATTAAAATAAATTTTTTATTTTAAGATTAAAATGAACTTTTATTTTAAAATTAAAATAAACTTTATTTTAATTCTAAAATTATTAAGAATAATATATATATAACTATTATATATATATATATAAAATAAAATATATATATATATATATATATCAAATATATATATATATATATATATATATATATATATATATATATATATATATATATATATATAATACATTAAGCATGCATCCGTAGCCCATGATCCTTGTAATATAACTTTTATATCTTGTTTCTGCCAAATCCATAAAACGTAGCAGCAACTTGTTTTTTTTTTTTTAAACTGTTAACCGTAATGCATGCCACGTGATTCTTGACTAGCCGAATCTTGTTAACTTAAAAAAAAATAAAGCTTCTGCCGGTTTGATTCTTGATTTTCGCCTTTTTTTTTTTTTTTTTAATTGCATGACCTGCATCGATTTCCGTGCTACATGCAAAAAAAAATTTTTATACAATAAAATTATGCCCAATTAAATTGTTCTAAACACATATCAATTTATATATCAAATTAAAATAATTAATAATTCGCATAAAGGTTTGGCTCTGATGCCACTGTTAGGTTTGTAATATTCATGTGCGCAATCAAATTGCAAAAATTAAGCGGAAGCGTAGAAAAATCAGAGTTTAAAATTTACAAACCATATACCCGGATCACCCTTTATGCACAATTATTAATTAAACGAAAAGATATGAAGAACAAACATACCCTTGAAGATCCAAGCTTCCTCAGGTACAAGTTCACCTCCAATCCTTTTCGCGTTCAACTTGAATCCACCGGGTTTGGTTCCTTCCTTTGATCAACGTTAGCCACCCAAGCGTTTGGCCTCTGAGGGTGATCCACGAGGAAGAAGAAAATTCAAGAAGAAGGGTGTTTATGGCTCAAACCCTAGTTTTTCCTATCTCTATAGAAAAAGGGTACTCTCCAACAAATTGGAATTATTACGTTGTAAAAGTCAACAACCCCCATCACCCATAATAAGACTCCTCTTATTTATAGATGTGGGCAACCCACCTTAACAATTAAGGAATTGAGTTTTATTTAATTAATTAAATTCTTTTAATTAATTAAGCTCCCTAATCTTATTAGGGATAATTAATTAAACTCCTTTAACTAATTTTCCCTCCTAATCCTATTAGGAATAAATGAGAGTACTTATATTAAATTAATTCCTAAACTCTTTTAGAAATTAAAATAATAATAATTGTAATAATATTAATAAGACTCCTCTTATTAATTTATATTTAATATTTCTAAAATATTAAATAATAAAAATTAAGCTATTTAATTTATTCTATCACCATAGATTAAATTAAATATACATAACATATTATTACGATTATGCCATTAACTTCTTAAATAATTATTCTTCCTTTTATGGTGTGACCCTTTAGGTTCTCCATATTAAGCCCATTTGTGAATAAATTAATTAGAACAATTCTAATCTTATTTAAATAAATAAATTAAATAATTAATTTATTTAAATAAATAATATTTATTCTACAATAGGATAAGCCTCCTAGCGATCAACGCGACTTTCCGGATAATATAGATTTCAACATTAATCATAAAAGAACCTTTGAGTAAATAGTTCTTGAAATATGATTCAATCCTTTCACCATACAATGTCCCAATTAAATATAAGGCATGGAATTCTTGTCAAGTCTTATTTTTTAATTATATATATTTTCGATCCTTAAATGCACAACTCCAAATAATGCAAATTAGAAACTCCTTTCTAATTTCATTACGCTTATAACCAAGGACTCTTTGGGTTGTCATTTATCGAATCACATAAGACATTTCTCTCTTCTTTTATTAGAAGTGGTAGATTCTTTATTGATCATACATTATCTCCATGTATACAACTTATTATACCCAAGCATACCCTTTGATATACCCTAAGGGTCTTAAGGAATAAGTCAAAGTATAACTCATCATACACAAGATACTATGATGATCTCAAGTCCAAGGATCACTTGTACTACTATCACTCTGAAATTCCTATTGACAGCAAATAAAACTCCATTAGGTATTTCTTAGCGAGCCACGTTCAGTGAACTTATTCTCTAATAAGCACCTACATACTTGCTTTAGTGTCTCCACACAAATGATCATGAGATCAATCATCCTCATCCAATGAGCAAGCAACGTATGTACCAATCTATCCGGATTCACTAATCCCCAATTTAGTAATCCAATGATTGGGAACTATTTTAGTTTTAAGCTTTCTAAGAATTTAGATCTCATTAGAATGATCATCATCATTATTCTAAAAGCTTTGCTTAAAACTATGGGTTTATCACATATTATAAAACAGCATCATGTAGATAATTAAAAGCCTTTAATAAATTAATACTTTTTATTAATAAATGAATAAGATTGTTACAAAGTATATGCTTTATCATCAAACATGATTGGCTTGTGTGCATACTACTTTCAATGAAAAAATATGGGATCGAAGCAAAGTCGTGATTGATGATATATTTGCTTTCTCTATAGCATCAGATATTACTTTGATTCCTAACACGGATCCTGAACGACAAAACGTGGAAGAATGTCGGAAAAGAAATGATTGGCCAAAATGGAAAGATGTTATTTAAACTGAGCTACAATCTCTATTGAAAAGAGAAGTATTTGGACCAGTAGTCCAAACACCACTGGGTGTAATCCCGGTTGGAAACAAATGGGTATTTTTACGAAAGCGAACTGAGAAAAATGAAATTGTGAGATATAAAGACCGACTTTTAGCTCAAGGGTTTTCACAAAAATCTGGTATTGATTATGAGGATACAAACTCTCCAGTACGTAATGGATGGAGTCACTTTTCTCTTTCTGATAGGTATGGCAACCATGGAAGGTTTGGAAACACATTTGATGGATGTTGTAATAGCATACCTATATGGCTCACTTGACAGTGAGATTTATATGAGAATCCCTGAAGGATTAAAAATGGCTGAATCACAAAGGCCCCGTCATATATATTCAATCAAGTTACAACACTCATTGTATGAGTTGAAACAGTATGGTCGTATTGGTATAATCGACTTAGTGATTATTTAATAAAAGATGGATATATAAATGATCATGTATATCCATGTGTTTTTATTAAGAAATCACAAAGTGGATTTTCCATCATTGCTGTATATGTGGATGATTTAAATTTTGTAGGTACTCCTAAAGAAATCACAAGAACTGCTACTTATTTAAAAGATGAATTTGAAATGAAAGATCTTGGAAAGACAAAATTCTGTTTGGGAATACAAGTGGAGCATTTAGCATATGGAACTTTTGTTCATCAATCCACATATGCTGAAAAGATTCTCAGTCGTTTTCATATGGATAAAGCTCATCCTTTGACTACCCCGATGGTTGTTCGATCTTTAGAAGTTCATAAAGATCCATTTCGGCCTCTAGAAAGTGGGGAAGAAGTTCTTGAACCTGAAGTTCCATACCTAAGTGCAATAGGTGCTCTTATGTATCTTACTGTAAACCGTACTGCGACACGATATTACTTTTCTTTGTCAACTTGTTAGCAAGATACAGTTCTTCACCGACTAAGAGACATTGGGACGGGATCAAACACATTTTGAGATACCTCCGTGAAAGTATAGATCTTGGGTTATTTTATCCAAGAGATTCAACGTCGCGATTGGTTGGATATGCTGATGCAAGATACTTATCAGATCTACACAAAGGAAGATCACAAATAGGTTATGTATTTACATATTGTGACACGACTATATCCTGAAAATCTACAAAGCAAACCATGACAGCTATATCTTCAAATCACTCAGAGATTCTCGCTATACATGAAGCAAGAAGAGAGTGTATTTGGTTGAGATCAATTATTCAACATATTCAAAAATCATGTGGATTACAATCAATCAAAGACATTCCTACAATTCTGTAGGAGGATAACGCTGCATGCATTGCTCAACTTAGAGGAGGGTACATCAAGGGAGATAGAACAAATCACATTTCACCTAAATTCTTCTTTACACATGAGCTACAAAAGAAGGGTGATATAGATGTGCATCAAATTCGATCATGTGATAATCTAGCCGACTTATTCACAAAGTCGCTACCAAATGCAACGTTTACAAAACTTTGGAAAAGGATCGAAATTTGTCGACTGAAAGACTTATGATAACATTTCATCAAGGAGTAATGAATTCCTTTTGAGGGGAAGACTGTACTCTTTTTCCTTAGTCACGGTTTTTATCCCAATGGGTTTTTCCTGACAAGGTTTTAACGAGGCAGTCAATTAAGATATTTATGTAAAAGATATGTACACTTTTTCCCTTCATTAAGTTTTTCCCACTGGGTTTTCTTAACAAGGTTTTTAATGAGACATAATCTTCTATCGGAGGAAATCAGGGGAAGTGTTATATATAAAGTGATTCCCTCCTTTGAGGGTTATCACATGTGAGTAGTACTCTTCCCTTTCTCCTTCTCCTTTCTTTCGTCCGTGAACAATTTGGACATTATTGAATTCTGGATAAATTAAATTATAAATCTTTAAAAATTTATCCTTTGCTTTCTTTTAATTGAATTCTTATATCATTATCATCATCCTCATGCTTATATTGTGATAAAAGTCATCTGTGGCTTACGTGCATAGATGTACTATTGATTTGTATGATTATGACCAAGGATTATTCGGTATAATCATGACCGTAATGTTACAAATGATGTGATAAAAATCTTCATTGGCCTGTAGTGCATTGATGTACAGTTGTTGGTATGATTATGACCAAGGATTATTCGGTATAATCATGACCATTGATGATTACATGAATATCCTTGACCCGTAGTGCAGGGATGATTCGATGATGTGGTTTATTTATTAAGCTGAGTCTCAGCGATAAAATTGATGATAAACTTTTTAAATCATAGAAGATAGTAGATATCATGCTCTACTTAACTCTTCTAATGAATTGCTTGTTCATTACTGCAGCTTAAACTTGATGTTTATTATATTTTATCGGTTTAACATCATTGAAGAAGGCTAACGATAATTTATTCTCGCATTATCTTAGTCATAATATTTCTTCTTAGGCTAGTTTGAGCTCACCCTTTGTTTTCATTGTTCTCTTCAGAAAATGAGAATATAGCTGGGACTAGTCGGGGAATGGAGTGACAGTCCAGATGTTTGCATTAGTAGTCCTCACTATTTTATGAAATAGTATAATAATAAATGTAATGAGGACTTCATTTGAGTTTGAATACTGTCTATGGGACAATATTCGTGTAAAAACTCTAATCTACGCTGTTGTCGTATTGTATAAAAGAAGTTTGTATTTGATTTATGTACCATGTATTTGGCGACTCAGAATGGGTGATGTATACCTATTTTGGGGGCGTCACAATAAGAGCCCGTACCAAAGTCACTGGTTTGAATTGCTTTCTAACACATATATATTAGTCTAGCCAAATCAAATGGATTAGACACTATTCTCAATACATGTAGGAATAATTAATATGTTCAATATTCCAACGAGATTCATAGAATCATTCAAGAATATAATCATGATTTAAATCAGGTTTTAGAGTATAAATAATAATCTTCATGAATTTAGATATCACCAGAATCATTCAAATAAATAATTAGTCGTACGATCAATAAGAGTATAAGTTTAGGTACTTGCCTGAGTAGTTGACTATTTCCGACCTTAACTTATTATCCTTTGAACAACCTATGTTCATCAATATCATCTAACCGTTAATCTCCATTAACCCACAAATATAAGTTTAATTGATCTAACTTACTAATCTCATATAATTAAAACTCACAAATCAATCTATTCTTATTTTATTTAATTAATTATTTCTTTGTTCACTACTCTCTTTTTTGTATTCATTAGCCTTTACAATAATACACATTTACTTCATTTAATATAAATAAAATAATCCCCTTTATTATTTTATTTGTTTAGTTAATTTTTCACACTTTATTTTATTTATCCATGTCTCATTATATAAATAAAGTATTCTTACTTTACTTGATAATATTTAATTACTCTTTAACTAATTTTCTTAATCATTATTCATACTTTATTAATCCACACATAAAATAATCTAGTTGTTATTTTATTTGATTAATCTACAATTAGAGTTATTAGTTCACAATTAAATAACCTTTGATATCATTTAATTGTTTATTCTTCATTAATTCATAATTAATTCACAATTATCTTTTAATTAAAATGATCTTTACAATCAACTTACAATTAAAATAATCTTTAATATTATTTTAATTTTTTACAATTTATTAATCCACACTTATAAATATTCCTTACTATTATTTTAATTGTTTAATCATAGCTAAATTAATCATCAATGTACAATTAATTATTTTAATTGTTTATTAGTACTCACAATTAATATTAATTATTATTATATTTTATTATTATCCCATTTTCTTTTAGTAAAAAAAACATGTTATGAGCATATCTTATAGCGTTTGTATTATTCGTTCACTCTGTCTGTCGGTTTGAGGATGATAAGCAGTACTCAGCCTCAACTGTGTTAAAATTCTTTCTTGCAAGCTCTTCCTAAATTCGACGTGAAGCACAGATCTCGATCGAAAACAATTGACATCGACACTCCATGTCGCGAAATAATTTCTTTTATGTACAACTTTGCCAACTGATTTGAATCGAATCTTTATTGGCAGAAAGTGTTTCGTCTTCGTTAGTCGGTCCACAATAACCCAAATGACATTGTAACCCTTTTGTGTGATCGGAAGTCCCACCACGAAGTCCATCATAATGTGCTCCCATTTTCATTTTGGTATTTCCAACGGTTGAAGTAGACCACTCGGCCTCTGATGCTCTACTTTTACTCGTTGATATGTAAGACTCCTACTGACGTGCTCCGACATTTCTCGTTTCATATTGGGCCACCAAAAATGTTGTCGAAGATCCTGATACATTTTTGTGCCTCTTGGGTGAATAGAATATGCCGAATTATGTGCCTCGTTCAAAATCTCCTATCTTAATTCAGTTACGGCTGACACCCACACTCGATTTTCAAGTCTCAAGATACCATCCTTATCTATCATGCACCTTTGTTCTTCATTTTCTGTTATCCTTTTCTTTATCCTCTCACATTCTTCATCTTTTTCCTGTGATTCCTTCACTTTATCCAACAACGTCGGACGAGCTCCTATTACAAATAACTTCCTTTCGGACTCTCTGGGTCCCTTCACCTCTATTTTTAGTTTCTCCATTTCTCTTATTAGCTCCTCATGGGGTATCAACGCAAACAACATCTCCTTCCCTTTTCTACTCAACACGTCGGCTACTACGTTTGCCTTCTGTTTGCCAAAAAATCGTACTAGCAAAATACACGCAAGTATATGTGATCGACTAGTAATATAGTGACAAGAAGAGTGTTATTCCCATAAGGAATCATTCCTAATGTTTTCTAAGTACCAATTTTATATCAACTCAATCTTATTTAAATATATAAATTAATTAACAATTAAACTAAATACTAAAAATAAATAACTAAATAATAAAATATAATTACCTACATAAACAAATCTAAGAAATTAAGTTCACCCAAAGCTTCATTCAAATCTCATAACTTTCCATTTGATTATATGGTCACGATGAATTGTTAACCAGGAATACTTAATTTCATTTATAAGCATCTTCCGATGGCCAATAAAAATACTCATTCTAACTAACTTGCTATATTCCTATGCAAATTAAATTAGAATAAATTCATTAAGAACAAATACCCGAAATGGGTTACACATGACCTACATATATATTCCTATTCTATACACAAATTATGGATTCAATCCGAAGAAGAATATGCATAATCACATGCCATTATATTCATATCTAAACCTATAATCCATCGTCAAATTTCATATAGATTATCCCACGTAATCACGGATCCAGTAATTATGTGACGCCCCCAAAATATGTATACATCATCCATTCCGAGTCGCCAAATACATGGTACAGAAACAAATACAACTTCATTAATACAATTATCGTGTAAAATACGACAACACATATACTGTGAGTTTAAATATAAATATTGTCTAATAGACAGTATTTAAACTCAAAAGGAGTCCTCATTACAATTATTGATACATTATTTTACAAAAATAGCGAGGACTACTAAAACAACTTTCTAGAACCATCATTCCATACCCCGTCTAGTTCCTGATATATTCTCACCTCCTGAGAAGTAAAATGGAACAAAAAGGAAAAGGGTGAGCTCAACTAGCCCAGTAAAGAATATTATGACTAAGATAATGAACAACAAATTATCGTTAGCCTTCAACAAATCAAATAAAATATAATGGACAACATCAATATTCATTAGATCAATATTCGCAGCGGAAATAACAATTCATTAGAAGAGTTAAGTAGAGAATCAAATCTACTATCATGTATGAATTTAAAAGTCCATCATCAATATTTTATCCCTGTAACATCAATCAAGATGCATCTTGTATTAAATATTCATCTTTGCACTACGTGCCAAAGATATTCATTTGTATCACCAGTTGGTCATGTTCATCTTAACACCTGTCATCTTTGCACTACGGGCCAAAGATATTCATTAGGTAATCATTCATCTTTGCACTACATGCCAAAGATATACAATTATATCATCATTTAGGAATGAGGATGATGAAAAATATTTTAAAGAAACGAATCCAGTGAGATAAAATGATAAAGATTAGAGATTCGTACTTCAGTTTATCCAAGTTAAAAAACGCTCCATAATAAACCATAGTGGAATAAAATTCAAGAATGAAGATCAAAACATGGATACAATCAAAGATAGTAACCATAATAAACATCTTGGACAAAGAAGAGAAAATTTCATTTTTCCTGTGAATAGTGTCGTATTCGTGAATAGTAACCCCGACACAAAAAGGTAGAAATTCCATAATAAAATTCATATCAATATTTCTGCATAATGATATTGAAGAAAATAATATCATTTACGAAGAAAATAACATCCCTTACCTCAAAAGAACAGTACTTCTGACTGGAATATCGGATCTAATGCCGAAGGAAACTTGCACTGAATAGCAACTCTCAAAGTATCTAAATACTCACAAAAATACGCTTGATAACATAGAGAGAGAAAACTTATGTTTCTGGTGTGATTTTCAATTCTAACCTAAGCACCTATTTATAGGAAAATGCCAGAACGTCAAAGCAGACTAAATTAATAAAATATTAATATTCTTATTCAAGCACGCCACAAACCAAAATCAGCCCTCCACTTTTGAAAAATTAATTCAGCCCATTTTATCAACAAAGGACAAAAGTGGGTCCCATCCATAATTTTAATAAAAATATTTATTTTCAAAACATCAATAATTCATAATAAATAGTCCTTTTATCATAAGAATACGAATTTTATGTCCATTCCATAGGAAATTAAATTCTTTACAACTTTGTAGACTTAAGTTTTTCCAAATTCCAAACGAAAAATGACCGAAATCCATATACGGACAATTTTTAATACCTTTATTCTGATAAAATAATAATAAAACACCCCTATTCTGACAAAATACTGATAAAATATCTCAGCATTAATTCCTTCATTTATATCCACATAAAATAAATATTTTCTTATCATATAAATCAATAATTAATTATTCACAAATAATATTACAGAATCACAATTATGACAATCAGGTCGTTCTCAGGAAAGAAGGGGGCTTTCCGATAAGGATATCTCTTTACTGGCGCGCAATTAGGTGACCAAACCCCTTTCCTAAACAGAACTTCCTTAGACATTACCAATAATGCTATCTAATAATATTATTCAAATAATATGAATTATTGATCTGATAATGGGAAATTCTGTGCAGTGACAAATATTGAAACAACAATAATATAAAATATCAACGTAACAATTATTGAATCAATAAAATAAACATTGAACAGTAATTACTGTAACAATTATTGAGTAGTGCCTTCTTATGTAAAAATCAATAATTCAAAAATCATTGCGTAATCTTGTGCTGGTAATGCGCAACCACGCCAGACATCGTATTTTAACCACCGGGTATTCCAACAGTGTTAATGGTAACCATTACGCCGTTATTTATAAAAACTCAAACTTTTTGTTTTCTTCATCCGACCGTTTTCCATTATGGGGCCCACAAATGGCTGCACCATCGTACAAATATTCCTCGACACTAAGAATATTCCACAACCAAACGAATATTCCCCGACAACAATGAATATTTTATAACCACTTGCTTATTTTGTAAAATTTGCACATTTCACCCATAACCAAAGTATTATATCAAATTAACACCTTATTATTCACAATAATAATTAGAGGAAATTCGATTTTATTTATAAAAAGTTGGGGTCTTATAACCTCATCTCCTTATGAAATTTCATCCTCAAAATTGACGTACATACCTGGTGTTTCGAAAAGGTGAGGATACCTCGTTTTCATTTCTGATTCCAACTCCCAGGCCATTTCTTCAATAGCATAGTTCCTCCATAAAACCTTAACATGTGGTATAACCTTGGTGCATAGGACATGCTCTTTCCTATCCAAGATCTTAACAGGTACCTCCTCGTACGGTAAATCTTCAGCTATCTTGTCTGGTTTTAACTCAATAATGTAGTTCGGGTCTTTCACATATTTATGAAGCATAGATATGTGAAAAACATTATGAACACGAGACATGCTTGGAGGTAATGCGAGTCTATAGGCCACATTTCTTATTCGGTCAAGAATCTCAAATGGACCAACAAATCTTGGATTGAGCTTTCCTCTCTTCCCAAATCTTGTAACTCCCTTCCATGGAGCAATACATAATAATACATGATCCCCAATATTAAATTCCATGTCCTTTCGATGAAGATCCGCATAACTCTTTTGTCGATCCTGTGCCATTTGTATACGTTGTCGGATCATTTGGATCTTCTTTGCAGTCATTCGTACCAACTCTGGTCCGAACAACGTTGCTTCTCCCACCTCATCCTAGCATACTGGAGAGCGACATTTTCATCTATACAATGCATCGAATGGAGCCACACCTATACTTGCCTGATAACTGTTATTATAGGAGAATTCCACCAATGGTAGGAACTTATCCCAACTTCCTTTGAAATCTAGGACACATAGTCTTAATAGATCTTTAAGAGTTTGAATGGTCCTTTCTGATTGTCCGTCTGTTTGAGGATGGTATGTCGAACTGAATCGTAAATCCGTGCCCATAGCTTTCTGCAAGCTAACCCAAAATCGTGAAGTGAATCTTGGGTCACGATCCGAAACTATGGATACTGGCATGCCATGCAATCTCACAATCTCATTCATGTACATACGAGCAAGACGTTCAAGGGAATAAGTCTCTCGTATAGGCAAGAAATGAGCAGACTTGGTTAATCTATCAACAATGACACAAATCGCATCTATGCCTTGAGAAACCTTGGGAAGACCCGTAACGAAATCCATGGTAATGTGTTCCCACTTCTATTTCAGAATCTCAAGTGGTTGCAATGGACCTTTTGGCACTTGATGCTCTGCCTTTACACGTTGACAAGTTAAACACCCCGAGATAAACTCCGCGATCTCTCTCTTCATATTGCTCACCAAAATGTATGTCGAAGATCATGATACATTTTGGTACTCCCAGGATGGATTACAAACGGTGTGTTGTGTGCCTCCATCATGATTCTATACTTCAAGTCAGAATCGTTAGGAACATAAAGTCTGGAGTTGATTCGAAGTATTCCTTGTTCATCGATTCTTGCTTCTGAAACAACACCTTCTTACATTTTCTTCTTCATACTCATCAGCTCCAGGTCCGTAGCTTAAGCAACTTTAACTTTATCGATTAAAGTCGGTTCTACTCGTATATTTGACATCATCACGTGGGTCCCTGGAGTCTTTAACTCTATCTCCATCCTTTACAAGTCATACCAAATGGGCCTTTGCGTTGACAATATCGCACTTGTACCCGCATATGATCTTCTACTCAATGCGTCAGCTACTATGTTTGCTTTTCTAGGATGGAATTGGATGGTATAATCGTAATCTTTCAACAGCTCGAGCCAACGTCATTGCCACATGTTAAGTTCCTTTTGAGGGAAGAAATATTTGAGGCTTTTATGATCTGTATAGATCTCCACTTTCTCCCCATACAAGTAGTGTCTCCAGATCTTCAACGCGAAAACGACTGCTGCTAACTCCAGATCATGGGTAGGATAATTCCTCTAATATTCTTTGAGTTGTCGCGAGGCATAGGCTATGACTATCCCATGTTGTATGAGAACACACCCTAACCCTTTGCCTGAAGCATCGCTGTAGATAACAAATCCATCCGAACCAGATGGTATTGTCAGAACAGGTGCCGAAATGAGTCTCCTCTTAAGCTCTTGGAAACTCTTCTCGCATTTCTCGCTCCATACGAATTTTGTATCTTTTCGAGTCAGCTGAGTTAACGCAGTAGCAATTCTAGAAAATCCTTCCACGAATCTCCGATAATAACCAGCTAAGCCCAGAAAGCTACGTACTTCGATCACCGACTTCGGTTTCTCCCAACTTTGTATTACTTCAATTTTCGCCGGGTCAACATATACTCCATGTTTTGACACCACGTGCCCAAGGAATTCTACTTCCTCAAGCCAGAACTTGCATTTCTTTAGCTTGGCATATAGCTTGTTATCACGAAGCCTTTGAAGTACCAACTTCAAATGGCGCTCATGATCTTCATGGTTTTTGGAATAGATGAGGATGTCATCAATAAAGACAACAACGAACTGATCCAAATATTCCTTGAACACACGGTTCATCATATCCATGAAAGCAGCAAGAGCATTAGTCAATCCAAAAGACATGACTAAGAATGCATAATGCCCGTACCGAGTTCTGAAAGTAGTCTTAGGAATATCCTCAGTTTTAATCTTCAGCTGATGATATCCAGAACGAAGATCGATCTTTGAAAAGAATTGTGCTCCTTGCAACTGTTCAAACAAGTCATTAATGCGAGGTAGCGGATACCTATTGTTGATGGTGACATGATTCAATTCCCAGTAGTCAATACAAAGTCGCATACTCCCATCTTTTTTCTTTACGAATAAAATAGGAGCACCCCAAGGAGATGTACTAGGACGAATGAAACCGATGTCTAACAACTCCTGTAGTTGGACCTTTAACTTTTGAAGTTCAATAGGAGCCATTCGATTTGGGGTTTTAGAAATGGGTTTTGTACCGGGTTCAAGGTCAATAAAGAATTGAACTTCACATTCTGGGGGTAGACCGAGAAGTTCTTCAGGAAATACGTCAGGAAATTCACTAACAACAGAAATATTATTCAAATCTGACGTGTTTTTGTTCAAATCCATGACATGGGCTAAGAAAGCTTGACATCCGTTTTGCAATAAACGAATAACTTTATGTCTTGATATGACAGTGATTGACTTTAGTGGTTTGGTTGCTTGAATTCACATAACAGGTTGGTTAGGAATATGAAAACTAACAACCTTACGAAAATAATCAATTTTGGCATGATGAATAGTTAACCAATCAATCCCTAAAATTACATCAAATGCAAGTATTTTCAAAGAAATAAGATCGACAGGTAATGTGATGCTACCAACTTGGATCAAGCAGGATTTATAAACAGTAGATGTAATGAAAGTTTCTCCTAACAGAGTCTCAACAGATAAGTCAAAGTCTAATTTCTCCGGAGTCAAGTTCAAATGTTGAGCACAAGCAGGAGAGATAAAAGAATGGGTAGAACCGGTATCTAGTAAGGTATAAACTTCACAAGAGTTTAAGATTAGCTTACCCGCGATCACCTTGTTCGGGTTTCTCGCATTTTGGCTAGTCACGACAAACGCTCTTCCAGGAACCGCTGACTTTGACTTGTCCGAAACAGCCTTTGGAGTCACCATTCCCATTGGACTTGGTTTCGCTACAAGACAATCTCTAGCTATATGACCTTCATTTCCACAGTTATAACACACCTTGGATTGTTGTGGGCAGTTTGGGCTGATATGTCCCTCTTTCCCGCATTTGTAACATACGACCGGTGATTAATCTCCTCCTCTAGAAACATTTGATGTTGGTGCTGACATCTTCACGTTATCATTGTTGTACATTCTCTTTTTGAAATCTCCTCTCGACTCGCTTCTTCTATTATCATGGCCACGATTACCACCCGAGTGGTTACCACTTTTGTTCGAATATTTTCCTCCCCACTGGTTGTCATTGCTCCGATGACTGCTGCCACCGGTATGACCCTGGTTGTGGTCCCTCGATTGAACATACTCAGTATCTCGCTCTAAAAATTGAGCTCTGTTGACAACATCTGAATATAGAGAAAATTTATGAGAAATAAGATATTACCGAATCTCGGGTTTCAGACCTCTCAGAAACATCTGCATCATACGTTCCACATTCTCTACTAAATGAGGTGAAAACCTGGATAACTCCGCGAACTTCGCCTCGTACTGGGACACCGTCATGTTGTTTTGTTCCAGTCTAATAAACTCTACCTCCTTCATATGACGAATACTTTCAGGAAAGTACTTGTCATTGAATAGTTTTTGAAATGTTTCCCAAGACATGTTGAAAGCGGCAGGCTGGGTACGCTTCATAGACTCCCACCAGTAGTCTGCCTCACCACGAAACATAAAGGTTGTAAGACCCCGAAATTTTTTTTAAATAAAAAGGAATTTCCTTTATTTATTATTTTGAAATAGTAAGGGTTGATTTGATTAATGTGGATAGTTAAGGGTTAAATACGCAAATATTTCAAAATAAGCAAGTGGTTATAAAATATTCATTGTTGTCGGGAATATTCGTTTTGGTCGTGGAATATTCAATCTTTTCGAATATTCGTATTTACGGCAAGCGATGTGTGTGGGCCCCATAACTGAAAGCGATTGGATGAGGAAAACGACAAATATAAGTTGTTTAAAAATAACTACGTAATTGTTACCATTAATATCTTTGTTGGAATACCCAAAGGGTTAAAACACACTAATACGCGTTGTTGAACAAAGAAGACACCAGTATTGCATCAATTATTGATCCTTACGTAAGAAGGCACTACTCAATAATTGTTACGAAATTCTTGTCAATATTTTATTTTATTGATTCAATAATTCTTTGCGTTGGTATTTTATATTATTCTTTGCTTCAATAATTGTCATCGCACAATATTTCCCATTATCGATCAATAATTCATATTATTTGAATAATATTATTAGATAACATTATTGGCAATGTCTAGAAAGTTACGCCTAAGAAGAGGTTTGGTCACCTAATTGCGGCGCCCAAGAAGGAGAGATCCTTATTGAAAGCCCCTCTTTCTGGGAACACCTGGTTGTATAAATGTGATTCTCGTAATATTATTTGGGAATAATTAATTATTGATTCATATGATAAGGAAATATTTATTTGATATGGATATAAATGATGGATTTATTTATTATATGTGGTTATAATTGAAGGATTTAATGTTGAGGTGTTTTATCGAAGATTTTTTTTGAATGGAGGTATTAAAAATCAAATCAATTATTTTTACGATATATTGCGTGAGTTATAATTTTAATCGACCATTGGATCGTTATGATTTTTTGGATATGTTATACATATATAAGTTGAGTATATGTCTACAAATTTTGAACCGTTAAAAATGAACGAATGATTTGTTATAAATTTTAAGAGGTGTTTGATTAGGAAAGTAGGGTTATAATTGATTTTGGTGGAAAATTCTAGAATTGAGTGGGCCCCACTTGTGGTTGGTGAAAAATATACTGAATTTTATTTCAAATGTGGTGGGTGGCAATAGTAGCGAGTAAAAGCCATCGTGTAAAAGTCAAGTCCGCTTTGGCAAGCTAACATTTTCCTATAAATAGAGGGCTGTTAGAATTGAAAATCACACCGAAACAAAGTTTTCTCTCTTCTCTCTATATTATTGAGCGTATTTTGTGAGTATTTAGATACTTTGAGAGTTGTTTGCTCAAAGATAAGTTTCATTCAAAGATCACTTCCGATCTTTCCTTCCAAGCAATCTTGATTCTTTGAGGTAAGGGATGTTATTTTCTTCTCAAATGATATTATTTCTTCAATATCATTATCTTTGAAATATATGGTTGGAACTTTTTATCAAATTTGGAACTTTTTCATGCTCGGGGTTACTATTCATGAGTTACTATTCACGAGTTACTATTCATGAGTTACTATTCACGAGTTACTATTCACGAGTACTATTCATGAAGCGTGAAAATGTTTTTTGGAATTTCTATCTTTTGGTGTGCCGAGTTACTATTCACGTTATACTTGACCTATTCACGATATCTGACACTATTCACGATACGGCACTATATTCATCGAAAAATAAAATTTTTTCTTTTCGTCTAAAATATCTATTCGGATACTAGCTTTGATTGTATCCATGTTTTGATCATTCTTGAATTTTACACCACTTTGTGATTATTTTTGAGTTATTTTTGACGTGGATAAAATAAAGTACGAATCCTTAATCCTTAATCCTTGTCATTTTGTTTCACCGGATTCGCTTCTTTAAAAATATTTTCATCATCCTCGGTCTTAAATGATGATATTATTGAATATCTTTGGCCCAGAGTCAAAGATGAATGATTTCAAGAATATCTTTGGCACAGAGTGCAAAGATGAATGTGTGTTTAAATGAACACGACCAATCGATGAATATCTTTGGCACATGTAGTGCAAAGATGAATATTTGATTCAGATGTTTATGGATTGTTGTTACGAGGATAAAAGATAGACGATGAACTTTTAAATTCATACATAGAAGATAGTAGTTTGCATTCTCTACTTAACTCTTCTAATGAATTATTATTTCACCATGCGAATATTGATTTAAAATTTGTTGTCTATCAGATTCTATTAAATTTTTCCCTGTTGAAGACTAACGATAATTTGTTGTATATTATCTTAGTCATAATATTCTTTATTGAGCTAGTTGAGCTCACCCTTTTCCTTTTTGTTCCATTCTTCTCGTGAGAGGCGAGAATATAGCGATGTACAGTGGGGTATGGAATGAAGGTTTTAGAAAGGATTGTTTAGTAGTCCTCACAATTTTGTAAAATAAAGTATCAATAAATGTGATGAGGATTTATTTGAGTATAGATATTGTCTGAAGATAATATTTGTATTAAACTCACGCTTTTCTTCGTTGTGATAATAAAGTTGTAGTTGTTTCGTACCATGTATTTGGCGACTCGTAATGGGTGTTGTGTATACCTATTTTGGGGGCGCCACAATTGGTATCGAGCTTAGGGATATGATCTCTGGCGGAGATCGGGGAATAGAACTAGGAGGGAGAGACGAGTAAATCCTTCGCTAGTGTGTCCTACCTAAGCTTATTTGTTAGTTGGTCAATATATAGGGATATTATGTGATATATTGATTTCCTTAATTAACCTTTGTTTTATGACGGTATTTGAGAATGTCGACGAGAATATTAACAATGGAAATGAGAACGTGAGACGCTCAGTACTCACCAACGAGGAGAACGCGTGCAGTCGTGGCAATGTTCCTCCCGTGAATAACACCATTGAGCGAGATGATGAACGAGGGATGTTTAGAAAGCTTTTGCGAGCTCATGCAAAATCGACGAGGAGACTCGTGTTCAAAATACAGAGAGAAATGATAGCAATTCACCAGGGTTGTCACACCCAAACAAATTCAAAAGAGTTGGGACCACCAGAATTTAAGGAAAGCCGAGATCCGATCATAATGAAACATGGGTCAAACAAATTACCAAGATATTCGATGTCTTGGGATGCGGAGGAAACAGAAGGTTCCATTCGCCACCTTTATGTTCCGTGGCGAGGCGGACTATCGGTGGGAGTCTCATGAAGCGTACCCATCCACCGCACTTCAAAGCATGTCTTGGGAGACGTTTGAGAGACTATTTAATGACAAATACTTTCACGAAAGTGTTCGTCGTATGAAGGAAGTGGAGTTCATCGATTAGAGCAAAAAACAACATGATTGTCTCAAGATGCGAGGCAAAGTTTGCGAGTTATCCGTGTTTGCACCTCATTTGGTGGAGAATGAGGAACGATATGGCGGATGTTTCTTAGAGGTTTGAAACCCGTACGTCGATTATCTCATTTCTCATAAACTTTCTCTTTATTCAGATGTTTATAAATGAGGCTCAATTATTAGAGCGAGATAACGAGTACTACCAACCGAGGACCATAACCGAGGATCGTACGGAGATAGCGATCAATGTAATAATGATAACCCATGGAGAAAGAAAGCAGACGGACGAAATGGTAACCACTCGGTGGTAATCATGGTCATGAAAACGAAAGAAGCGAGTCGGAGGAGATTTTAAAAAGAGAGATTTAACAACGACTATGTGAAGACGACAAGTCTTTGCGTGACAAGAATCGGTTCTAAGAGAGGAGAACGACCACCACCGGTCATATACTACAAATGCGAAAAGAGGGACATATCGGTCAAAACGCCTGAACAGTTCAAGGTATGCTATAGTTGTGGAAAGGAAGGACATATCGCTCGAGATTGTACGTTAGCGAAACCTAGTTCAATGGGGGGACGGTGACTCAAAAGATCGTCCCCGTAAAAAGTCAAAGTCAACGATTCCGGAAAGAGCGTTTGTTGTGATCGTCATAATGCGAGAACCCAAACGAGGTGATCACGGGTAAGCTATTTATAAATTCTTGCGTTTATACCTTACTTGATCTATTTAGGTCTACCCATTCATTTATCTCTCCTGCATGTGCTCAACATTTAAACTTGACTCGGGAGAAATTAGACTTTGATCTATCTGTGGAAACTCCGTTAGAGAAACTTTCATCACATCCAATTGCTTATAAATCTTGTTTGATTCAAGTTGGCACCATCACCTTACCTGTTGACCTTATCTCTTTAAAGATACTTGCTTTTGATGTGATTTTAGGGATTGATTGGTTAACTACTCATCATGCCAAAATTGATTGTTTTCGTAAGGTTGTTAGTTTTCATATTCCTAAGCAACCTGTTATTCGAATTCAAGCAATCAAACCATTGTAATCAAACATTTTCATATCAAGCCATGAAGTCATTCGTTTATTACGGATGTCAAGTTTTCTTAGTCCATGTTATGGATTTGAATAAAGACACGTCAGATTTGAATAATATTCTTGTTGTTATTGATTTTTCCTGACGTATTTTCTGAAGAATTTCTTGGCTTACTCCCAAAGCCTGATATTAAATTTTGTATCGACTTTGAACCCTAGACAAAACTCATTTCTAAAATCTCATATCGAATGGCTCCTATTGAACTTCGTGAGTTAAAAAATTCAACTATAGAATTTGGTACTGAGCCTTTATCTGGTGACTTCCTTTGTGGAATTCACCTAAGCCGACTCTCTCGTAGGGGACGCCATATTCGATGCGATAGTAAATCGATAGGTGTCATTGTGACGTCTTATCCAAGATTGGGATATGAGTCACAGTTGAGAGCAACCTAAGTCGAGAATCGAAATACGTAGCTTTCTAGGCTTAGTTGGTTATTATCGGAGATTCGTTGAAGGATATTCTCGAATCGCTATTCCATTAACGCAATTTAACTTGGAAGGATACAAAATTCGTTTGGAGTGAAGAATGCGAGAAGAGTTTCCAAGAGCTTAAGAGGAGACTTATTTCGCACTGTTCTAACAATATCATCCGGTTCGGATGGATTTTTTATCTACAAATGATGCTTCGAGCAAAGGGTTAAGATGTGTTCTCATGCAACGTGGGAAAGTCATAGCCTTTATGCCTCGCGACAACTTAAAGAGTATGAGAGGAATTATCCTACTCATGATCTAGAGTTAGCGGCCGATGCGTTTTGCCATGCTAAAGATATGGAGGCACTATCTATATGGGGAGAAAGTGGAGATATATTCGCACCATAAAAGCCTTAAATATTTCTTCACTCAAAAGAACTCAACATGCAAGCAATGACGTTGGCTCGAACTATTGAAAGACTACGACCACACTATTCAATACCATCCCGTAAAGCGAACGTGGTAGGTGACGCATTGAGTAGAAGATCATATGCGGAACGAAAAGGATGATGTCAAGTATACGCGCAGAGCCAACTTTAATAGAAAAAGTTAAGGTTGCTCAAGCCACCGACCCGGAAATCATGCGTGAAGAAGAAAGTACAAGAAGGAGCTATTCCTAAGTGAGAATTGATGAAGAAGGAATACTTGAGTCCACTCTGAGACTTTGTGTTCCTAACGACTCGATTTGAAGAACAAGATTATGATGGAGGCACACAATACACACCATTTGCAATCCATCCTGGAAGTACTAAAATGTATCGTGATCTTCTACATACATTTTGGTGGAACAATATGAAGAGAGAGATTGCAAAGTTTATCTCAATGTGTTTAACTTGTCAACGTGTAAAGGCGGAGCATCTAGTACCTAAGGGTCCGTTGCAACCACTTGAGATTCCTAATGGAAGTGGGAACACATTACCATGGATTTCGTTACGGGTCTTCCTACGGTTTCTCAAGGCATCAATGCTATTTGGGTTATTGTTGATAGATTAACCAAGTCTCGCTCATTTCTTGCCGATACGGAGACTTATTCCTTGAACGTCTTGCTAGTATGTGACGTAAATGAGATTGTGAGGTTGCATGGCATGCTGTATCCATAGTTTCGGATCGTGACCCAAGATTCACTTCAAGATTTTGGGTTAGCTTGCAAAAAGCTATGGGCACGGATTTGCGATTTAGTTCGCATACCATCCCCAAACGCAGACGGACAATCGAGAGAGGACTATTCAAACTCTTGAAGATTTATTAAGACTCGTGTCCTAGACTTCAAGGGCGGTTGGGATAAGTATTTACCATTGGTGGAATTCTCCTACAACAACAGCTTATCGTGCAAGTATAGGTGTGGCTCCATTCAAGCATTATATGGACGAAAATGTCGTTCTCCAATATGTTGGGATGAGGTGGGTGAAGCAACATTGTTGGGACCCGAAAGTTAAAATACGTATGACTCACCGAAAAGATCCAAATGATTCGACAACGATACAAACAAAGACAAGATCGACAAAAGAGTTATGCGGATCTTCATCGAAAGGACGTGGAATTTAGTGTAGGGGATCATGTATTATTGCGAGTTGCTCTATGGAAGGGAGTTACAAGATTTGGGAAGAGAGGAAAGCTAAATCCACGATTTATTGGTCAATTTCAAATTCTTGACCGAGTAGGAAATGTAGCCTATAGACTTGCGTTACCTCCAAGTATGTCTCGTGTTCATAATCTGTTTCACATATCTGTACTTCGTAAATATGTGAAAGACCCGAACCACGTTATAGAGTTAGAACTGGACGAGATAGCTGAAGACTTAACGTATGAGGAGGTACCTGTCAAGATTTTGGATAGGAAAGAGCATGTCCTATGCACCAAGGTTATACCACAAGTTAAGGTTTTATGGAGAAACCATGCTATTGAAGAAATGATCTGGGAGTTGGAATCAAAAATGAAAGCGAGGTACCCTCACCTTTTCGAAACACCAGGTACGTACGTCAATTTCGAGGACGAAATTTCATAAGGAGGGGAGGTTGTAAGACCCCGAAATTTTTTTTAAATAAAAAGGAATTTCCTTTATTTATTATTTTGAAATAGTAAGGGTTGATTTGATTAATGTGGATAGTTAAGGGTTAAATACGCAAATATTTCAAAATAAGCAAGTGGTTATAAAATATTCATTGTTGTTTGGGGAATATTCGTTTGGTCGTGGAATATTCGTGCTTTGTCGAGAATATTAAATACTGCAAGGTAATGACCATGTGTGGGCCCATAACTGAAAGCGATTGGATGAGGAAAGCGACAAATATAAGTTGTTTAAAAATAACGGCGTAATTGTTATTACAAATTATCTTTGTTGGAATACCCGGTGGTTAAAACACACTAATACGCGTTGTTGAGCAAGTAGCACACGGTATTGCATCAATTATTGATCCTTACGTGAAGAAGGCACTACTCAATAATTGTTACAATAATTATTGCTCAAAGATTTTATTTTATTGATTCAATAATTGTTTGCGTTGGTATTTTATATTATTCATTGTTTCAATAATTGTCATCGCACAAGATTTCCCATTATCGGATCAATAATTCATATTATTTGAATAATATTATTAGATAACATTATTGGCAATGTCTAGAAAGTTACATCTAAGGAGAGGTTTGGTCACCTAATTGCGCCGCCAAGAAGAGAGATCCTTATTGGAAAGCCCCTCTTTCTGGGAACAACTGGTTGTCATAAATGTGATTACATAATATTATTTGGGAATAATTAATTATTGATTCATATGATAAGGAAATATTTATTTGATATGGATATAAATGATGGATTTATTTATTATATGTGGTTATAATTGAAGGATTTAATGTTGAGGTGTTTTATCGAGATTTTTGTCGGATGGAGGTATTAAAAATCAAATCAGTATTTTTACGATATATTATGTGAGTTATAATTTTTAATCGTAGATTGGATCGTTGCGATTTTTGGATATGTTATACATATATAAGTTGAGTATATGTCTACAAATTTTGAACCGTTAAAATGAATGAATGATTTGTTATAAATTTTAAGAGGTGTTTGATTCGGAAAGTAGGGTTATAATTGATTTTGGTGGAAAATTCTAGAATTGAGTGGGCCCCACTTGTGGTTGGTGAAAAAATGTACTGAATTTTATTTCAAATGTGGTGGGTGGCAATAGTAGCGAGTAAAGCCATCGGTGTAGCGGTCAAATCCGCTTGGTGGGCTAACATTTTCCTATAAATAGAGGGCTAAGTTAGAATTGAAAATCACACCAGAAACAAAGTTTTCTCTCTTTCTCTCTCTATATTATTGAGCGTATTTTGTGAGTATTTAGATACTTTGAGAGTTCTTTGTTCAAGATAAGTTTCATTCAAAGATCACTTCCGATCTTTCCTTCCGGCAATTGATTCTTTGAGGTAAGGGATGTTATTTTCTTCTCAAATGATATTATTTCTTCAATATCATTATCTTTGAAATATTAGTTGGAACTTTTATCAAATTTGGAACTTTTTCATGTAGGGTTACTATTCATGAGTTACTATTCACGAGTTACTATTCATGAGTTACTATTCACGAGTTACTATTCACGAGTACTATTCAGTAGCGTGAAAATGTTTTTTGTGGAATTTCTATCTTTTGCGTGTGAGTTACTATTCACGTATACGGCCTATTCACGATATCTGACACTATTCACGTATACGACACTATTCATCGAAAAAATAAAATTTCTTCTTTTCGTCAAAATATCTATCCCGGATACTAGCTTTGATTGTATCCATGTTTTGATCATTCTTGAATTTTACACCAACGTGATTATTTTTGAGTTATTTTTGGGCGTGGATAAAATAAAATACGAATCCTTAATCCTTAATCCTTGTCATTTTGTTTCACCGGATTCGCTTTCTTTAAAAATATTTTCATCATCCTCGGTCTTAAATGATGATATTATTGAATATCTTTGGCACAGTAGTGCAAAGATGAATGATTTCTGAAGAATATCTTTGGCACAGAAAGCAAAGATGAACAGTGTTTAAATGAATACTTGATTAATCGATGAATATCTTTGGCACAGTAGTGCAAAGATGAATATTTGATTCCGATGTTTATGGATTGTTGTTACAGGGATAAAAGATAGAGCGATGAACTTTTAAATTCATACATAGAAGATAGTAGTTTGCATTCTCTACTTAACTCTTCTAATGAATTATTATTTCATTGCGAATATTGATTTAAAATTTGTTGTCTATCAGTATTCTATTAAATTTTTCCTGTTGAAGACTAACGATAATTTGTTGTATATTATCTTAGTCATAATATTCTTTACCGAGCTAGTTGAGCTCACCCTTTTCCTTTTGTTCCATTCTTCTCGGGAGGCGAGAATATAAGCGAGTGCAGCCTGGTATGGAATGAAGGTTTTAGAAAGGATTGTTTAGTAGTCCTCACAATTTTTGTAAAATAAAGTATCAATAAATGTGATGAGGATTTATTTGAGTATAGATATTGTCTAGAAGATAATATTTGTATTAAACTCACAGTTTTACTGTTGTGATAATAAAGTTGTAGTTGTTTCTGTACCATGTATTTGGCGACTCAGAATGGGTGTTGTGTATACCTATTTTGGGGGCGTCACAAAGGTGGCGAATGGAACCTTCTATTCCTCTGTGCATCCCAAGACATCAAATATCTTGGTAATTTATTTAACCAATGTTTCCGCCTTGATCGGATCCGTCTTTCCCACAAATTCTGGTGGTCCCAACTCTTTGAATCGCTTGGCATCAGTGACAAGTAGCGTTCTTATCATTTCCACATTGTATTTTTGTACATGAGTATCCCTCGTCTGATTTTGCATGAACTAGAAAAAGCTTCTAAACATTCCATCATTCATCGTTTGTTCGGTAGTGTTGTTTACGGGAGGAATATTGCATTCCTGTTGCACGTTCCTCTGGTTGGTGATTAAAAGTGTCTCCACGGTCTCATTCACTCCATTGTTAACATTCTCAGCTGCCATTCTCAAAAACTGCCATAAAAAAAGGGTTAATTAAACAAATTAACATGCCATATATTATCCCTATATTCTGACCGACCAATTAAATACCAAATAAGCTTAGGTAGGACACACTAGGGAAGGATTTACTCTTCTCTCCCCTCTTAGTTCTATTCTCCGATCTCCGCTAAAGACCATATCCCTAAGCTCTGATACCAACTGTGACGCCCCCAAAATAGGTATACATCACCCATTCTGAGTCGCCAAATACATGGTACCGAAACAAATATAACTTCATTAATACAATTATCGTGCAAAATACGACAACACATGTGAGTTTAAATACAAATATTGTCTAATAGACATTATTAAAACTCAAAAGGAGTCCTCATTACAATTATTGATACACTATTTTACAAAAATAGCGAGGACTGCTAAAACAACTTTCTAGAACAATCATTCCATACCCCGGCTAGTTCCTGATATATTCTCACCTCCTGAGAAGTAATGGAACAAAAAGGAAAAGGGTGAGCTCAACTAGTCCATTAAAGAATATTATGACTAAGATAATAAACACAAACTTATCGTTAGCCTTAAACAAATCAGATAAAATATAATGGACAACCAGTTTTAGATCAATATTCGCAGCGAAAATAACAATTCATTAGAAGAGTTAAGTAGAGAATGAAATCTACTATCATCTATGAATTTAAAAGTCCATCATCAATATTTTATCCCTGTAACATCAATCAATATGCATCTTGCATCAAATATTTATCTTTGCACTATGGGCCAAAGATATTCATTTGTATCACTAGTTGGTCATGTTCATCTCAACACCTGTTCATCTTTGCACTACGGGCCAAAGATATTCATCAGGTAATCATTCATCTTTGCACTACAGGCCAAAGATATACATTTATATCATCATTTAGGACTGAGGATGATGAAAAATATTTTAAAAAAACGAATCTAGTGAGATAAAAGGATAAAGATTAGGGATTCGTACATCAGTTTATCTAAGTTCAAAAATGCTCCATAATAAACAATAATGGAGTAAAATTCAAGAATGAAGATCAAAACATGGATACAATCAAAGATAGTAACCATAATAGACATCTTGGACAAAGAAGAGAAAAATTCAATTTTCTGTGAATAGTGCCGTATTCGTGAATAGTGTCGTATATGTGAATAATGACGTATACGTGAATAGTAATCCCGACACAAAAAGGTTGAAATTCCACAATAAAATTTATATCAATATTTCGGCATAATGATATTGAAGAAAATAATATCATTTACAAAGAAAATAACATCCCTTAACTCAAAAGAACAGTACTTCTGACTGGAATATCGGATGTAATGCCAAAAAAAACTTGCACTGAATAGCAACTCTCAAAGTATCTAAATACTCACAAAAATACGCTTGATAATATAGAGAGAGAAAACTTATGTTTCTGGTGTGATTTTCAATTCTAACCTAAGCACCTATTTATAGGAAAATGCTAGAACGCCAAAGCAGACTAAAGTGGGTCCTCCACTTTTGAAATCAACCCTCTACTTTTGAAAAATTAATTCAGCACATTTTATCAACAAAGGATTAAAGTGGGTCCCACTCATAATTTTAATAAAAACATTTATTTCCAAAACATCAATAATTTATAATAAATAGCCATTTTATCAAAAAAATACAAATTTTATGTCCATTCTGTAATATCCCGAGTGTTTATGATAACTATCCTTAGAAAAGGAAATGAATGAGTTAAAGAATATATAATATTTGATATATGACTGTGTTTAATTGAAGGTTATGTAATAAAAACCTAAAAGTTGTTGAAGAAATGAATGAAGTATATTTGTATGTAAAACTTTTTGCTAAGTTAACGTGTTGAAGTTATTCAACGATAATTATGAAAGAGATTTTGTGAAAACCTTAGTAAGGTAGGGTTTCGGTGATTCCGAGGACGGAATCCTTATAAGGAGGGAATGATGTGACAACCTGAATTTTTATAAGTTATTAAAATAGGAATTTAATAATTAAAATTCTTATTATGAGATGTTTTGAGTTTGAGTATGTATATATACATGCTATATATTTTTAAATATGTGATGCAGTGTGTGAAGAGAAATATATATTCATATATTGAAAAGTGAGGTTCAATAGTTAAGTTAACTATCAAAGAAATTAAATGAATTTGGTAATTATTTTAAATATTTATTGAATTAAATAAATATTTTAAATAATTTATTTATTGAGAAAAATAAATAATTTATGAAATTGTGGTATAATAATTTAGTTACGTGTATATGATAATTAAATTAAAGCAAAGGTAAATTTTATTCTTTGAAGATTTAATTTAATGAATTAATTAAATTAAATGAATTATTTAATATTAAAGGGAATAAATAAATTAAATAAAGTAATGTTTAAATCTAATTTATTAATTAAATTAGATATATGTAATTATTTATTAATTATAAGTATAATTATAATGAGATTAAAATTATTATTAATTACTATTATTATGTGTTATTTAAATTAACTAAAGGTGTGACACATGAAACTATATAATAAAAATAATATAAAAATAATCTAGTTTGGGAGAATAGGTGGTAGCCAAACAAGGCCTTGTGGCCTTTGGTTTATGTAACTGACGTCTTTTTTTTTTAACTGATAGAGTACGTGGGAAATAAGCCATATCGTGGTTATTTTTTATTTCAAGCCTTATTTCTCTCCTGAGGCCTAAGAGCGAGAGTTGGGAGAAGAAGAAACACGAGGGTTTATAAAGAGGAGAGCTTGGTGAGAAGAGAGAATTGCAGAGATTACTAAGAGAACAAGAAGGGTTTCTAACACTTTGCTAAATCAAGGGCACGTGAAGTGCATATAACTGTAAGCTGTTAAACTTTTATTGGTAAACAACAATCAAAGCAAGTCTTTCGGTTCCTATTTGCTATATGAACTTGGTGATTAGTTGTTTTAAATCTTTATTGCAAAGAGCATGATGTGTTATATATTTGTTGAATGTGTGAAATGTTAAAGTCAACTTATGACTATATTGATTGAGTAAAGCATGCTGATTGAGTAAGGAACTCAATCTTTATACTTGTTATATGAACCGTAGCATGAATGTTATGTTAGTCCAATGTTTATGAGATATATGTTGAGCATGCTATTATGTCTTACGTGATGCATGAAAACTGTTAGATTTGCTGGGCTGTCGAGCTCAACCTTGCAAATAACCATTTTTGCATGTAAAGGATTGAAGGTAACACTATGTGGTACTTGAAATACATGAATCAGATATAATACACAAAGATTATTATTTTAGCTAAAGTTGTTATTTCTTGAAACCATGATTAAGGTTCATGAGATGTACTCAATATTTTATGTATGTATATTTTATGTTGAGTTGTAAAGTTAAAGTTTGAACCGTCCGATGTATAAAGGATATCGATTTGATATGTAAGTATATATATTAACTCTAATGAAGCGAATCATAAGTTAAAATTGATTCAGAGATATGTAAATGATAAAGGTTTTGATTTAGGGAATTAAAGTAAGATGATAGAAAAGTTTTAATTATTCCTCATTTTATTAAGTTTAACACTGAATAATGATGTAAAATCAGAACTTAGACGTATTATTAACGACCGAAGTCGATAATTAAATTGTATGAATTTTGGGGTCGTTACAGTTGGTATCAAAGCTGTAGGTTATAAAACTTAGGTAGGAGCACCTTAGGCTATAACCTTAGAGAAGGAAGGTGAAGATAATGAAAGAATAATCTCAGATAGAGTTTGAACAATAAGAAGTAATTTAAGAAATTTACAAAGAAGGGATTAAAACATGCGTAAGAGGATTCAAAGAAGAATCTCGCAGAGTTATAAGAAATATGAATGTGGGGTTACCCAACTCCAATAATATGGATGTAAGGTGATAATAAATAGACAGTGTTTATAAAAAGAGAATGATAAAGAAGTTAAGAATAAAAAGGTTATATTTAAGTATGGTATAATTGTACTCTTTAATGGTTGATGTATGGTATCTGGGCTAAGCGATTCCTTCATAGATCGGAGGTATATACGAACTAGCAACTCAGAACCTAGTTTGTTAGTTGTTTGTGGGAAACCACTCAGTGTACCATATTGAAACTGTTAGAGACTCGATGTGTACCAAGTATAGAAAATGGATACGTATGATGAAAATGTAGAACTTGAATGGAATGTTGAGCAATATAATGAAGTTAGAAATTCTTAAAGGAGGAATTGTTATATAAACAAGAAAATTCAGAGAAGAATCTTGAAGAGATATAAAGATAAGAAATGGGAGTTACCTAACTCCAATAGCCAAGATAACGAATAATGTCGTAAATGATGAAAAAGGGAAAGAAAGAGGATCGTAAAACAAAACGATCACGAGTTAAGAAAAGAATTTTAAGGGAGATGATTATATAATAAGATCACGACGTGATCTATTTAAGTTATAAAAGAAAGATGGTCTGTAATGTTTGAATAATTATAGCTTGATGCTATAAAGATAATGTACTATGATATAGTACGAGGTAAACTCGCGAGGAGTTATAGATAATGTGATACGAGGAATTCAGACGAGACGAAAATCAAGTTATAAGTAAGATAGAGTTAGGAGGGATTTCAATTGAGGACTCATGTGATGGCTGAGTTGTACAAACCTTTGTATGGGCGAGGCTTTTGTACTTGCACTCAGTTTATCACCTTGATAATCATTGGAATGTTGGTGTCGCGCTATCAATGTATATGTGGCGAAAAGGTGATTCTTTTCTCATGTGTATATTTGATAGTTAGAAACTATTAAGATTAGTCAGATATTATTAGGATTAGGCGCGGTTCTTAAAACTAATACATATTGTAAGTTCGTGACTCACAATAATATGGTATGTTTTGAACCCCTCAGCGAATGGACGCCTATGGTCTGACTAGGATAAGTTCTTAAACTCATACTATTGTGGCAAGTTCCTAAACTTCTAATGTGCGATAAGTTTGATGAACTATACTGGGGATATAGGAGGACTGTAAGTTGAAATACAAGAATATTTAATATAAAGATTGAAATTAATGGAGAAAATTAGATATTCTAAATCTTCTAGCTTTACGAGAATTTCGAAATTTATTGACTTTGTGCCGATGGTTATACTTTTAATTTTTAAAAAAATGTTGGGTCACATTAGTGAACCAGAGAATTTTTTAAAACAATGCTATTATTCGCGTATCTATACTGTTTGTTTCAGCTAGATTGTGACGCCCCCAAAATAGGTTTACGTCACCCATTCTGAGTCACCAAATACATGGTACAGAAATAAATATAACTTCATTAATACAATTGTCGTGCAAAATACGATAACACATATACTATGAGTTTAAATACAAATATTGTCTAATAGACAGTATACAAACTCAAAAGGAGTCCTCATTATAATTATTGATACACTATTTTACAAAAATAGTGAGGACTGCTAAAACAACTTTTTAGAATCATCACTCTATACCCCAGCTAGTTCTTGCTAAATTCTCACCTCCTGAGAAGAAAAATGGAACAAAAAGGAAAAGGGTGAGCTCAACTAGTCCAGTAAAGAATATTATGACTAAGATAATATACAACAATTTATCATTAGTCTTCAATAGGGAAAAATCTGATAGAATATAATAGACAACAAGTTTTAGATCAACAACTACAGCGGAAACAACAATCCATTAGAAGAGTCAAGTAGAGAATGAATTCTACTATCTTCTAAGATTTAAAAGTCCATCATCAATATTTTATCCCTGTAACATCAATAAATATACATCTTGAATCAAATATTCATCTTTGCACTACAGGCCAAAGATATTCATCGATTGGTCATGTTCATCTCAACACCTATTCATCTTTTGACTACTACGACCCAAATATATTCATCGCTTAATCATTCATCTTTGCACTTTTAAGCCAAAGTTATTCAAGAATATCATCATTTATGTGATGCCCCAAAATTAGGTATACGTCACCCATCTTGGGTCGCCACTTTCATGGTACATAAATTCAAATACAAACTTACTAATATAACTGCAGGTATACTGATACGACATAAACCGTGAGTTTGAATACAAATATTGTCTACTAGATATTATACAAACTCAAAAGGAGTCCTCATTACAACTATTATCACACTATTTCACGTAATAGTGAGGACTACTAATGCTATCCTCTCGGACCATTACTCCGCTCCCCGACTCGTCCCAAATATATTCTCATTTCAAGAGAATAAAGTGAAAGAAAGGGTGAGCTCAACTAGCCCAAGAAGAAATATTACTAAGATAATGCGAATAAATTATCATTAGCCTTCAACAATGTTAAACCGATAAAATACAATAGACAACCAGGTTTAAGCTGCAGCGGAATATCACAATCCATTAAAAGAGTCAAGTAGAAAATAAAGTCTACTATCTTTTAGGTTTTAAAAGGTTTTCATCATCATTGTTATAAGTGAGACTCAAACTTTAATGAATAAACCACAATATCTAATCATCCTCGTACTACGGCCAAGGATTTTCATCAAATTATCAATGGTTATGACTATACCGAATCACCCCCGGTCATAATCATACCAAAACTATCCATCATCGCATTACAAAAGCCACCGAGGACTTTTATCACATCATTTATAACAAGCCATGATTATACCGAATGATCCTCGGTCATAATCATACTTAGTTCATCTATGCACGTAAGCCAAAGATAACATAATATAACATGAGGATGATGACAATGACATAATAATTCAATAAAACAAGTTCAAGAATTATTTTATCCGTGAATTAGTAACGTCCAAATTGTCAACAAGATACTTTTGTTTTGTAGAGTAAAATTCAAGAATGATCGTAAGAATATTTCCATGAAAAGATATTTGGATGAAACGCAAATATCAAGGATATTCTACTAATTTCATGGAGTATAGAAGTCAAAGTTTTAACCAACCGGGTATAATAAAGAATGGAATAACAAAGAAATCACCATGCATGCGGTAGATTGCCCGATGCATAAAGTTATTCCAATGTAATAATAATAATCTTAACCAGTCGTGAAATTCACCGTACAGGATGTTCCAATGTAATAATAAAGATGGAACCGGATCCTGTAAAACACACGATAGGATATTCCAACGGTAATGATAAAGATTTTACCGTGTCCTGTAAAACACATGCATAAGATGTTCCAACGTAATAATAATAAAGATTTTAAACCAGTCCTGTAAAACACATGCATGTGATGTTCCAATGTAATAATAGAAGAATGTCACCAAGTATAGGGTAAACCACGATATACATATTATGTATAGGGTATGTCATGCAGCGTAAAAGTTATTCCAACAAAATGATAAAGAATGGAATAACAGGAGGATTTCACTAAGTATAGGGTATGCTGGCAGATACAAAAGTTATTCCAATGTAATAATAATGAATGGAATAATGTAAGTTCTCTTCATGAATAAGAAAGAATAACACCCCTTACGGTACAACAAATAATACCCCTTCACCGTAAAAGACACCGGATATCAAAGTAGTGAAGTACCGTAATACTCTTCTTCTTTCTCTACTATAGATTTTCTCTATAGCTTCTCTCTATAATTTCTCTCTGAGTTTCAAAGAATTCGTAAGAAAATAATGAAGGAATGAGCTTCTATTTATAGGAAAATAGAATGCATAGTAATTAATCCATGAATTATCCAGATTGATTTACTTTAATCGGCGGTCCATATATTTAAAAGCAAAATCTTTTAAATAAAATATAATATATTCTATTTATATAAAAACATTTTACTATGCAAACACTATGCAACACTATGCAAAATACTATGCAAACACTATGCATAATAAAATATAATATATTCTATTTATAGAATAACTTTAATAAAGTATTCTGCTTTTATATAAAGATGTTTCGCTTTTATTACGTTAATAATACTGAATAAAACAAAACGCGTCATTATCGCTTATAATAATTCATATTATTAATCGACAATAATGGAATCAAACCGAGTGACTTCTCACATAAGCATCAATAATCAATACCGCAAAGCTAGTATGCAACCACACGACATCGCATTTTTTACTACTACCGAGTAGTTCAACAAAGATCAACAAAGAAAACTTCCGCCGTTATTTCAATAAAATATTTTGTCGCTTTCTCAATCCGACAATAATTACATTGTTAGGGTCCACCAATGATTGAGTAGTTGTACGAATATTCCCCGCTAAATCGAATATTCCCGACCAATCGAATATAATATAACCACTTACATACTTTGCAAAATTTATAAATACTACCCACAACTATAATATTATCTTAAATTCACACCATAATATTAAAAAATTATTTCGACAAAATTTAAATCTTTATTGATAAAATCTGGGGTCTCACAATCTCCCCTCCTTATGGAATTTCGCCCTCGAAATTAGGGTACGTACCTGGTATGATAAGAGGTGAGGATACCTTGAATACCATTATCATTAAAAAATATTAAATTCATCTTCGCAATCCGGCTAAAGATATCAATTCATCTTTGCACTACAGGCCAAAGATATACAATCAGAAAACCAATAATCTTTGAGACGCATGACTTAATAGTATCACGACCACGAATTATCCATGCACCAACGCCAAGGATATTCGTGTTTTCAATCTGATCGTGATTATACCAATAATCCTTGGTCATAATCATACCAAGTCTATCAATGCACTACTACTAAAGATGACTTTTACCACATCCGTGAATTAATATTTCATTCTTTGAGACTCAAATTTCAATAATTAATTCATATCATCGAATCATCCCTGCACTACAGGCCAAGGATATTCATTAGTATCACGACCACGAATTATCCATACACTACGGCCAAAGATAATCGTGTATTCATTAGTATCACGACCACAAATTATCCATGCACTACGGCCAAAGATAATCGTGTATTCATTAGTATCACGACCACAAATTATCCATGCACCACGGCCAAAGATAATTGTGTATTCATTAAGATCACGACCACAAATTATCCATGCACTACTACCAAAGATAATCGTATTCATTAAGATCACGACCACGAATTATCCATGCACTACGTGCAAAGATAATCGTGTATTCATTAGTATCACGACCACAAATTATCCATGCACTACTACCAAAGATAATCGTGTATTCATTAGTATCACGACCACAAATTATCCATGCACTATGGCCAAAGATAATCGTGTATTCATTAGTATCACGACCACGAATTATCCATGACTCTACTACCAAAGATAATCGTGTATTCATTAGTATCACGACCACAAATTATCCATGCACTACTACCAAAGATAATCGTGTTTTCAATTACTATTATGATTATACCCTAAACAATCCCTCGGTCATAATCATACCAAGTCCATCTATGTACTACAGCCCACGATGACTTTCAACATAATATAAACATGAGGATAATGATATAAAGAATCAATCAAATGAGATAAAGGATAAATATTAAACATTTATAATATAATTTATCCAGATTCAAGAATATCCCCATGTTATCAATCACTTAATAATCTCATAATCTAATATCATTAATATTACAACAATATTTTAATCACTTCTTAAATTTATAAACAATTTATCTCAATTGTTTACGCTTTACCATATAATGCATTTAATCATTTAAAATGCCATACTCATAAGATATCATCACCAATTATCAAATCCTCATCAAAAAATATGCATATACTCTATATAGGATCCTCTAGCCATAAAATCCTATTTTCAACTTTGTTACTTCACATAACATATTTAACTCATATGTTCAGAATTAAACTATTTTCATGAAAAATACCAAATCAGTCCCAAAAATATTTATTTTCTGGGATTTAGCATAATATAGTCCCATAATGAAAATATATTTTTCTCGGAATTTTTAAAATTCATTTACTATTTTTCAAAAATTAATTTCTAATTAATTCCTTAAGAAATTAGCTACCTCAAGTTTAACTCCAAAAATTCCCAAATCTTGGCAGGACTTTACACATGTTAATGTGAACCTCCAGTTTAAATTTCATGGTCATCGGAGTTATAAAACTCCAGTTATAGCTTTTTTCGTCGGAAAAACCTAAATATTGAAATAGTCATAACTTGCTCATTTTAAGTCAGAATGAGCTCATTTTTGGACAGGAGGTACTTTATACCATATACTTTCATGTCCCAAAAGTCCAGAATTTTTCTCATAATTTAAGTGGCCGAAACAGCCCTCTAAAATCATGGCAGCAACTTTTTTCTTGATTTTGCAGCTTTGCACTCCTTTGCTAAAATCAGTCCACACAAAAAATCTACAACACCTTTTCCAGTAATTCCACTTGGATTAGTTAGGTAACTCATAGATCTAATTCTAGGACTTTACCACACTCAAAAATTCAAAATATAATAGGAGATATGGTCAATTGAATTTCATGTTACGTTTTTCACCAAAATCTGATTTTTAACTCTTTGTGATTTCTAAGAAACTTTCATGTTTTCACATACTAACCAACATAACTCATCATAACACTTACTAATACCACGTATACCCATGATTTTCATTAGTCCAATGCTTTTATTATGACTTTCATCATAATCCACGTAAATGCATCCTTTTAGTTGAAGAAATATTTGAGGGTTTAAGAAATGGGTTTTTGTACTGGGGTTAATACAAAATTCGATTTCACGCTCTAAGTAGGCTAAGAAGTCTTCAAGAATACGCCAGGAAATTTATTAATAATAGAAATATCATTCAAAACTGTGACTCTCATCCAAGACTTGGATAGTACATCACATTGATACCAACTGTGACTTCTATCCCTTAACCTAGATAGCACCTCACAATGATACCTATAAACTTGCCATCTTCATTCACGATGTTGCCTACAGAAAGTCTGGCTTCGGTGCATTCCACACAAGGAAGTCAACAACGAAAGGTTCGGGGCTCTTTACTTATGGCTTGATATGACAATGATTAACTTTAGGGTTTGGTTACTTTGAATTAGGTAATGTGGTTGTTATAAATATAAAAGCTAACAACCTTACGAAAAGCATGATGAGTAGCTAACCAATTGATTCCAAAAATCACATCAAAGGCAAATATTTTCAAAAAGATAAGATCGACAGGTAACGTGAAAATGTTTATTTGAATTAAACAAGATTTAAAAATAGTAGCGGTAACGAAGGCTCCTACTAACGAAGTTTCAACCAATAAGTCAAAGTTTAACTTCTTCGGAGTCAAATTCAAACGTTGAACACAACTAGGTGAAATAAAAGAGTGGGTAGAACTGGTATCTAACACGGTATAGACTTCGCAAGAGCTTATGATTAACTTACCCGTGATAATTTTATTCAGGTTCCTCGTCACGAGAAAAAAAAACGCTCTCTCTTAAACTACCGGCTTTGGTTTGTCTGGGACAGCCTTTGGTGCCTCCATCCTAGTTGAATTTGTCTTCGGTAAATGATAGAATCGAGCTAAGTGACCTTCTCTTCCACAATTATAACATGCTTTGACTGACATGGCGCAGCTTCGACCGATGTGTCCCTCTCCTTCGCATTTGAAGCATATAATAGGTGGTCCTTCTCCTTCCTTAACAACAGTCTTTGGTCTTCGACGCCTTTCCATCATTGTTGAATCTCCTTTTCTTGAAATGTCCATTCTTATTATTTTGGCCCCGATTACCACCGGCGTGGTTACCATATCCGCCCGCTGATTCCCTCCACGCTTGTTGTCACCGCTCGATGACTACTCTCGCCGGTATTATAATTTTGCCACCGCTTCTTTTTAGTTAGGCTGACTCGTTATCGCGCCCCACTAATCGAGCCCTATTTACAACATCCGAATAAAAACACAGTTTATGAGAAATAAGATGTTGACGTATCTCCGCTTCAAACCTCTTAAAAACATTCGCGCCATTCTCTCTCATTATCCACCAAGTGGGACGAAAAACCGTGATAACTCCGCAAATTTTGCCTCGTATTGCGACACTCGGGCCATATTGTTTTGTTCCAACTTGATAAACTCCACCTCCTTCATGTGGCGAATACTTTCGGAAAGTATTTGTCGTTGAATGACTCCCCGAACTTCTCCCAAGATATCTTCAAGACAAAGAAAGTTGAGTACGCTTTTACCGATTCCCACCAAAGAATCGCCTCCTCAAACATAAAAGGCGGCAAAAGAACCTTTTGCTCCTCGAGCATCCCAAGACATCAAATATCTTGGTAATCATTTATCCATGCTTCCGCCAAGTGGTTTTGGCTCTCCCTTAAACTCCGGTGGTCCCAGCTCCTTGAATTGTTTAGCGGTGACCGCCGAGAGTTTTCCGTGTTTCCACCTACGCTTTTGGACAGAGTCGCTTTCACCGATGTTGCATGAATTAATTCTAAAACCTTTTAAACATACCGCGTCGTTTCATCAATTGATCGGTGTTGTTGTTTATGAAGAGGATTATCGCCATCCTGCTGCACATTGTCCCGATTATTGATCCGTGGAGAATCAACACCTCGTGGCTCCATTGCTATTCTCAACATTCTCGGATGCCATTTTCAAACACCGCCACAAAATAAGGGTTAATTGACATGCAACATATTATCACTATACTCTCGTCGACCAATCAAATACCAAATAAACTTAGGTAGGTCATACTAGCGAAGGTATTCCCCCTCTCCCCTCCTAGTACTATTCTCACATCTTAGCCAGTGGATCATATCCCTAAGCTCGATACCAACCGCATGACGCCCCAAAATTAGGTATACGCCACCCATCTTGGGTCGCCACTTACATGGTACATAAATTCAAATACAAACTTACTAATATAACTGCTGTGGTAATAATATGACATAAACGTGAGTTTGAATACAAATATTGTCTACTAGATATTATACAAACTCAAAAGGAGTCCTCATTACAACTATTATCACACTATTTCACGTATTAATAGTGAGGACTACTAATGCTATCCTCTCGACCATTACTCCGCTCCCCGACTCGTCCCAAATTTATATTCTCATTTCAAGAGAGAATAAAGAAAAGAAAGGGTGAGCTCAACTAGCCCAAAGAAGAAATATTATGACTAAGATAATGCGTAATAAATTATCATTAGCCTTCAACAATGTTAAACCGATAAAATACAATAGACAACCGGTTTAATCTGCAGCTGAATATGCAATCCATTAAAAGAGTCAAGTAGAAAATAAAGTCTACTATCTTTTAGGTTTTAAAAGGTTTTCATCAATTTTTATCAGCCGAGACTCAAATTTTAATGAATAAACCACAATATCTAATCATCCCCGTATTACTACGGCCAAGGATTTTCATCAAATTATCAATGGTTATGACTATACCGAATCACCCCCGGTCATAATCATACCAAAAACTATCCATCAACGCATTACACGTGCCACCGAGGACTTTTATCACATCATTTATAACAAGCCATGATTATACCGAATGATCCTCGGTCATAATCATACTTAGTTCATCTATGCACGTAAGCCAAAGATAACATAATATAACATGAGGATGATGACAATGACATAATAATTCAATAAAACAAGTTCAAGAATTATTTTATCCGTGAATTAATAACGCCCAAATTGTCAACAAGATACCGCTTTTGTAGTAAAATTCAAGAATGATCGTAAGAATATTTCCATGAAAAGATATCGGATGAAACGCAAATATCAAGGATATTCTACTAATTTCATGGAGTATAAAGTCAAAGTTTTAACCAACCGGGTATAATAAAGAATGGAATAACAAAGGAAATCACCATGCATGCGGCAGATTTCAGATGTATGTGTTATTCCAACAGAATAATAATAACGGAACCAGGTCGTGAAATTCACAATCGACTGGATGTTCCAACAGTAATAATAAAGATGGATCCAGATCCTGTAAAACACACGATAGGGATATTCCAACAGTAATGATAAAGAAACACGGAACCAGTCCTGTAAAAACACATGCATGTGATGTTCCAACAGAATAATAATAAAAAGATTTTAACCAGTCCGGTGTAAAACACATGTACATGTGATGTTCCAATGTAATAAATAGAAGAATGTCACCAAGTATAGGGTAAACCACGATTCAGATTATGTATAGGGTATGCCACAGATATCAAAGTTATTCAATGTAATGATAAAGAATGGAATAACAGAGGGATTTCACTAAGTATAGGGTATGTCACAGATATACAAAAGTTATTCCAATGTAATAATAATGAATGGAATAATGTAAGTTCTCTTCATGAATAAGAAAGAATAACACCCTTTACTAGTACAACAAATAATACCCCCTTACCGTAAAAGACACTAGATATCAAAGTAGTGAAGTACCGTATCATACTCTTCTTCTTTCTCTCTATAGATTTTCTCTATAACTTCTCTCTATAATTTCTCTCTAGAGTTTCAAAGAATTCGTAAGAAAATAATGAAGGAATGAGCTTCTATTTATAGGAAAATAGAATGCATAGTAATTAATCCATGAATCGGTCCAGTATTGATTTACTTTAATCGACGGTCCATATTTAAAGCAAAATCTTTTAAATAAAATATAATATATTCTATTTATATAAAAACATTTTACTATGCAAACACTATGCAACACTATATGCAAAATACTATGCAACACTATGCATAATAAAATATAATATATTCTATTTATGTAATAACTTTAATAAAGTATTCTGCTTTATATAAAAGATGTTTCGCTTTTTATTACGCTAATAATACGAATAAAACAAAACGTCATTATCGCTATAATAATTCATATTATTAATCGACAATAATGGAATCAAACCGAGTGACTTCTCACATAAGCATCAATAATCAATACCGCAATGCTAGTATGCAACCACACGTGACATCGCATTTTTTTACTACCGAAGTAGTTCAACAAGATCAACCAGTAAAACTTCCGCCGTTATTTCAATAAAATATTTTTGTCGCTTTTCTCAATCCGAATAATTACATTGTGGGGGTCCACCAATGATTGAGTAGTTATTGCGAAATATTCCCCTGCTAAACCTAATATTCCCCACCAATCGAATATAATATAACCACTTGCATACTTTGCAAAATTTATAAATACTACCCACAACTATAATATTATCTTAAATTCACACCATAATATTAAAAAATTATTTCGACAAAATTTAAATCTTTATTGATAAAATCTGGGGTCTCACAATTTAGGATTGAGGATGATGAAAAATATCTTAAAGAAAATGAATCCAGTGAGACAAAAGGACAAATATTAGGGATTCGTACTACAGTTTATGCAAGTTCAAAAATACTCCATAATAACCAATTTTGAAGCAGAATTCAAAATAAAGATCAAAACATGGATACAATCAAAGATAGTAACCATAATAGAGACCTTGGATAAAAAGAAAAAAATTTTATTTTTTGGTGAATAGTGTCGTATACGTGAATAGTAACCCCGACACAAAAAGGTTGAAATTCCACAATAATATTCATATCAATATTTCGGCATAATGATATTGAAAGAAATAATATCATTTACGAAGAAAATAACATCCCTTACCTCAAAAGAATAGTACTTCTGGCTGAATATCGAATATAACGCTAAAAGATACTTGCACCGTATAGAAACACTCAAAGTATCAAAATAATCACAATAATACGCTCGATAATATAGAGAGAGAAAACTTCAGTTTCTGGTGTGATTTTTAATTCTAACCTAAGCACCTTATTTATAGGAAATTGCTTAGAACACCAAAGCAGAAAATTTAATAAAATATTATTATTATTTTTAAAATTCCTACGCCCACTTTGAAATTCTGAATTCAACATGCTTAACAACAAGTGGGGCCCACCCATCATAAAAAATGTTTTTCATAAAAAAATAATTAAAACCTCAAAAATCAATTATTCTGGAACTTCAATAATTCATAATAAATAGCCCTTTTATCAGAAAAATTCGAATCTTATGTCCATTCCATAGGAAATTCAATTCTCTACAACTTTGTAAGTTTAAGTTTTTCCAAATTCTAAGCAGAAATTGACCGAAATCCACATACGGACGATTTTACGGGCTATAATCCAATTTCAGTCACAAAATGGGGCCCACCAACACACAAAACATGTGTTAAACAATTTTTGTATCAAAAATACTCTTCCTCCTCATTTATTCATATATCACACATTCATTGTAAGAATATCAGCATTATTATATTATTATAATATAATAATAAATTATTTTATTAGAAAAGATAAAATATCAATTTTCAACAATTGTCACTTTTCTAAAAATTCCTCAATTAATATCCACATAAATAAATATTTTCTTTATCATATAAATCAATAATTAATTATTCACAAAAAATATTACAGAATCACAATAATCGACAACCGGGTTGTTCCTGTGAAGAGGGGGCTTCCAATAAGGATTTCTCCTTCTCGGGCGCCTGAATTAGGTGACCAAACCTCTCCTTAGATGTAACTTTCTAGACATTGCCAAGAATGTTATCTAGTAATATTATTAAAATAATATGAATTATTGATCCGATAATGGGAATTATCGTGTGTAGTGACAATTATTGAAACAACAATAATATAAAATATCAACGTAGAAATTATTGAATCAATAAAATAAAATATTGAATAAGAATTATCGTAACAATTATTGAGTAGTGCCTTCACGTAAGAATCAATAATTGGTGCAATACTGCGTGCTACTATGCAACACCGTAGACATCGTGTTTTAACCACCGGGTATTCCAACAGTGTTAACGGTAACAACCACGCCGTTATTTATAAAAACTCATACTTGTCATTTTTTTCATCCAATCGCTTTCCGTTATGGGGCCCACAAAAGGCTGCGCCGTCGTACGAATATTCCCCAACAGGAAGAATATTCCACGACCAAACAAATATTTCACGACAACAATGAATATTTTATAACCACTTGCTTATTTAAAATATTTGCGCATTTTACCCATAACTAACCACATTGATCAAATCAACCATTACTATTTTAAAATAATAAATAGAGGAAATTCAATTTCATTTATAAAAAGTTGGGGTCTTACATAGATAAAAAAAATGATTTTTTAATTTTCAAAATATATTTTAATTATATGTATCGGGTGATATGATAAACGATGAAGTTATCAATGCAATGGAACCTGATGTTGGATGTGATCATATGATCATCAGCCCACTATGGTGAGATGTAGTATGACAACGTCATAATCATGATGCCATAAAAGGATTTTTGAGGTTTCTTTAAGATATGAAAAAATATATATGTCATGTATATTTCGATTGATGTTCGAATGGTTGTAAGTCTATGCTCTTTGATTAAGTTAGACGATTATTGAAAGATGTTCATGAAATTCAAGTGTTTCTTGAGAAGTTATGCCAAACCAAATTGTTTTGGTGCGGATTCAGATGTTAAAAAGCTGAGGTGAACAACCCTATAAGGGGACATATTTTCAGGGACAATGGTTCCGAGCGTAACACATATAGTCGTTAGAATACACTACGTTGCGGACCAATGTAGTGGTACAATAGGCTGGCCACCTAATGTACGTGTGGAGGGTGTTTTCAGTCTTTGTGATTAATAAACACTCTGGTTTGCAGTGTGAAGGATTGAGTTGAAGCACTAGTAAACCTAGAAAAGAGTTCACGGTCTTGTGACCCCTCAGCATGATTTGGAATCTTTTAAATTCTTGGTATTCATACTGCTTCCCAATTATTGAGCAATTGTGGAAGATTCTTATTATTCTGAAAGGTGAAAGTGGAAAGGATAAGTAAATTAAGCAAAACTTAATAATTTCAAGAAAGAAATGAAATTCCAGAAAAGAAGAGAAATGTGAAACTCTTAGAAGAGGAAGAGGTGAGGAATATTATGATCTTAGAAAGATCCTTAGAGAAAGAATTTGGTTGTAGAACCTAATGAATGAATAAAGTATTAACGTAAAATCTATTTTGATAGATTGAATGAATAAAGATTAATAAAATTTCGAGGACAAAATTCTAAGAAGAATGGGTGAATGTAATATCCCGAGTGTTTATGATAATGATCCTTAGAAAAGGAAATGAATGGGTTAAAGAATATATAATATTTGATATATGACTGTGTTTAATTGAAGGTTATGTAATAAAAACCTAAAAGTTGTTGACGAAATGAATGAAGTAAATTTGTATGTAAAACATTTTGCTAAGTTAACGTGTTGAAGTTATTCAACGATAATTGTGAAAGAGATTTTGTGAAAACCTTAGTAAGGTAGGGTTTCGGTGATTCCGAGGACGGAATCCTTATAAGGAGGGAAAGATGTAACAACTTGAATTTTTATAAGTTACTCCCTCCGTCCCATGATAAAAGTCCTTATTACTATTTTGGGTAGTCCCATGTTAAATGTCCATTTTACTTTAATAACCAAACTTTTACACATATGTTCCTATTATACCCGTAGCATTAAATATCTCATACTTTTCTTATTGTAATTTTCTCTCCATATTTAATGACATTATTTTGGGCAAATTTATCATTTTATTCATCTTCTTAATATGCGTGAAAAATCCACCAGGACTTTTATCCTGGGACGGAGGGAGTATTAAAATAGGAATTATTAAAATTCTTATTATGAGATGTTTTGAGTTTGAGTGTATATATATACATGCTATATATTTTTAAATATATTTTCTGGTGTGAAGAGAAATATATATTCATATATTGGAAAAGTGAGGTTCAATAGTTAAGTTAACTATTGAAGAAATTAAATGAATTTGGTAATTATTTTAAATATTTATTGAATTAAATAAATATTTTAAATAATTTATTTATTGAGAAAAATAAATAATTTATGAAATTGTGGTATAATAATTTAGTTACGCTGTGTATGATAATTAAATTAAAGCAAAGGCAAATTTTATTCTTTGAAGATTTAATTTGATTAATTAATTAAATAAAATGAATTGTTTAATATTAAAGGAATAAATAAATTAAATAAAGTAATGTTTAAATCTAATTTATTAATTAAATTAGATATATGTAATTATTTATTAATTATAAGTATAATTATAATGAGATTATAATTATTATTAATTACTATTATTATGTGTTATTTAAATTAACTAAAGGTGTGACACATGAAACTATATAATAAAAATAATATAAAAATAATCTAGTTTGGGGGAATAGGTGGTAGCCAAACAAGGCCTTGTGGCCTTTGGTTTATGTAACTGACATCTTTTAATTTTTTTTAACTGATAGAGTTCGTGGGAAATAAGCCATATCAGGTTATTTTTTTATTTCGCATCTTATTTCTCTCCTAAGGCCTAAGAGCAGAGAGTTGGGAGAGAAGAAGAAACACTGAGGGTTTAGAAAGAGGGAGAGCTTGGTGAGAAGAGAGAATTGCAGAGATTGCTAAGAGAACAAGAAGGGTTTCTAACACTTTGCTAAATCAAGGGCACGTGAAGTGCATATAACTGTAAGCTGTTAAACTGTTATTGGTAAACAACAATCAAGGCAAGTCTTTCGGTTCCTATTTGCTATATGAACTTGGTGATTAGTTGTTTTAAATCTTTATTGCAAAGAGCATGATGTGTTATATATATGTTGAATGTATGAAATGTTAAAGTCAACTTATGACTACGTTGATTGAGTAAAGCATGCTGATTGAGTAAGGAACTCAATCTTTATACTTATTATATGAATTACAACATGTATGTTATGTTAGTCCAATGTTTATGAGATATATGTTGAGCATGTTATTATGTACTACGTGATGCATGAAAACTGTTAGATTTACTGGGATGTCGAGCTCAACCTTGCAAATAACCATTTTTGCAGGTAAAGGATTGAAGGTAACATTATGTGGTACTTGAAAGACATGAATCAGATGTAATACACAAAGATTATTATTTTAGCTAAAGTTGTTATTTCTTAAACCATGATTAAGGTTCATGAGATGTACTCAATGTTTTAGGTATGTATATTTTATGTTGAGTTGTAAAGTTAAAGTTTGAACCGTCCGATGTATAAAGGATATCGATTTGATATGTAAGTATATATGTAAGACCCCAACTTATTATAAATAAAATCGAATTTCCTCTAATTATTATTGTGAATAATAAGGTGTTAATTTGATATAATGCTTTGGTTATGGGTGGAATGTGCAAATTTTGCAAAATAAGCAAGTTGTTATAAAATATTCATTGTTGTCGGGGAATATTCGTTTGCTCGTGGAATATTCTTTCTGTCGGGGAATATTTGTACGACGGCGTAGCCATTTGTGGGCCCCATAATGGATAACGGTCGGATGAAGAAAATGATAAATTTGAGTTTTATAAATAAATCGGCGTAGTTATTACCATTAACACTTTGTTGAATACCGGTGGTTAAAATACTGAATGTCTGCTGTGGTTGCACAAAGAAGCACCACGGTTTTGCATGCAGATTTTTTGAATTATTAATTCTTACGTAAGAAGGCACTACTCAATAATTGTTACAGTAATTACTGTTCAATATTTTATTTTATTGGTTCAATAATTGCTGCGTTGATATTTTATATTATTGTTGTTTTAATAATTGTCACTACACAGTATTTCCCATTATCGGATCAATAATTCATATTATTTGAATAATATTATGAGATAGCATTATTGGCAATGTCTAGAAATTCTGTCAAGAAGAGGTTTGGTCACCTAATTGCGCGCCAGTAAGGAGAAATCCTTATCGGAAAGCCCCCTCTTTCCTGGGAACGGCCTGGTTGTCATAATTGTGATTCTGTAATATTATTTGTGAATAATTAATTATTGATTTATATGATAAGTAAATATTTATTTTATGTGGATATAATTGATGGATATATTTATTTTATGTGGATATAATTGAAGGAATTAATGTTGAGGTGCTTTTGTCAAAATGGAGGTATTAAAAATTAAATAACTGTTCTTGAGATATATTGCGTGAGTTATAATTTTTAGTCTAACCATTGGATCGTTGTGATTTTTGGATATGTTATACATATATAAGTTGAGGATATGTCCACAAATTTTGAACCGTTAAAAATGAACTTATAATTTGTTATGAATTTTAAGAGGTGACTGATTCAGAAATTAGGTTTATAAATGATTTTGGTGGAAAATTCAAGAATTGAGTGGGACCCACTTGTGGTTGGTGAAGAAATGTGCTGAATTTTATTTAAAATATGGTGGGTGGCAATAGTAACATGTAAAGCCATCAGGTAGCAGGCCAAGTCTGCTTCGACGTGCTAATATTTTCCTATAAATAGAGGGCTAAGTTAGAATTAAAAATCACACCAGAAACATAAGCTTTCTCTCTTTCTCTCTCTAAATTATCGAGCGTATTTTGTGAGTATTTAGATAATTTGTGAGTTTCTATTTATCAGTGCAAGTTTCCTTCAGCCTTATACCGATATTCCGATCAGAAGTACTGTTATTTTGAGGTAAGGGATGTTATTTTCTTCCTAAATGATGTCATTCTTTCAATATCATTATATCGAAATATTGGTATGGATTTTATTGTGGAATTTCTACCTTTTTGTGTCGGGGTTACTATTCACGTATACAACACTATTCACAAATACGACACTATTCACCGAAAAATAAAATTTTCTTCTTTTTGTCCAAGATGTCTATTATGGTTACTATCTTTGATTGTATCCATGTTTTGATCTTTATTCTTGAATTTTGCTTCAAAATTGGTTATTATGGAGTATTATTGATCTTGGATAAACTGTAATACGAATCTCTAATATTTGTCCTTTTGTTTCACTGGATTCGTTTTCTTTAAGATATTTTCATCATCCTCACCCTAAATGATGATATTATTGAATATATTTGGCCTGTAGTGCAAAGATGAATGATTACCTAATGAATATCTTTGGCCCATAGTGCAAAGATGAACAGGTGTTGAGATGAACATGACCAACTGGTGATATAAATGAATATCTTTGGCTTGTAGTGCAAAGATGAATATTTGATTCAAGATGTATATTAATTGATGTTACAGGGATAAAATATTGATGATGGACTTTTAAATCTTAGAAGATAGTGGAATTCTTTCTCTACTTGACTCTTCTAATGGATTGTTGTTTCCGCTGCAGTTGTTGATCTAAAACTTGTTGTCTATTATATTTTATCAGATTTTTCCTGTTGAAGACTAATGATAAATTGTTGTATATTATCTTAGTCATAATATTCTTTACTGGGCTAGTTGAGCTCACCCTTTTCTTTTTTGTTCCATTTTTCTTCTCAGGAGGTGAGAACATAGCAGGAACTAGCCGGGGTATGGAGTGATGGTTCAGGATAGTTGTATTAGTAGTCCTCACTATTTTGTAAAATAGTGTATCAATAATTGTAATGAGGACTCCTTTTGAGTTTGTATACTCTCTATTAGACAATAGTTGTATTCAAACTCATAGTATATGTGTTGTCGTATTTTTCACGACAATTGTATTACTGAAGTTGTATTTGTTTATGTACCATGTATTTGGCGACTTAGAATGGGTGATGTATACCTATTTTGGGGGCGTCACAGTTGGTATCAAAGCTTAGGGATATGATCCCTGGCTGAGATGTCAGACAAGAACTAGGAGGGGAGAGATGGGAAATTCCTACGCTAGTATGACCTGACTAAGTTTATTTGGTATTTATTTGGTCGGTCAGAGTATAAGGATAATATGTGACATGTTAATTAACCCTTGTTTTGTGGCAGTATTTGAGAATGGTAGCTGTAAATACTAACAATGAAATGAATCAGACCGCGGAGACACCTTTAATCACCACCCAGGGGAACGTGCAACAGGAAGGCAATATTCCTCCTGTAAACAACATTACCGAACAAATGATGAATGATGGGATGTTTAAAAGCTTTTTGCAATTCATGCAAAATCAGATGAGGGAGACTCGTGCACAAAATACAGGTGGAAATGATAGCAATGCGCGGCTTGTCACAACCAAGCAGTTCAAAGAGTTGGGACCATCATAATTTATTGGAAAGCCAGATCCGATAAAGGCGGAAACGTGGGTCAAACAAATTACCAAGATATTCGATGTCTTGGGAACAGAAGGTTCCATTCGCCACCTTTATGTTCCGTGGTGAGACAGACTACTGGTGGGATTCTGTGAAACGTACCCAGCCTGCCGCACTCAACGTGTCTTGGGAAACGTTTCAGAAACTATTCAATGACAAGTACTTTCCTGAAAGTATTCGTCATATGAAGGAGGTAGAGTTTATCAGACTAGAACAAAACAACATGACGGTGTCCCAGTATGAGGCGAAGTTCACTGAGTTATCCAGGTTTGCACCTCATTTGGTAGAGAATGAGGAACGAATGACAAGGATGTTTCTGAGAGGTCTAAAACCCGAGATTCGGCAATATCTTATCTCTCATAAATTTTCTTTATATTCAGATGTTATAAACAAGGCTCAATTATTAGAGCGAGATAATGGGTATGTTCAACCGAGGGACCACAACCAAGGTCATACCGGTGGCAACGGTCATTAGAGCAATGACAACCAACAGGGAGGAAAACATTCGGATAAAAACGGTAACCACTCTGGTGGTAATCGTGGCCGTGAAAATAGAAGAAGCGATTCGGAAGGAGATTTCAAGAAGAGAAGGTACAACAATGATAACATGAAGACGTCAACACAAACATCAACTGTTTTTAGGGGAGGAGAACGAGCACCGGTCGTTTGTTACAAATGCGGGAAAGAGGGACACATCAGCCCAAAATGTCCACAACAATCCAAGGTGTGTTATAACTGTGGAAAGGAATGTCATATAGCTAGAGATTGTCTAGTTGCGAAACCAAGTTCAACGGGGATGGTTACTCCAAAGGCTATCCCTGATAAGTTAAAGTCGGTGGTTCCAAGAAGGGCGTTTGTCGTGACTGCCCAAAACGCTAGGAACCCGAACGAGGTGATAACGGGTAAGCTTATCATAAACTCTTGCAAAGTTTATACCTTACTAGATACCGGTTCTACCCATTCTTTTATCTCTCCTGCTTGTGCTCAACGTTTAAACTTGATTTCGGAGAAGTTAGACCTTGACTTATCTGTTGAGACTCCGTTAGGAGAAACTTTCATTACATCTACTATTTATAAATCTTACTTGATTCAATTTGGTACCATCACATTACCTGCCGATCTTATTTCGTTGAAAATTCTTGCATTTGATGTGATTTTAGGGATTGATTGGTTAACCACGCATTATGCTAAAATTGATTATTTTCGTAAGGTTGTTAGTTTTCATATTCCTAACCAACCTATTATGCGAATTAAAACAACCAAAGTCAATCACTGTAATATCAAGCTATAAAGCTATTCGTTTATTGAAAAATGGATGTCAAGCTTTCTTAGCCCATGTCACGGACTTGAACAAAAACACATCATATTTGAATAATATTTTTATTGTTAGTGAATTTCTTGACGTATTTCCTAAAGAAATTCATGGTCTACCCCCAGAACATGAAGTTGAGTTCTTTATTGACCTTGAACCTGGTACAAAGCCCATTTCTAGAACCCCATATCGAATGGCTCCTATTGAATTTCAGGAGTTAAAGGTCCAACTACAGGAGTTGTTGGACATCAGTTTCATTCGTCCTAGTACATCTCCTTGGGGTGCTCCTGTGTTATTCGTAAAGAAGAAAGATGGGAGTATGCAACTTTGTATTGACTACCGAGAATTGAACCATGTCACTATCAAGAATAGGTATCCGCTACCTCGCATAGATGACTTGTTCGACCAGTTGCAAGGAGCACAATTCTTTTCAAAGATCGATCTTCGTTCTGGATATCATCAACTGAAGATTAAAACTGAGGATATTCCAAAGACTGCCTTCAGAACTCGGTACGAGCATTATGAATTCTTAGTCATGTCATTTGGATTGACTAATGCTCCTACTGCTTTCATGGATATGATGAATCGTGTGTTTAAAGAATATTTGGATCAGTTCGTTGTTGTCTTTATTGATGACATCCTCATCTATTCAAAAAGCCGTGAAGATCATGAGCACCATTTGAAGCTGGTACTGCAAAGGCTTCGTGATAACAAGTTGTATGCCAAGTTGAAGAAATGTGAGTTATGGCTTGAGGAAGTAGCATTCCTTGGGCACGTGGTGTCAAAACATGGAGTATCTGTCGACCCGGCGAAGATTGAAGCCATACAAAGTTGGGAGCAACCAAAGTCGGTGACCGAAGTACGTAGCTTTCGGGGCTTAGCTGGTTACTATTGGAGATTCGTGGAAGAATTTTCTCGAATCGCTACTTCGTTAACTCAGCTGACTCGTAAAGATATAAAATTCGGTTGGAGCGAGGATTGTGAGAAGAGTTTTCAAGAACTCAAGAGAAGACTCATTTCGGCACCTGTTCTGACAATACCATCTGGTTAAGATGGATTTGTTATCTACAGCGATGCTTCAGGCAAAGGGTTAGGATGTGTTCTCATGCAACATGGGAAAGTCATAGCCTATGCCTCGCGACAACTCAAAGAATATGAGAGGAATTATCCTACTCATGATTTGGAGTTGGCAGCAGTCGTTTTCGCGTTAAAGATCTAGAGACACTACCTGTATGGGGAGAAAGTGGAGATCTATACAGATCATAAAAGCCTCAAATATTTCTTCACCCAAAAGGATCTCAACATGCGGCAACGACGTTGGCTCGAGCTGTTAAAAGATTATGACCATACCATCCAATATCATCCTGGAAAAGCAAACGTGGTAGCTGACGCATTAAGTAGAAGATCATATGCGGGTACGAGTGCAATGTTGTTAACACAAAAGTCCATTTTGTATGACTTGCAAAGGATGGAGATAGAGGTATAGGCTCCAAGTACCCACGTGATGATATCAAGCATACGAGTAGAACCGACTTTAATCGATAAAGTTAAAGCTGCTCAAGCTACGGACATAAAGCTGATGCGTATGAATTAGAAAGTGCAAGAAGGTGCTATTCCAGAAGCAAGAATCGATGAAGAAGGAATATTTCGAGTCAACTCCAGACTTTGTGTTCCTAATGATTCTGACTTGAAGCATAGAATCATGATGGAGGCACACAACACACCGTTTGCAATCCATCTTGGGAGTACCAAAATGTATCATGATCTTCGACATACATTTTGGTGGAGCAATAAGAAAAGAGAGATCGCAGAGTTTATCTCGAGGTGTTTAACTTTTCAACGTGTAAAGGCGGAGCATCAAGTACCAAACGGTCCACTGCAACCACTTGAGATTCCAACATAGAAGTGGGAATACATTACTATGGATTTTGTTACGGATCTTCCCAAGGTTTCTCAAGGCATAGATGCGATTTGGGTTATTGTTGATAGATTAACCAAGTTTGCCCATTTCTTGCCTATACGGGAGACTTATTCCCTTGAATGTCTTGCTAGTATGTACGTGAATGAGATTGTGAGATTGCATGGCATGCCAGTATCCATAGTTTCGGATCGTGACCCAAGATTCACTTCACGATTTTGGGTTAGTTCATGAAAGCTATGGGGACGGATTTATTTATCTGATTCGGCATACCATCCTCAAACGGGCGGACAATCAGAGAGGACTATTCAAACTCTTGAAGATCTATTAAGACTATGTGTCCTAGATTTCAAAGGGAGTTGGGATAAGTACCTACCATTGGTGGAATTCTCCTACAACAACAGTTATCAGGCAAGTATAGGTGTGGCTCCATTTGAAGCATTGTATGGACGAAAGTGTCGCTCTCCAGTATGTTGGGATGAGGTGGGAGAAGCAACGTTGCTAGGACCAGAATTGGTACGAATGACTACAGAGAAGATCCAAATGATCCGACAACGTATACAAACGGCACATGATCGACAAAAGAGTTATCTTTGATCTTCACCCAAGGACGTGGAATTTAATATTGGGGATCATGTATTGTTACGTGTTGCACCATGGAAGGGAGTTACAAGATTTGGGAAGATAAGAAAGCTCAATCCACGATTTGTTGGTCCATTTGAGATTCTTGACCGAATAGGAAATGTGGCCTATAGACTTGCATTACCTCCAAACATGTCTCGTGTTCATAATGTTTTTCACATATCTATGCTTCGTAAATATGTGAAAGACCCGAACCACATTATTGAGTTAGAACCAGACGAGATAGCCGAAGATTTAACATACGAGGAGGTACATGTTAAGATCTTGGATAGGAAAGAGCATGTCCTACGCACGAAGGTTATACCACAAGTTAAGGTTTTGTGGAGAAACCATGCTATCAAGAAGTGACACAGGAGTTGGAATCGAAATGAAAGCGAGGTATCCTCGACTTTTGAAACACCAGTATATGTACGTCCAATTTCGATGATGAAATTTCATAAGGAGGGAGGTTGTAAGACCCCAACTTATTATAAATAAAATCAAATTTCCTCTAATTATTATTGTGAATAATAAGGTGTTAATTTGATATAATGCTTTGGTTATGGGTGAAATGTGCAAATTTTGCAAAATAAGCAAGTGGTTATAAAATATTCATTGTTGTCGGGGAATATTTGTTTGGTCGTGGAATATTCTTTCAATCGGAGAATATTTGTGCGATTTGCCAAGAAACAATTAGTGGGCCCATAACGGATAAAACTATTCGGATGAAGAAAATGACAAATTTGAGTTTTTACAAATAAACGTCGAAGTTATTCTGCTTAACACTTGTTGGAATACCGGTGGTTAAAATACTGATGTCTGGCGTGGTTGCACAGCGATGGCACCTGCTTTTACACAAGATTTTTGAATTATTGATTCTTACGTAAGAAGGCACTACTCAATAATTGTTATAGTAATTATTGTTTAATAATATTCTTTACTGGGCTAGTTGAGCTCACCCTTTTCCTTTTTGTTCCATTTTTCTTCTCAGGAGGTGAGAACATAGCAGGAACTAGCCCGGGTATGGAGTGATGGTTCAGGATAGTTGTATTAGTAGTCCTCACTATTTTGTAAAATAGTGTATCAATAATTGTAATGAGGACTCCTTTTGAGTTTGTATACTCTCTATTAGACAATAGTCTTATTCAAACTCACAGTATATGTGTTGTCGTATTTTGCACGACAATTGTATTACTGAAGTTGTATTTGTTTATGTACCATGTATTTGGCAACTCAGAAGGGTGATGTATACCTATTTTGGGGGCGTCGCAATATATATTAACTCTGATGAAGCGAATCATAAGTTAAACTTGATTCAGAGATATGTAAATGATAAAGGTTTTGATTCAGGGAATTAAAGTAAGATGACAGAAAAGTTTTAATTATTCCGCATTTTATTAAGTTTAACACTGAATACTAATGTAAAATCAGAAGTTAGATGTATTATTAACGACCGAAGTCGATAATTAAATTGTATGAATTTTGGGGTTGTTACACATTCAATAGGAAATTAAATTCTCTACAACTTTGTAGACTTAAGTTTTTCCAAATTCAAAATGAAAAATGACCGAAATTCACATACGGACGATTTGTAATGCCTTAATTCTGACAAAATAATAATAAAATACTCCCATTTTGACAAAATACTGATAAAACACCTCAGCATTAATTCCTTCATTTATATCCACATAAAATAAATATTTCCTTATCATATAAATTAATAATTAATTATTCCCAAATAATATTACAGAATCACAATTATGACAACCAGGTCGTTCCCAGGAAAGAATGGGGCTTTCCGATAAGGATTTTTCCTTATTGGCGCGCAATTAGGTGACCAAACCCCTTTCCTAGACAGAACTTCCTTAGACATTGCCAATAATGATATCTAATAATATTATTCAAATAATATGAATTATTGATCCGATAATGGAAAATCTTCGTGCGATGATAATTATTGAAACAACAATAATATAAAATATCAATGTAACAATTATTGAATCAATAAAATAAAATATTAAACAAGAATAATTACTATATTAATTATTGAGTAAAGGCCTTCTTACGTAAGAATCAATAATTCAAAAATATCACGTAATCCGCATGCTCTTCGCAAGAACCACGCCATTCTTGTATTTTAACCACCGTATTCAACGGTGTTAATGATAACCATTACGCCGTTATTTATAAAAACTCAAACATGTCATTTTATTCATCCGACCGTTTTTCATTATGGGGCCCACAAATGGATGCGCCATTGTACCAATATTCTCCGACAGCAAGAATATTCCACGACCAAACGAATATTCCCCGACAACAATGAATATTTTATAACCACTTGCTTATTTTGCAAAATTTGCACATTTCACCCATGACCAAAGTATTATATCAAATTAACACCTTATTATTCACAATAATAATTAGAGGAAATTCAATTTTATTTATAAAAGTTGGGGTCTTACAAATTACACATGAATGCACAAAATATAATGAATGAATTCATATGGTGCCAATCAAATAAAAAGAGATTCAGTCCAAAGTACACTTGAGATTCCATTAAAATTCTTATATTAAAAACCTTGTTCATATCAGATAAAATTATAATCAACAAATATTTATCATCTATAAAAGATAAAGATAAATAAGAGTTTAGAGAAGAAAAACTGTATCCCGCTATTCTTCTATCTCCAAGCTTCATCAATCTATGGCCTTCATCTTTGATGATATCTTGCTTGCTCTTGAACTTGAAATTTAATGGTAGAGGATTAGCTTCACATGGCATTCATTGGCCTTTTCCCTAACACTTTTACAATCCCAACATAAGACTATACATAGGAGTTATTCCACCTAACATTTTTATAACCCTAGGTGGAAATATTTTTATATTTAAAGTCTTCAGCATTGTAGTCTTCGTAACTCTTTAGGCTTTAATTAGTAAGTGTATTTATTAATTAGGAACGTAAACAATTCATTTAGACCTTCAATTCTGTCGAGCGAGTGGAACTCACGCGCGCGCCTAAAAAGGGGCAGGAGTCGCAACTTCTAGCCTTGCAGGTTGCGACCTCCAGCTTGGTTCTTCCAAGAGTCGCGGCTTCTAACATTTTGTCCATTTTCTCTTATTGTTTCCTTGCTCGCCCAATTGCTTCAAATGTTCACGATTTTTCCACTTAACTCCTTTTGTCATACAAAATAAAAAAAAAAATAAACACTCTATACAATTACATAAAATACTTAAAAACTCACAAATTATTAAGCTTAAAAGTACCCAAATAATAGGTATAAAACCCATTCATCACCTTCCCTGGGTGATAAAGAATTTTGCAATCGTAATCTTTAATTAATTCCAACCACATCCTTTGTCGCACGTTTAACTCCTTTTGTGTGAAGATATATTTCAGACTTTTGTGATCTGTATATATCTCACATTTCTCCCCATACAGATAATGCCTCTAAATTTTTAACGCAAAAACTACCGTCTCTAAATCCAAGTCATGGGTAAGGTATTATTTTTTGTAATCCTTAAACTGTCGTGATGCATACACAATGATCTTACCATTTTTCATTAGCACACAACCAAGAACTTTGTGTAACGCATCACTATACATCAAAGAACTTCCTATATCATCCGGTAATGATAATAGAGGCGCCTCACTCAACCTCTTCTTCAACTCTCTGAAGTTTTCTTCGTACTTTTCCATCCAAACAAACTTCACCATCTTCCTCGTTAGATTGGTCAGCGGGGTCTCTATCTTAGAAATATCTTGGATAAATCTTCGATAGTACTTGGCTAACCCTAAGAAACTTTGCACCTCCGTCGGCGTCTTCGACTGCTTCTAATTACTCACCGCCTCCACCTTCACAGGATCTACTGAAATTCCATCTTTGTCTATCACGTGCCCTAAAAATTCTACCCTCTCAAACCAAAATTTTCACTTAGAAAATTTCGCGTACAACTTCTCCATTCTCAGCATCTCCAATACCATCTTCAGATGCTCGACATGCTCTTCCTTGGTTTTTGAATAAATCAAAATGTCTATAATGAAAACTACAATGAACTTATCCAAATATGACTTGAAAAATCAGTTCATCAAATCCATAAATGTTGCTGGGGTGTTAGTCAAACCGAATGATATTACTAAGAATTCGTAATGTGCATATCGGGTTCAAAACGCCGTCTTTGGTATGTCTTCCTTCTGTACCTTCAACTGATGATAACCCGTTCGTAAATCTATCTTTGAAAAACATTTTGCTCCCTTTAGTTGATCAAAAAGATCGTCGATCCTCGGCAATGGATACATATTCTTGATCGTTACTCTGTTCAACTCTCGATAGTCGATATAGAGCCTCAACGATCCATCCTTCTTTTTGACAAATGAAACTTGTGCTCTCCGTGGAGTCACACTCGGCTGAATATAACCCTTATCTAGTAATTTTTAAAGTTGTATAATCAATTTCTTCATTTCTACTGGCGCCATACAATATGGAGCTTTCAAAATCGGTGCAATCCTTAGTACTAAATCTATCATAAACTCAATCTCCTTGTCTGGCAAAAGACCGGGCAAATTTTAAGAAATACATCTTGAAATTCTCACACTACTGATATATTCTTCATTTCTACTCCCTTTTCTGAGTATCTACAATATAGGCTAAGTAACCTATACGTCTCTTCCTCAATAACTTCTTGACTTGCATCATCGTAAGGCAACATGATTGTCCAAGCGATGAGCTACCATAAAACACTACCTTAGACAGGTTTGGAGTTTGAAGTTTCACACTTTTCTTTTGGCAATCAATTACTGCCGCATTGTTATATAACCAATCCATTCTTAATTTTACATCAAACTCTCCCAATCTTATCGGGATCAAATCTACGATTAGTTTATGTCCCCTAATCTCTGCACAATAATTTCGGTATATGAGCTCTACGATGATTAATTCTTTATTTGTAATTTTTATGTTTAAGGGATTTCCTAGTCGTTCTTGGGGTTAATTTAGTCATTTAGCAAATTCTTTAGACATAAAGGAACATGTAGCACCCGTATCAAATAATACATAAGCATTTATATTATTGATTGGGATAATACCTGACAGCACATCCTTCGAAGCTACCGCACCTTGGACCGTCATGTTAAATGTTATGACAGTTGATCGGTTTGGTTGAACAGGTCCACCAATCATCAGCTTGTTGCTTCCTACCTTATTATCACTTCCTCTGCTGCTTCCTTTCTTCGGGCAGTCTTTAATCTAATGCTCTGTCGACCCACAAGCAAAACATCATCGAATTTTCTTCGAGTTTGGGAAATTTGGCAAAATATGCCCCTCTTAGCCGTAGTTATAGTAGACGCTTCGTCCCTTCCAGCACTCCCTTTGATAACTTTTTCCACACTTCGAACATGCCTTATTTCTTTTCTTAAATCCCCTTAGTGACTTCCCGTCTGATTGTTATTGGTGCTGTTGTTGTTATCCCATTTCCTCTTTCCCAAATTACTTTCTCCACTACTATTTCCCCCATAATTGTCTACTCCACTCTTCTTATTCTTCTTTTCTTTATTGTATTGGCTCAATGCCTTACTACCTCCCTCAACATATGATTGCCTTTTCTAACAACGTACCAAACGAATTGATTTGAAAAACAGACACCTTGTTGAACAACCATGACTTTAATTCTTGTTCAAAACATAGAGCTTTTCGATCTTCCATGTCTACTTGATGTGATGCAAATCACGCGAGTTCATTAAACTTAGTCGAATATTGAGCCACTGTCATCTCTCATTGATTAAGTTCTAGAAACTTCAACTCCATTCAGTTCTGCACACTCTTAGGAAATTAATTTTCAAAGAACACCATATTGAACCTCTCCCACTATATGGTTCCTTCTCTAGCTCTATGTTGATTCACCTCCCACCAAAAGTTCACTTCGCCCTTCATCATATACGCGTACGCAGTTTTTTGATCGTCTTCAACCTGAGGAATGGTGAAAGCTTTCTCCATCTCCTTAATCCAAAATTGGGCCTCGATTGGGTCGGTAGTACTTTTAAACTCTGGAGGTCCTGCACTCTTAAAGTGTTTGAAATTGGTTGCAGGAACTACTTGGGGGTTGGGGTACATGTGTTCATTATTTCTTCCTTGGAGCACTTCTTCTAGTAGCTCTACTAACCATTGCATGGGATCTACTTGACCCCTTTTCATTATTGATTGATTCTGCTGGTGTTTGTTTTCTTCGTCTGGGTGGCATCTTTTGAGTAGTAAAACTTCGTATTATTATCTCATTATATTATTTGAATATTTTATTTTAGTGCAACAATTGAATAGCATTTTAATAAGAACATTTATATTCATATGCGAACAGTCAGTACATCATATATGATTAACCTATAAAATACTTCTATAAACACTATCATCTATCCCCTATTATAATAAAGTATGGGGATTACCAACATAGTACCCCTCTAACAAATTCAAAAGTTGGGGCTTACACAAACTATCCCATGTCTTATACAAAATATCGAGATTTAGACATCAATACATATAGATATGACTATGGACTACTAAATAGCTAACCAATCAATCTCATCCAAGCATCTACCGCTCTACAACGCTCTTATACTCTAGCTACCCCATATGAGCCATTAGATCCTTACTCATAGTATAATGGGTCTGCCCTTCCTTAGCCAGATAATGGTATACACCATCAATCTATCTACCAATTGTTGTACGAAATGCATATCAAATCTTGTTCATCTTCCTTCTCTTGCACCTTACCTTGTCTTCCAAGTCATCAGCTCTATCACCATCCTCCCATAACTCCTCAAAATGGATCCTATCCATAACATCCATCTCTAACTGTGTTTGTAGGGCCTCCTTCTCGGCCTTCTCACTCAGCTCTGTCTGCTCAGACTGCTCTAGACTTCCCACCAACTCCACATTCCTTGCCAACAAGCCATGTACTATGGCCCCTAACTGAGTACGCACCTCCTGACATTCCATAATCTCCGCCTCTAGCTCATGCACCCTAGCTTGCTGCTCTTGGGCCTCAGTCTCTAACTCGTGAACTCTATCTCCTAGTTCAACAATCCTATCCGCATACTCTCCCAATAACTCATCCTCAAAAGCGGTCCTATCACGTGGCACCCCCTCTGAGTCTTCTATAGGCTCGCTTTCCATGGGTTCTTCCCCTGGGCCAGATTCTACCTCATCCTCATCTTCGGTTGGGGCTAATGCCGAAACAGGTTCAACTATCGGGGTGTTTCATACACCACATGTATGTCACGTGGTTCCTCCTCCATAGTCCTACTAGGTTCATCCATCTTTGGCCTCCTATAACCACAAACACAAAACAAACAAACTCCATTTGTTTTTTCACAATAAAACATATATTCATTGTATGAAATGAAAATATATTTCATGACGCTACTAACTCTCTATGAAAACTCTACATGAGTTTTATATCGTTCTATTCCTTAAATCTCTACTAAGGTCAAAGCATAGGGATTCTCTTTCCTAAGGTTTATAACCTACAGCTTTGATACCAACTTGTGATGCCCCCAAATTCAGATACTTATACCTCGAATCTGGTGCTTCACGATCCATCTCATACAACAAATTAATATTAACTAATAGCAGAATAATATAAATATTTACATTGATATAACATAAATATTCTCGTCCCAAGTCTCGCAACCATTTCTAATAAACTACATAACTTAATCCATGAAATAACTTAATACATAAAATTAATTAAGTCTTAATACGTATAGGAACCATAATACTAGCATAGAAGAGCAAAACTATTCCATAGCCTTGCCTTTATCTTTTCCTGAAGTTCCACCTTGCTCTGTCTTAAATGAAATGTTTTAAGGAAAGCAAGAGTGAGCAACAAATTTGCTCAACAAGTAATATAAAAATCAATATGAACAAGAATATATAAATTTCATAATCTTAAAGGTTATAACCACAATTGATAGCTCATAAATTTAAATGAGAGTGTTGTGAACAAAGTAAATATCAATAGTTCCAAATTTGTCCTTTGAATTTAATAATGTGTCACTATGGACCGAAGGGTTATTAGAAGAATTCAAAGCTTTCAACATTTCCGAGTTAATGGATATTTAACACTGAGTAGTCACTATGGACCAAGAATTCATACGAGAATTAATAGTATTTCACTGAAAATCCACAATATAAACAAGTACAATAGGTGATCAGCCTAAAGTACCATATGTTATGCATAACGCTTAAACATGTTGTTCACGCGTGTGTCGGTTTCCCAACATAATATATTTCCCCCCCCCCCTCTATGAGGGTTGTTCATCTCAACATATTATAAGAGTTCACACCAAAGAAATTGGTTTGGATCACTTTCTAACACATGGATATTATTTTAATCGAATCAAATGGCGTAGATGTTAGGTTTGTATATAGTGCGATCATGCAATCATATTACATAAAATTAGCGTAAACGCAATAAAATGGATTTTAAAATTTTCATACAAACCATCAACATGATCATACTTTGTGCTTAATTATCAATTAATAGAAAAGAAGATGGAAAATCATATTCATACCCATGTAGAAACGAGCTTCCTTAGGTATGTGTTCTCCTCCAATTCCTTTCACGTTCTCCTTGAATTCGCAGGTTGGATTCCTTCCTTTGATCAACGTTAGCCACCCAAGTGTTTGGCCTCTAGAGGTGATCCACCAAGGAAGAACAAGTATTCAAGAAGATAGGTGTTTGGCAAAATCCTAGACTCTATCTCTATAGAATATACATACTCTCCCAACTTTTGAAATTAAGTGTGTAACCCTAACCCATAATAAGACTCCTCTTATTTATAGATATAGGCAACCCTCCTAAATCATGTAGGAATAAGGTTTTATATTAATTAAACTCATTTAATTAATTAAGCTCCTAATCTAATTAGAAATATATGAGAATATTTTTATTAATTAATTCCCAAACTCCTTTAGGAATTAAACTAATAATAATAGGAATAATAAGACTTTTCTTATTAATTTATATTTAATATTTACAAAATATTAAATAATAAATATTAAACTATTTAATTTATTCTATCACTATAGATTAAATTAAATACACTTAACTTATTATTACGATTATGTCATTTACTTCTTAAATAAATATTTTTCTTTTATGGTGTGACCCTTTAGGTTCTCTATATTAAACATGTTGTGAATAAATTAATTAGAACAATTATATTATTTAAATAAATAAATTAAATTATTTAATTTATTTAAATAAATAACATTTATTCTACAATAAGGATAAGCCCTCTTAGCGATCAACGACTTTCCAAATAATATGAATTTCAATATTAATCATAAAAGAATCTTTAAGTAAATAGTTACCGTATAATTCAATCCTTCTACCATACAATGTCCCAATTAAATATAAGACATTGAATTACTATCAAGTCTTATTTTATTTAATTATATGTATTTCAATTCTCAAATGCATAACTCAAAATAATGTAAATTCAAAACTCTTTTCTAATTTCATTCTACCTTGGCCAAAGATTCCTAAGTTGTCATTTATTGAATCACATAGGACATTCTCTCCTTTTACTAGAAGCGGTAGATTCTTTGTTGATAATTTATTATATCTTTATACAACTTATTGTACCCAAGTATACCCTTTGATATACCATAAGGGTCTTAAGGAATATGTCAAAGTATAACTCATCATACACAAGATACTATGTTGATCTCAAGTCTAAGGATCACTTGTACTACTATAACTAGAGGAATTCATATTGATAGATAAGTAAAACTCCATTAGGTATTCCTTAGCAAGCCACGTTCAATGAACTTAGTCTCCAATAAGCACCTACATACTTGTTTTAGCATCTCAACACAAATGATTATGAGATCAATCATCTTCATCCTAAGAGCAAGCAAAGTATGTACCAGTCTATCCGGATTCACTATTCACTAATCCTCTTTTTAGTAATCCAACGATTGAGAATAATTTTAGTTTTAAGATATCTAAGAATTTAGATCTCATTTGCATGATCATATTCATGATTCTAAAAGCCTTGCTCAAAACTATGAGTCTATCAAATTTAATATAACAACACCATGTAGATAAAGTAAAAACTTTTATTAATAATAAATGAATAAGATCGTTACAAAGTATATGCATCATTATATCAAATATGATTGACTTGCGTGCATACTACTTTCAATCTCCTACTTGCATTAAAGCCAATCACAATGGTATCTCATACCCATCTTCTCAAAGTGACGATCAAACTGTTGTTAGGTTAAAGCTTTAGTAAATGGATCTACAATGTTGTCGACAGTCCATAAGCTCCAGGGTGACATCTCCTTTTTCAATGATTTCTCTAATCAAATGAAAGCGCCGCAACATGTTTGGATTTCTGATGAGACCTAGGTTCCTTAGCCTGTGCAACAGCTCCGGTGTTGTTACAGAATAAAGGTATTGCTCCTATAATGCTAGGAACCACACCAAGTTCAGTTATGAACTTCTTAATCCAAACAACCTCCTTCACAGCTTCACTTGTTACAATGTACTATGTCTCTGTCACTGAATCAACAACTATTTGCTGCTTGGAACTCTTCCAACTCATTGCGCCACTGTTTAAGTTAAACACACATCCTGAAACGAATTTACTATCATCTTGGTCCGTTTAAAAAATTGAGCCTGTGTAGCCCTCTAGTTTCAATTCAGATCCACCGTAGACAAGAAATACATCCTTAGTTCTTCTTAAGTACTTTAGGTTTTTTTCACTGCTTGCCAGGGTTGTTCTATTGGATTCGACTGATATCTACTTGTTACACTAAGTGCGTGAGCGACATCTGGTCTAGTACATGGCTCATCGGCATAAGACCAAGACCTTCTTGGAATCTTCCATGCTAAACTTCTTTAGTATCGAGTCAATGTACATTTTGATGAGTAGGTTTTTAACCTATGATTTATATTCATTTAGCTTGTTATATTGTTAGTTTTTTGATTGCTTCATGTTACTTTTGAGATAATCAGTAAGCTTATCAAGATGCTAGCAGTTGAAGGAGTTTCAAGCAATTATGGACATTCTGACTCCTAAGCGGTATGCTACTGTGGGTTGAAAAAGCAAATGAATAGGCCGCTAGTGTGTGTGGCTTTTTCTAGTACAAGATACGGGTCGCTACTGACTGAGAGTATATCATGGCGCTGGGCGCCAAGCATTCTGGATCCGAAATTGGGCAAGATGAGTTATGTGTTGGAAGAAGGGCGTTGTTGGAAGCTATAAATTTTTTATGTAATATGATCATAATAGGATTGTGTTATGGTTGTTATTTTCATGTTTGTGGGAGTCTTTGATTAATGACTTGTTGGTTTTGAAAAGGATTGGAATTTCTATTTGACTTTCTATGTGATGAGTTAGAGTTGGATTAGGATTAGGATTGGTGGTATGAAGCTGAGGGGAGGCAATTTATGCTACTTGTTGAAGAAAAATGAGGGGCATTCAGACATACTTTGAGAACGAGATTGAAAGGAAAAATCTTGGAGGAACGAAGAAGAAGAGTGATTTCACGAAGATTCCAAATTTGAAAGGCGAGAAGGGTGGTGTATTACTATTCTCCTTTAATTTCAAATTGTGTAATTGGGATGATGTTTTCTTTTATTTATTCAGTATTTAATTCATTAGTTATGAACTAAATTACTTATTAGGCTTATAATGGATCTTTAAGTGGAATGATGATTATGTAATCTTTGATTTCAGTTTAATAAGCTATTATCCGGTTTAACTATATTAATTTGAGCTTGAATTTATGAATTTTCTGATCAACAATTTTATGTGGACTTGTATGAATTCGAGAGATGAAATACGATTCTAGACTTAATTAATATAGCATGTGTTCTTGAATTTTGTGAATAAACAGAATCTTGATGAATGTTAGGGTAGAGATATGCTTGACATCACATGTAATCAGATAAAGAACTTGAACTTCATCCTTCTTTAATTGTCATTCACATAGAGATATAGTGAGTTAGTTAATTAAGGTGTTTAATTACTTAATTCTGTCTTAATTGTGGATTTGAGTTAATACGGTATTAGTACATCGAGAGGTGGCTAGTTCTACATATGTGTTCTTGATTAATAAACTGGAATAGTGAGTTAAACTGGAATAAAGGTGTAATAATCTGAGTGAAACTTAGAGTGAAGTTGTAAGCCTAATTCTTCAATATTTGTTTGAAAATTCAGTTTTAGGGTTTATTAATTTTTCCTTTAATTTTAGTATCTTTATTATTTTTACTATAAACTGGAAATTGATTGGTTTAATAAAATTAGGATTAATAGAAAATTGGTAATTATGAAGTTAATGTCATGATAAGTCTTTGAGGGAATGATACTCTACATATTATTATATTACTTGTTGACCACGTATACTTGCGTGCTGTGCGTAATTAGATTTTACCCAACAAATTTTTGGCACCGCTGCCGGGGACTTTAGTATATATTTTATTATTTTTCAATGTCAGTTTAATTAGTTCAATTTTACTTAAACATTTTTTTGTTTTTGTTTTGTTTATCTTATTTCAGGTTTTTGAAGTTGGTTTATGCAAACTCGATCCAAAAACCCAGACTTGCTTCCTTTTGAGAAAGACATTGAGAGAAGGTTTCAGAGGTTAAGTGTAAGACCTCAACTTTTATGAATAAAGATTATTTTTTCTCGAAATATATTTTTGAATATTATGGTGTGGATTTGAAATAATGTTATAGTTGGGGGTATTATTTACAAATTTTGCAAAGTAAGCAAGTAGTTATATAATATTCGATTGGTCGGAGAATATTCGTTTTAACAGGGAATATTCGTACGACGGCACAATCATTGGTGGACCCCACAACGGAAGTATTGTTGTAGTTAGAAAATGACATAATTATCTTTTTATAAAAATAACGGCGAAAGTTTTACCGTTAAACTGTTGAATTACACCGGTGGTAAAAGTACATGAATGTCTGGCGTGGTTGCATAGTAGCACACACCAGATGATTATTAATGCTTACGTGAGAAGTCACTCGCTTATACTCAATTATTGCTACAAAGAATTCTTTGCATAATATCTCTCATATTATTGATTCAATTATTGTCACAGTATCATCTGCATAATATTTATTATTATTAAATCAATAATTGAGACGACAAAGTTATTCATATTATTATTTGCAATATTGATAATGTCTAGAAAGTTCTGCCGAGGAGAGGTTTGGTCACCTAATTGCGCGCCAATAGGGAGAAATCCTTATCGAAAAACCTCCTCTTTCCTGGGAATGATCTGGTTGTTAAATATTGTGAGTTATAATATTAATGTTGAATAAGTTCGTATTGATTAAAGATGAAGTTGATATTTTCATTGTATTGGGATTATTAGTGTTAGTGGAAATCGACATCTATTTCGATAATAATGGATGTCTGGAGGTTATATTGACCAATCGGGTGATTAATAGGATAAATGAGAAATTAATTGCTATCAATTAACATGCTTATAACTATTTGTTCACATGTGTGTACTATTGATTCACATTCATGTACTATTAGGGGAGGTGGTGCAAGATTGATAATACTTGCATGATTAAATTAAAAATGGAGGTATAGATGAAGGTACTATACTATAATTAATTTTTTTCACATGATTGTACTATTTATTCACATGATTTTACTATTGATTCACAAGATGTACTATTAGGGGAGGTGGTGCAAGTTTGATAATACTTGCAGGACTAAATTAAAAATGAAAGAAAAGATGAATGTATTATACTGTAATATTTCGAGCCCCAAAACGTGCAATTATCGAAACTATATTTTCCTATAAATAGAAGTTCATTCTTCTTTTATTCTCACCAATTCACTAAGACTCACAGGAGCAATTATAGAAAGAGAAGCTATAGAGAGAGAAGCTTTAGAGAGAAAGTAGAAGAGAAGTCTGCTACCTCACTATTCCAGTATCTAGTCTTCTTCTGAGGTAAGGGATATTATTTTGTTCAGTATTCATAGGAATAATATTTTCTTCCATACTCTGTAGTATGTGAGTAATATTATTTCATCTCGTATTCCTGATTATACCCTCATTTTGTTAAAGTATTGCTTCTATACTCCGTGAAATTAGTAGAATTTCCTTGAAATTTGCGCTTCATCTAGTATCGTTTCACAAGGATATTTTCTGTACATTCTTGTTAAATTTTAAGCTTTTCATGCCGGAGTACTGTCCACGAGTAGTATTCATTTTTACAGTACGATTCACAAGGTACTATTCATAAAGTACTATTCACAGGTACTATTCACGAGTACTATTCACAAAGTACTATTCACGGGGTACTATTCACCCTGGGAATTATTCATGACAAAAATTAATTTCTTTGCTGTCCAAATCATTTTTTACACAATATTATTCTTGAATTTTACTCCACAAAGCAGTTTCATGTTGACAATTTGGACAGTATTGAATTCTGGATAAATTAAGTTATAAATCTTTAAAAATTTATCCTTTGCTTTCTTTTAATTGAATTCTTATATCATTGTCATCATCCTCATGCTTATATTGTGATAAAAGTCATCTGTGGCTTACATGCATAGATGTACTATTGATTGGTATGATTATGACCAGGGATTATTAGGTATAATCATGACCGTAATGCTACAAATAATGTGGTAAAAATCCTCATTGGCCTGTAGTGCATTGATGGATAGTTGTTGGTATGATTATGACCAGGGATTATTCGGTATAATCATGACCATTGATGATTACATGAATATCCTTGGCCTGTAGTGCAGGGATGATTCGATGATGTGGTTTATTTATTAAGCTGAGTCTCAACGATAAAATTGATGATAAACTTTTTAAATCATAGAAGATAGTAGATAACATGCTCTACTTGACTCTTCTAATGGATTGTTTGTTCCACTGCAGTTAAACTTGATGTTTATTATATTTTATCAGTTTAACACTGTTGAAGTCTAACGATAATTTATTCTGCATTATCTTAGTCATAATAATTCTTACTGGGCTAGTTGAGCTCACCCTTTGTTTTCATTGTTCTCTTCAGGAAATGAGAATATAGTTGGGACTAGTCGGGGAACGGAGTGACGGTCCAGCTGTTTGCATTTGTAGTTCTCACTATTTAGTGAAATAGTGTGATAATAATTGTAATGAGGACTTTATTTGAGTTTGGATACTCTCTACGAGACATTAATCGTGTTGAAACTCTCAGCTATATTTTGTCGTACTGTATAAAAGAAGTTTATATTTAAATTATGTACCATGTATTTGGCGACTCAAGATGGGTGATGTATACCAATTTTGGGGGCGTCACATTAAGTAAGTGGATTAAGGAAACAAGGGACGACTTCGAAAATTCTGACAAAGAAGAAGTAATGGTTGCCGAAGACCAGAAAGCGTTGAGGGATTTTGCTACACCCAATGTGACTGAGCTGCAGTCGAGTATCACCAGGCCTGCAATAGCTGCGAATACATTCGAGATTAAGCCTGGGACTATTCAGATGATCCAAAACTCCGTTCAGTTTGGGGGACTTGCAAATGACAATCCTAATGAGCATTTGATCAGTTTTCTGGAAATATGTGACACTTTCAAGTACAATGGGGTGTCGGATGAAGCAGTTAGACTTCGCTTGTTCCCATTCACTCTGCGGGACAAGGCGAAGAGTTGGTTTCACTCTCTACCAGCAAGTTCGATAACGACATTGGATGACCTGGCTCAAAAAAATTTAGCAAAATTCTTCCCACTAGCGAAAACTGCAAAGATGAGGAATGAGATTACCATGTTTGATCAGCAACATGGGGAGTCATTGTACGAGGCATGGGAGAGATACAAAGAATTTCTCAAAAAATGCCCATATCACAGATTGCCTAAGTGGTTACAGATGAACACATTTTACAACGGACTACATGGGAATCTCAGGACCAGTATTGATGCAACGTTGGGGGGAGCTTTTATGGCAAAGAATTATGAGGAGGCATATCAGTTGATAGAGACAATGGTTGCTAACAACTATCAGTGGCCCACGACAAGAATTACACAACCAACAATCGCTGGAGTGTTAGAGGTAGATGGAGTGATGGCAATAACAGCGCAAATTTTAGCACTCTCCATGAAGTTCGACGTATGGTCAGGAGGACAGACACAACAAGTTGCAGTTATTTGTTAATTGTGTGCGGGTGAACATCCGACGAATCAATGTGCAATCAACCCAGAGTCCATACAATTTATGGGTAGCTATAACAGAATTCCTCATAATATGTATCAGAATGCATATAATCAGGGGAATAAGAATCATCCAAATTTGTCGTGGAATAATAATCAGAATCAGCAAGCTCCACGACCATCATATCCCCCTGGATTTCAGAATCAACAACAACCAGTTCAACGTCAAGAGAGGAAACCAGATTTAGAGGAGTTGCTATCAAAGTATATAACGAGCAACGAGGTAGCCATGAAAAATCAAGCAATGGCAATGAAATCGCAAGAGATAGCCATCAAGAATCTAAAGAATCAGATGGGACAAATTGCATTAGAGTTGAACAATAGACCACAAGGGACTCTACCAAGTGACACCGAAAGAAATCCGAAGGGAAATCATGAACAGTGTCAGGCAATCACCTTGAGAAGTGGAAAACATTTGGATGGGAAAGGTGCAGAAAATTCAGCTATATCGGATGACAAGATTGATGACAACAAAGTGATTGAAGAAAAACAGGGTGAGGATAAGAAAATTGAGAAAATAAAGTTAGATGACAAGCCAGTTGTGTATCTTCCACTGTCGTTTCAGCAAAGAGTTCAAAAGCAGAAATTAGATAAGCAGTTTGCGCAATTTTTGGAAGTTTTTAAGAAACTTCATATTAATATCCCGTTCGCAGAAGCCCTAGAGCAGATGCCAAGTAATGCAAAATTCATGAAAAGGATTTTGTCCAGGAAAAAGAAATTGGAAGATTTCGAGACAGTGGCATCAACAGAGGAATGTAGTGCGGTATTACAGCAAAAGTTGCCACCAAAGTTGAAAGATCCGGGGAGTTTCACCATTCCTTGCACGATTAGGAATACGGCATTTAATAAATGTTTATGTGACTTGGGAGCGAGTGTGAACCTTATGCCGTTATTAGTTTATACAAAATTGGGTTTGCCAGCTCCAAAGCCTACGAACATCTCTTTACAGTTGGCGAATAGGTCAGTCACGTACCCGAGAGGCATTGTGGAGGACATATTGATTAAGGTAGACAAGTTTATATTCCCTGCGGATTTCATTATTCTGGATTTTGAGGAAGATAAGAATATCCCAATCATCCCCGGGAGACCATTTTTGGCTACGGGTAGGACACTCATCGACGTACAAAAAGGTCAACTAATGATGCGGGTCCAAGATCAAGAAGTAAAATTCAACATTTTCAAGGCCATGAAATTTCCTACGGATGAAGAAGATTATTCCGGATGGATATCATTGATCAGATAATCAGCGAAGAAATGGGAAAGAGTTTGGTTAACGATCCATTGGAAACGACATTATTGGGAGACGAAGAATTAGATGATTTAGATTTTATAGACTACTTGCAGATGCTAGACACCCTGCCACGAGTTAGCAGATTTAGAGCACCATTTGAACTATTGCACACGAATCAAAAAGCTACATCAAGGATGAAACCGTCATTGGAGGAGCCACCGACTCTTGAACTTAAGCCACTCCTTAAATAACTCTGGTATGCGTATTTAGGCAATTCTAATTCTTTACCTGTTATTATTTCTGTTGCACTTAACGAATTGCAGGAAGCAAAGCTGCTGAGAGTGCTGAGGGACCACAAATCGGCTATAGGATGGACAATCACAGATATCAAGGGAATCAGCCCATCCTTTTGCATGCACAAAATTCTGATGGAAGACGATGCAAGACCGACAATGGAGCAATAAAGACGGCTTAACCTAATCATGAAAGAAGTGGTCAAGAAAGAAATCCTGAAATAGTTGGATGCGGGTATCATTTACCCGATTTCAGACAGTAAGTGGGTTAGTCCGGTGCAATGTGTGCTGAAAAAGGGAGGAATTACCGTGGTTCAGAATGACGATAATGAGCTAATTCTGACAAGGACAGTGACTGGTTGGAGGGTTTGCATGGACTACATGAAGTTGAATAAGGCAACCCGTAAAGATCACTTTCCGTTGCCCTTTATCGATCAGATGTTAAACAGATTAGTGGGACATGAGTACTATTTCTTATTGGATGGATATTCAAGTTATAATCAAATCGTAAATTCTCCTGAAGATCAAGAGAAGACTACATTCACGTGCCCATATGGCACATTTTCATTCAGGAGAATGTCGTTCGGCTTGTGTAATGCACCCGCTACCTTCCAGAGGTGTATGATGGCCATCTTCTCAGACACGGTGGAGGAAAATGTGGAAGTCTTCATGGATGACTTCTCTGTCTATGGGGATGATTTTGATGCATGTCTGGAGAATTTGGTAATGGTCTTACAAAGATGCACTAAAACGAATTTGGTCCTTAACTGGGAAAAGTGCCACTTCATGGTTGAAAAAGGCATAATTTTGGGGCACAAGGTCTCGGCTCAAGGATTAGAAGTTGATAAAGCGAAGTTGGAAACAATTGAAAAGCTTCCTCCACCGAGTTCAGTTAAGGGAATTAGAAGTTTTCTAGGACATGCTGGGTTCTACAAGAGATTCATAAAGGACTTCTCTAAAATTGCAAAACCTTTGTGCAGTCTTTTAGATAAGGATTCAGTTTTCAAGTTTGATGAAGAATGTAAATTGGCATTCGAGTTGTTAAAGAAGAAATTGACCACAGCTCCAGTAATCGTCGCGTCGGATTGGACCATGCCCTTCGAGTTAATGTGTGATGCAAATGAGGCTATCACGGTTGGAAATTTGCTTTGGGTCGCCGAGAGAAGGTATTGTATGCCATATATTATGCAAGTAAGACACTCACGGAGACTCAAATGAACTACACAACTACGGAAAAGGAATTTCTTACAGTAGTATATACGTTCGATAAATTTTGGGCGTACTTGACCGGGACAAAGGTAGTAGTTTATACAGATCACTTGACTATTCGGTACTTAATTTCAAAAAAAGATGCTAAGCCATGCCTTATCCGATGGATTCACCTTTTACAAGAGTTCGATTTAGAAATGAAGGATAGAAAGGGGACGAAAAACCAAGTCGTCGATCATTTGTCTAGGCTAGAAAATTAGGGTAAAAAGGAAGAGGACAAGTGTGTAATCAACGAGTCATTCCCGGATGAGCAAATGTTTGGGGATAACTACAGAATTTCCATGGTACGCGGACTTCGCGAATTATCTAGTGAGCAACATTCTTCCACCTGATCTTACACGACAACAGAAAAAGAAGTTTCTCCATGACGTGAAGTGGTATATGTGGGATGAACCTTACTTATTCAAATAGTGCGCCGACAAGATGATCATAAGATGTGTGCCCTATAGTGAAGTGAGGAACATACTGGATGAATGCCACTCATCGGCGTATGGGGGACACTATGGTAGTGAGAGAACAGCGGCAAAAGTGCTTTTAAGCTGGATTTTATTGGCTTACATTATTTATAGACGCCCACTAATTTGTTAAAACTTGTGATAGATGTCAATGGGTGGGCAACATATCGAAAAGGAATGAGATGCCACTTCAAATGATCTTGGAAGTTGAAATTTTTGATGTTTAGGGCATCAATTTTATGGGGCCATTTCCATCATCGTTCAATAATCAGTATATATTGCTTGCGGTGGACTACGTATCCAAATGGGTTGAAGTCGTAGCACTCCCGACTAACGATACCAAAGTGGTTCTCAAATTCTTGCAGAAAACATTTTTACGAGGTTTGGCACGCCAAGAGCCATTATAAGTGATGAAGGTAGTCACTTCTGCAACAAATCATTTACAGCTCTATTGGCAAAGTATGGGGTCAACCATAAGGTAACTACAACATATCATCCCCAAACCAGTGGGCAAGCCGAGGTTTCAAACAAGGAAGTGAAGAGAATCTTGGAAAAGGTGGTAAACCCGAGTCGAAAGGGTTGGTCGCTCGGTCGATTTACGATCTGGGCTCACCGAATCACTGTAGATAAAACACCGATTGGCATGTCACCATATCAACTACTATACGGGAAAGCTTTTCACTTACCGGTCGAATTACAGAATAAGGCCTATTGGGCTATTCAGAAACTGAACTTCGATCAAGTAGCAGTGGGTGAAAAGAGACTACTTCAGCTAAATGAGCTCAACGAATTCCGACTGCAAGCCTACGAGAACTCAATGTTGTACAAGAAAAAGGTCAAGAGATGGCACGATAAGAAATTTGTGACACTCCCAAATCCGGTACTTCCATTTCCACAGGATTTGGTGTTCACTGTACAATCATCATCCATCTATCTACCCATAAATAAATGCAAACCATGCAATAGATAGAAATAATAATAAATCTCCCCTTATGGGGTTACATCAACTACATAATAAATAAATCCCAGGTTATTATAACCTTAAATCATCTGTGTGGAAACATAAACAAATAAGTCTTAAGTAACATCAACTCTAATTATCATTACATAACCACATAAATAATCAATCTTCATTACTTGCTAAGCTTGCCCTTGCCTTTACTAGTGGAAGATTCGTCTGCTCTTTCGTTCTTAACTGCAATGTTATTATTACGCAAGAGTGAGCACGATTGCCCACAAGTATAACAATATAATAATGAAATAATAACATGCGGATAAATCAAAGACTTCTGAAATAAAAGCTCAACTTTTGAATCAAGAATGAATAACAAGAATCAAAATATTTCTGAGGGTCATAAGACCTTTAACTATGTCCTAGGTTATCAAGGGTTATACTTGAAACCTTTAATACTATAAGACTATGGACTCTTCTCTCGTATTTAGGGGATCAAATTTTTAGTACCATATCGCATAACAATATATTAACGCTAACGCATAAGTAATCCCCTATACAAGGTTGTTCATCTCAGTTTGACATTCGAGTCCACACCAAAGGAAGTTTGGTTTGGATAATTCATCAAGGGTTCTGAAGTTTAGAATGCTTATCAACTATGGACTAGTCGAATCATAAAGGTTTTGCTAGTCTAACAAGGTTTAACAATAATTGATAACTTAACTTGAATAGAATCTCAAAAGGTATACAATAGAATAAGTATTGTATAACAGCATCATGCTTGAAAGATTAATAACTTTAATATACAAGATAGACTTGATCAATAATAATGAGAACTTGCTCAATGTAGAAAGGTGAATTAATCAACTTATATAACGATAACAAGTAGGGTTAGGAAACTTGCCTCGTGCGTAGATTACACTTTAATTAAACTCGTTCCTTGATTTAAATCCTACATATCATTTATGTTCACAATACCAATCAATTACAACGTACTAAACATCATAAGTTTTTTCTTTTGTCTAACTCGAATTCATGACTATACTTAGTCAATTACTACACTTATCGTCAAAAATTAGATTTCACGAACAATAAGCTAACTATGCATTCGATCATTCAATTCACACATAATTGTGTTATGGACGTGTTAAGAATTTATTTTAACACCTCATTATATGTCTAACAACTTTTCATGATCAATAGACTAAGTTAATAACACATTGCTAGACTTAAACATTTTAAAAACTCATTTCGCCAACGAATTGCTAAGTGGTATTTAACGCCATACACATGGGCCTCTTTGACTTCATGGCATTCTGAGCTACATAAAGGCATGCCAAGTAGACACATGCACATGCGCCGTGGCGCGAAAAATGAACTAGGAATTGGCATCGCGACGCGACACTCCAGACTCTGAATTCCCAGTTCGCGACGAAAACAGAATTCAGCGAAATAAACACTACATAATCATTAATTCTCCAGATTAAACATACCCACATGTTAGAATTCATATATAATCAATACCCAACATTTATAGAGTGATTTTAACCCATTAAAACACAGAATTACAGAATTAAAATATGTAAATTTCACTGTTCTTGATGTTCTTGAAGTGTTGAACATAAATTCCTAAAATTCAACGCCACAGATTCGTTATAAGGCCAAATCCAACCATTCAAGTTTCGTTTTGTTCGTTTTAGCATGCATAATCATATACAAGTGTAAAAATTTAAGGATAATATATGATCAACGCATTAAATTTGTGCGTAAGGGCCATATGGCCATAATTCAACACTCTATAATTTTGAAGCAATTATATACGACCTATTTTCATGAATTTGTTGTTATGAAAACATACAATAGATAGTAAAACATGTTATGATGACATATTATCAAATATATACACATAATCGCTACTCTTTTTCAATTATAGAGGCTTAACAGAGGTTTGAAAGTCATTATTTATAAAAAAAACTAAATGACGTAAATAAAAATGGGTTGAAGAGAATTACCCAGAGCGTAGAGTGTAATGTAGGAGATTAATTGAAACTCTTCTCAAACTCTTCTTCAATCACACACTCAAAATTCTTAACTTTTCTCTCTGAATTCTCTCTGAGCTCTCAATTTAGCATACATGAAACAACATAATACGCTAGAGGCGTATAAAAATTGATGCGATGATGGTCAGTTACCCAGTCATGGGTAACTGTTATTAACTTCTCCTAGGGCCTTTTTTGGCTAGCATAATAGATTTCAAAACTCCTTTAATTTAATAAAACTTATCATATAGTAGTTTAAAAATGTCACACTCCTTATAAAATAAATCCAATATTTTATTTAATTTACTTTAAATAAAATGTAATAATTTCTCATAAATTCACATAGTCACATAATTAAATTTCTCATTAATAAATAATGTCAAATTATTAGCTCTCTAATTAATAATCAAATTAATTAAAATACCAATAGGTTTATTAAATATTTCTTTTAATACAATAAGCTCACATAATCACATACTTCGATAATAAAATTTCTCCACATTAATTTAATAAATATAACACATATAATTAAATTAATCTACCACAATTTCATCAATTAATTATTTAATCTAATAATTAATTCATCGAAAAATATTTATTCAATCCAATAAATATTAAAATTAATTACAAAATCTCGGTTGTCACATCTTTCCCCTTTAAAAGGATTCTCGTCCCCGTAATCACAACTTAAACAATTTGTCCCATTACATTCTCCCCCTTACAAAGATTCTGTCCACAGAATTGCTTATAACAATCTAAGTAAATAAATGAGGATAACTCTTCATCATATTCGCTTCGAGTTCTCACGTAGCTTCTTAAGCGTTGTGGTTCCTCCAAATTACCTTAACAGAAGGTATTACTTTATTTCTCAGAACTTGTTCTTTTCGGTCGACAATTTGAACAGGAATTTCTTCGTAAGATAAGTCTTTGTCGAAATGTAGGGGTTCATATTCAATGACGTGCTTGTAATCGGGTTTGTAGGGTCATAGGACTGAGACATGGAAAACGTTGTGGATATTCTCTAGTGATGGAGGTAAGGCTACCTCATATGCGACTTCTTCGATTCTTCGCAATACTTCAAATGGTCTAATGAATCTTGGGCTTAATTTCCCTTTCTTTCCGAATCTGATCTTTCCCTTCCATAGAGAGACCTTTAAGAACACGTAACTATCTGGTTCAAATTTAACATTCTTACGGTGTGGATCAGCGTATTTCTTCTGTCTATCTTGAGCTGCTACCAGTCGTGCTCGGATCACTTTGACTATTTCTCATTGTCTGTTGTACCAATTCTGGGCCTAGCAATTGTCTTTCGCCAACTTCATCCCAATAAAGTGGAGTTCTGCACTTTCTGCCGTATAACGCTTCGTAAGGCGGCATGCCTATACTAGCGTGGTAATTGTTGTTGTAGCCGAACTCTACTAACGGTAGGTGATCATCCCAATTTCCTTTAAAGTCCATCACACAGGCTCTTGGCATATCTTTAATGTCTGAATCGTTCTTTCGCTCTGTCCGTCTGTTTGAGGGTGGTATGCTGTACTCATTCGCAATTGTGTACCCATGCATTCCTGAAGACGTTTCCAGAAATTCGATGTGAATCGCGGATCCCTATCGGAAACAATTGACACCGGCACTCCGTGCCTCGAAAAAATCTCTTTTACGTATAACCTTGCCAATTGATCTAAGTTAAATCTGATTTTGATCGGAAGGAAGTGTGCGGATTTCGTCGATCAATCGATAACCCATATCTGCGTCAGTAGCCTTTTCTCGAGTCGCTTCGGAAGGCCAACCACGAAGTCCATTGTAATATGTTCCCATTTCCATTTTGGGATTTCCAACGGTTGAAGCAATCCACTTTATCTCTGGTGTTCTCCTTTCACTTTCTGACAGGTAAGACACTTAGCAACACATTCTGCAACATCTCGTTTCAAATTCGGCCACCAGAAATGTTGTCAAAGATCTTGGTACATCTTGGTACTACCAGGGTGAATCGAATATCGTGAACTATGAGCCTCGCTCAAAATTTCTTCCTTAATCTCTTGTACTGGCGGAACCCAATTCTACTTTCAAATCTTAGTATTCCTTCTTTATCCATCTTAAATCTCGGTTCAGTTCCTTCAGATATCTTCTTTGTCACCTTTTTACATTCTTCGTCCTGAAGCTAAGACTCCTTTACTTTATCTAGTAGAATTGTACCAGATTGCATCTGAAATAGCTTCTCATCAATCTCTATAGGATACTTCACTTCCAACTCTAGTTTCTCCATTTCTGCAATTAGCTCCTCCTGAGCAGTCAACATCATCAATTTTTCACGACCCTTTCTACTTAAGGCGTCGGCAACCACATTCGCCTTACCCAGATGGTATAAAATCTCACAGTCGTAGTCCTTAATTAACTCCAACCACTTTCTTTGACACATATTCAAGTCCTTCTATGTAAAAATATATTTCAAACTCTTGTGGTCTGTATATATTTCACACTTCTCCCCGTAGAGATAGTGCCTCCAAATTTTTAAAGCAAAAACTACTGCAGCTAACTCCAAGTCGTGGGTTGGATATCCCTTCTCGTAATCCTTCAATTGTCGTGATGCATACGCAATGACTTTGCCATTTTGCATCAGCACACAACCAAGTCCTTTATGCGACGCATCACTATAAACAACAAAATTTCATGTATCATCCGGAAGAGATAACACAGGTGCCGTACTCAACCTCTTCTTCAATTCTTGAAAACTTTCCTCACACTTATCCGTCCAAATAAATTTCACAGCTTTTTGAGTTAAATTCCTTAGCGGAGTTGCGATCTTGGAAAAGTCTTGAATGAATCTTCTATAATATCCTGCCAATCCAAGAAAACTTCTTACTTCCGACGGCGTTCTCGGCTAATCCCAGTTAATCACGGCTTCGACTTTTGATGGATCTACCGAAATTCCATTTTTATCGATCACGTGACCAAGAAATTGTACTCACTCGATCCAAAATTCACATTTCAAAAACATAGCATACAACTGCTCCCTTGTCAATACCTCCAACATTAATCTCAAATGTTCTTCGTGTTCTTCCTTGGTTTTCGAATAAACCAAAATGTCATCTATAAATCCCACTACGAACTTGTCCAAAAACGGCTTAAACACACCATTCATTAGTCCCATAAATGCTGCAGGAGCATTCGTAAGACCAAACGACATTACTTAAAATTCGTAGTGACCATATCGCGTTCTGAATGCTGTTTTCGGTACATCCTCTAGTCTCACCTTCAGTTGATGATAACCGCTTCTCAAGTCTATCTTGGAAAAGTATCTCGCTCCCTTCAATTGATCAAACAGGTCGTCGATCCTCGGTAATGGATATCTGTTCTTAATCGTGACCTTATTCAGTTCTCTGTAGTCAATGCAGAGCCACATCGATCCATCCTTCTTTTTCACAAACAACACCGGCGCTCCCCACGATATACGCTTCGGTTGAATGTACTTCTTGTCCAACAATTCTTGTAGTTGTACCATTAGTTCTTCCATCTCTACTGGTGCCATTCGATATGGTGCCTTCGATATTGGAGCGGTTTCGGGCGCCAAATCGATCACGAAATCTACCTCTCTATCTGGTGGAAGTCCTGGCAAATCGTCTGGAAATACGTCGACGAAGTCCCTCACAATCGGTATTTCTTCTACCTTCGGATTCTCTTTTCGACTATCGACTATGTAAGCTAAGTATCCTACACAACCTTGTCTTAATAACTTCCTGGCCTGCATCATCGTCAGACAACTCGCTTGTCTAGGCGACTTGCTACCATAAAACACAACCTTTGACGGAGTCATAAGGTTAATACGCTTCTTTTGGCAATCAATTACAGCCCCGTAATTGAATAACCACTCCATTCCTAATATGACGTCAAATTCCCCAAGTTGAATAGAGATAAGATCTACGTTCATGATATTACCCTTAATATCCACTCTACAGTTCTTATGTACGTACTTAACAAGGATTATTTCTCTATTCGCAATTTCTATGTTCACGGGGTAATCCAATTCATCCTTAGGCAAATCTAAATTCTTAGCAAAGGTATCGGATATAAAGGAACAAGTAACACCTGAATCAAATAAAACATAAGGATTAATTTTATTGATCGGAATGATACCTGACACCACATCACGAGATTGAACTGCATCCTGCACCGTCATGTTGAAAGTCCTGGCGGTCGGTTTATTTGTTGCGGTTGGTCCTATGATAGTTAAGGCATTTCCACCGTTGTTTCCTGGCTTCCTCCTCGATCCTCGACCCTTCCGATCCCTTCTTAGGACAGTCTCTTGCCAAATGATCCTTTGAACCACAGGTGAAGCAGGCACCCTTCTTTGGGTTAAGACAGTTAGGTGCTATGTGGCCTTCCTGACCACAATTGTAGCACACTCTTTTTCCCTTCATACAAACTCCCAGATGAGCTTTCCCGCAGGTCGGGCATGCTTTGATTCTCTTCTTCTGACCTCCTTGTTGATTCCCCGATGATGAGTTATCATTCCACCTCTTCTTCTGATTAAAATTACCACCTGCTACTTCCACTAGTCTTTATTTCCTTCACTTTCACTTCTTCTTCTTCCGATCTTGATTGTACTTGGTCACCGTGATAGCTTCCACCTTCAAAGAGGATGTCCTTTTCCAAAGATTCGCAAAAAATGTGTTTATCTAAAACATTGATACTTTTACTATATACCTGTGGCTTTAGTCCATGTTCAATCTTCTAGCTTTTCTCGTCTCAGGTATTACTTGATACGGGCGAACCTCCTCGCCAACTCGTTGAATCTAGCCGCATAATCAGGTACGCTCATATTTCCCTGCTTCAATTCCAGAAATTGAACCTCCATCTGGTTCTGTGAGCTGGTCGGGAAATACATTTCAAAAAACATCTCTTTGAATCTCTCCCAAGTAATTACACCTTCACCTCCTCGAACTTTATTTGCTTTCCACCAATAGCTAGCTTCAGACTTCAGCATAAACATTGCAAAAGCGGTCTTCTGGTCTTCTCTAACCCTAGCGACGTCAAAAACCTTCTCCATTTCCATAACCCACGTTTGAGCCTCGATCGGGTTCATGGAACCTTTAAACTCTGGCGGTCCCACCGCCTTGAAATCTTTAAATGTAGTATTTGGTGGAGCTTGAGGTTAATTATTCATTGCTCCAAATTTAGCAAGTTAACCAATTCTTTGAACAGATTAGTATCATGGCGTTATTATTGTTATTCGTAGACTCTTCCCGAAATGGTTGGTTGACGTTGTTGTCTTCTTCGGCGTAAGATAATAATTTCGTAAGAATATTCGCTTATTAGGTCTTTATTCAATTCCTCAAACATTTAAGGCTTAGCTAGAACATTTAATCATAATTCACTTAACACATCAATTTAAATAAACTTTGACATTTCATTCAATTCAAAAGTTTTAACATCATAAGATAACATCACTGCTATTTACATCAACTATCCCGAGATAAAGAATCTACAGGATTTAAAACATCAAAATATTCCTTTATTCATAACAACATCGGAATTTACATCTAGATACCAAATAAGTTTATCACATAATTAAACAAATTCTATCACTGTCAGTCAAGGCGCTGAATAGCCTTGCTACGCCCTCTTTCATGATGCGAGACATCGTCCCACGATCCAAAGATGTACGATGGAAGTCCTTCAAATCGGATGGGGTACCTCAAAACTCGATCCTGGGCCTCATCCATTGCATGATTAAGTGTAGAGTATGTCTCTCCAAGCTTTTCCTTCTTTGCGCGACCATCCTCTTCCGCAAGATCAGCACGACGTGACTCTCTCACCCAGCCTTCCTCTGCTTTGATCAGCCTTTCAGAGCTTTCCTTCAGTTCCTTCTTCATCTTTTCTATCTCTGCGGTCTTATCTTCGATTTGACCCTTCTCGTAGACCAAATCCCATTCTACATTTTCCAGTCGTGAGTGAAGAGTCAAAATCTCCTCTCTCCTTCGCTTCTGTAGAGTAATCAATAATAATAGCCGCTTCAATCAGATCCTGCACCTCATCTCATAACTCCATGTTACGGTCGTATAATGTGTCGTACATCTCAGAATCAATGGAGTGCTATGGAAACTCCTCTTCTTCCTCTTCCTCTTCCTCGTCAAATTCCTCCTCAGGATCCTCCTCAGGATCAGTCTCAGGTTCATGCTCCTGACCAACAACGGTGATCAGTGGAGATGACTCCCTCTGTACCAACTGTTCCCTAACGACATGAATGTCTCTAGGCTCCTCGTCTGTAGGTACTATAGGTACTTGGGGTTCCTCCTCCCCAGTTCGACAAGCTCCTCCAACATCCGACATCCTGACAACAAAATTTTAAGTTTTAGTTGCTAATCCATGCTAGCGAACACATAGATTAACACATAAGCACATAAAGTCTTTTATTATCTTCAATGAATTACAGAAATTCATTTCTTAGAACTCGATAAGAGTTTTCCATCACTATCTTCTTCCTATAAGGCTACTACCTAAGGTTGTTTCCCCACCTAAGGTAAATAACCTACAGCTTTGATACCAACCTGTGACACCCCCAAATCCGGTACTTCCATTTCCACAGGATTTGGTGTTCACTGTACAATCATCATCCATCTATCTACCCATAAATAAATGCAAACCATGCAATAGATAGAAATAATAATAAATCTCCCCTTATGGGGTTACATCAACTACATAATAAATAAATCCCAGGTTATTATAACCTTAAATCATCTGTGTGGAAGCATAAACAAATAAGTCTTAAGTAACATCAACTCTAATTATCATTACATAACCACATAAATAATCAATCTTCATTACTTGCTAAGCTTGCCCTTTCCTTTACTAGTGGAAGCTTCGTCTGCTCTTTCGTTCTTAACTACAATGTTATTATTACACAAGAGTGAGCACGATTGCCCACAAGTATAACAATATAATAATGAAATAATAACATGCGGATAAATCCAAGACTTCTGAAATAAAAGCTCAACTTTTGAATCAAGAATGAATAACAAGAATCAAAATATTTCTGAGGGTCATAAGACCTTGAACTATGTCCTAGGTTATCAAGGGTTATACTTGAAACCTTTAACAGTCATAAGACTATGGACTCTTCTTCTCGTACTTAGGGGGATCAGCCCTTAGTACCATACTATGCACAATATATTAACGCTAACGCATAAGTAATCCCCTATACAGGGTTGTTCATCTCAGTTTCACATTCGAGTCCGCACCAAAGGAAGTTTGGTTTGGATAATTCATCAAGGGTTCTGAAGTTTAGAATGCTCATCAACTATGGACTAGTCGAATCATAAAGGGTTCGCTAGTCTAACAAGGTTTAACAATAATTGATAACTTAACTTGAATAGAATCTCAAAAGGTATACAATAGAATAAGTATTGTATAACAGCATCATGCTTGAAAGATTAATAACTTTAATATACAAGATAAACTTGATCAATAATAATGAGAACTTGCTCAATGTAGAAAGGTGAATTAATCAACTTATATAACGATAAAAAGTAGGGTTAGAAAACTTGCCTCGTGCGTAGATTACACTTTAATTAAACTTGTTCCTTGATTTAAATCCTACATATCATTTACGTTCACAATACCAGTCAATTACAATGTACTAAACATCATAAGTTTAATCTTTTGTCTAACTCGAATTCATGACTATACTTAGTCAATTACTACACTTATTGTCAAAAATGAGATTTCACGAACAATAAGTTAACTATGCATTCGATCATTCAATTCACACATAATTGTGTTATGGGCGTGTTAAGAATTTATTTTAACACCTCATTATGTGTCTAACAAGTTTTCATGATCAATAGACTAAGTTAATAACACATTCCTAGACTTAAACATTTAAAAAACTCATTTCGGCCATTCGCTAAGTGGTGCATGCCATTTCCACTTTTGTATCTTGGTCTTGGCGCTTCACGGCGGTACGTGGCGTATAGCTAGTGGTACTACACTACGCTGGTATTTAGGTATCAGCAACATGGCCGCAGAAAAATGAACTAGGAGTTGGCGGCATGGCACACTCCAGACATTCCGCATCAATTCCCAGTTCATGACGAACACGTAATTCAAATAAATAAACACTACATAATCATTAATTCTCCAGATTAAACATAACCACATGTTAAAATTCATATATAATCAATACCCAACATTTATAGAGTGATTTTAACCCATTAAAACACATAATTACATAATTAAAATATGAAAATTTCACTGTTCTTGATGTTCTTGAAGTGTTGAACATAAATGCCTAAAATTCAACGCCACGGACTCGTTATAAGGCCAAATCCAACCATTCAAGTTTCGTTTTGTTCGTTTTAGCATGCATAATCATATACAAGTGTAAAATTTAAGGATAATATATGATCAACGCATTAAATTTGTGCGTAAGGGCCATATGGCCATAATTCAACACTCTGTAATTTTGAAGCAATTATATACGACCTATTTTTATGAATTTGCTGTTATGAAAACATACAATAGATAGTAAAACATGTTATGATGATATATTATCAAATATATACACATAATCGCTACTCTTTTCAATTACAGAGGCTTAACAGAGGTTTGAAAGCCATTATTTATAAAAAACTAAATGACGTAAATAAAAATGGGTTGAAGAGAATTACCCAGAGCGTAGAGTGTAACGTAGGAGATGAATTGAAACCCTTCTCAAACTCTTCTTCAATCACACACTCAAAATTCTTAACTTTTCTCTCTGAATTCTCTCTGAGCTCTCAACTTAGCATACATGAAACAACATAATATGCTAGAGGCGATAAAAAAGCGACGTGATGATGGTCAGCTTACTCGACCATGGGTAATCATATTAACTTCTCCTAGGGCCTTGTTTGGCTAGCATAATAGATTTCAAAACCCCTTTAATTTAATAAAACTTATCATATAGTTTGAAAATGTCACACTCCTTATAAAATAAATCTAATATTTTATTTAATTTACTTTAAATAAAATGTAATAATTTCTCATAAATTCACATAGTCACATAATTAAATTTCTCATTAATAAATAATGTCAAATTATTATCTCTCTAATTAATAATTAAATTAATTAAAATACCAATAGGCTTATTAAATATTTCTTTTAATACAATAAGCTCACATAATCACATACTTCGATAATAAAAATTCTCCACATTAATTTAGTAAATATAACACATATAATTAAATTAATCTACCACAATTTCATCAATTAATTATTTAGTCTAATAATTAATTCATCGATAAATATTTATTCAATCCAATAAATATTAAAATTAATTACAAATTCTCGGTTGTCACATCTTTCCCCTCTTAAAAGGATTCTGTCCTCAGAATCACAACTCAAACAATTCGTCCCGTTACAAAATTGATACAAAGAACGTTCGAGCCTGGGCAATCAGTCTTAGTGTTCAACTCATGGTTGCGATTGTTCCCAGGAAAACTAAAATCAAGGTGGTCGGGACCATTCACCATCAAAACAGTTTTCTCATATGGCGCCGTTGAAGTCTACAGTAGAAATCCATTGGAGACTTTCAAGGTCAATGGCGAACGATTAAAGCATTACTGGGGTGGTGATACAAATTGGGATGTCGTCAACATTACCCTTTCCGATGCACAGTGATACAAGAAGCATCGTCGGGCTTACGACGTTAAACCTAGCGCTATTTGGGAGGCAACCCAAGCTCTAAACTTTTTCTCTTTTATTTATTCTTTATAGTTTAGTTTATAATCTAGTTTAAATAGGAAGTTTTCATAGAATTTTGACTCCATTTTTGGATGATTAGCAGGTAACTAAAGGAAAATAGAGTCATTATGCTACTGACCCCCTAGCGCGGGCCGCACTACCCAACGCACAGACACAGTGTGGGGCGCGCTATATCCAACGTACAATGCACAAGGCGCGCCACTGCCCCATCCTGCTATTGATCCCCTTGCGCGGGCCACGCTACCTAATACTTAGATACAATGCGAGCGTTACATACTACACCAAAGAATCATCGATCTCCTAGTCCAGGCCGCCATCTCATGTATATCCACTACATGGGCAAAGAACGCCGAAAATCCAGGCGCTGAACGTGTTTTAATTGTCGTGTCTTAGGCCATAACCACTTCACCTTTTCTTTCGCAGACTTAACTTCCCCACTTCTCATACACCCTTAACACTTCCACTACTCCATAACTCCTATAACACTTCCACTACACCATCTCTCCTTCTCCTTTTCAACTTCTATTCACATTAAACCCATACACTCTTCATCTCCCAACCCACATTAGTTTTCCATCCCCTATATGAACTCCAACCATACACGTAGTCAAATTCATATCAGATATAAACACTACACTCCAATCCTAAATTTAATTCCTTCCTTGCACAAATTCATTCAAATTGGGACATCTTTACAAAGAGGAAAACACAAATTTATTCAAGGTAAGCACAACTTACTTCATCCTCAATATCCTTCTCTTTTATTGATATCAATTGGGTGGAATACCTTGGAAATTGGGTGCCCAAGGAGTGTGTTGTTTGATTTCACATATTGGCTAGCAAGATAATACCAAACAACCAATTTTGGGGGAAGTACTCAGTCCGCTCACCAATTATTTGATAAAAGTCCTGAACCAAATTTTGAGCCGAAACATCACCAGAAACACCATGTCTTCCCACAAAAGACAACGCCCATCCACCTCCACTAATCGGCCTCAATATGATCATACAAAGTTTATTAGTGAGCGGGCCACAGAAAGATTCAAGTTATCCATCGACAAGAAGAATTTGGTGCTAGAACGTGGATTGAAGCCGGATGCTAATTTGGATGGTGATGTGGCTTTGCAATTTGTAGAGCATAATTGGTTTCAGTTAGTAGAACAACCACTTCCAGCGGTGCTCAATATAGTGAAAGAGTTTTACGCCAACGCAATGGAACATATCAATCACGTAGTCATGGTTCGGGATAAACTAGTGGCGTTTCATGTCGATGCTATCAACGCGTATTTTGGGTTAGAGGCACCACATAATGACCGATATGAAGATGTTTTGCCCGAGTTAGATGAGTTTATTGTCAGATTATGAAAACTAGGAACTTAATGGGTAACTCAAGCCGGAACGGATGAAAAGATAAGTTTTCCCCACTCAGCACTTAGTCGATATGGTAAAGTTTGGTATGCATTTATATGTGCCCGTTTAATGCCCACTCGCCACCAAAATGATGTAATTAAGGCACGAGCTCGACTATTATATGGGATTGTTCACCACCATTTCTGTGTGAATAATTCTATTGCATTCTACAATGTCGATGTAGGGGAGTGTATTCAAGAGCCCATTGATCGGTTGCTACGAGGGAGTACTACGAGAGGTCTGCTATATGGTTTCTTAATCACTAATTTATGCCGTAAAGTTGGGGTACAGTGTCAACCTTCTGAGCTTGTCCAACAACCGATGGCTATAATCAATCATGCTACAATTGAGAGGTACAAGGCATGGGAAGGGGCGAGATCATCCACGTGGAGAAGGTTATATTATGATCCAGCAACCCTCACCCCCAGTTGGAGCAGAACCAATGCAAGAACAACCACCTCGGGCCTCAAGGAATCAATTTTTGTGGTTGGCCCAACGTCAAGATTGAATGCATTAGTATAATGCCAATACATTCAACACGTTTGCTGATGCGTTTTCCCGCTGCAATCCTAATGCACATTCGGTGGTCATGCCTATTCCTCCTATCCTGCCAACATATCCTCCTTCGGACGACGACGAGCAGTAACTCGTTTTCAGGGAAGTCCTCATACTTTTAATTGATTTATTTTGTCGTAATGAGGACATTACTTGATTTAAGTTTGGGGGATTATGTTTTCTACCTAGTTAATTAATGAAAATTTTAATAATCATGTTAGTTAGCTTGTTTAGTTGTTATAGTGTTCATATCTAAAAAAATAAAAATAAAAATAAAAAATTTGCATGTAGTTAAATTGCATGAATCCAGTTATTAGATAGTAAGAGTTTATTTTTAGCCAATGATGAGATTGGAATTGGGTAGACAAGTTTAGTACTGACTATTAGAGCTTTGGTGTGATTTCTTGTAATTTATTAAGTCTTTTTCTGTTTGAAACTGGTATAATAAGGATAACACAGTAAAAACAACTTGTTGAATGATGGAGTTTAAATTGATGCATAAAAGACCTCTAAAGGATAATGCCAGTTTAAATAAGATAATGACAAGGATGGGCAGTGAAGGCGATAAATTAGGCAAGAACCTAAGTTTGGGGGAAAAGAAAAGTTGGGTATATAAGCTTCAGAAAAAGAAAAACAAAGAAAATAAAAGCTAGTTGAGTCTTGTGGTGGGTTGAGGAGAAATACTCCTCATAAACATAGCCGTGAGATGGAGCGTAAAATGCACTCACCAACCATCTATCTAAAAAAACAAAAAACAAATATGAATAAAATGGGAAATAAGAGCAAAAGGCCCCCGTAGATGAAAACTGAAGCATAAGTTTCCCATGTTGACCCTCGATATTGGTAATTGCTTGATTTTAGTTGGATTTAGCTTATTTTTAGATTTCTTGAAATTACACTGTATGATGCCTTCAAAGAGACTTATTATGTGTTAAATTTGGCTTTATATCAGTTAGCATAGTTGTGGAGCACACACGCACTATATTAGTGAAAACAATCAATGAATTGATGATTATTAAGAAATTGTTGATTGGTTTTGATAGGAAGTGTTGTCATGTTTACTTAATTTTTCTGAGGCTGTATGGATAAACTATGTACTGTCTTAATACTGGATTCTTAGTTGATAGTTGCATTGCATTGCATTTTTGCTTGAGGACAAGCAATGTTCAAGTTTGGGGGGATTTGATGAGTAGGTTTTTAACCTATGATTTATATTCATTTAGCTTGTTATATTGTTAGTATTTTGATTGCTTCATGTTACTTTTGATGGGTTTTGTGCTTGTTGTAGGATAATCAGTAAGCTTATCAAGATGCTAGCAGTTGAAGGAGTTTCAATTAATTATGGACATTCTCGACTCTCAGTAGCGGGCTACTGTAATGAGAAAAGTGGCTACCAGTGCTGTAATTTGAGTAAAGCTAGCGGGCGCCGCTAGTGCGTGGTGGCTTTTTCTAGTACAAGAGTGTCGGGCCAGACTTGACCGAGAGTTTATCATGGCCTTGGGCGCCAATTCTGAGATCCGAAATGGGCAAGATGAGTTATGTGCTGGAAGAAGGGCGTTGTTGGAAGTTATAAATTTGTTATGTAATATGATCATAATAGGATTGTGTTATGGTTGTTATTTTCATGTTTGTGGGAGTCTTTGATTAATGACTTGTTGGTTTTGAAAAGGATTGGAATTTCTATTTGACTTCCTATGTGATGAGTTAGAGTTGGATTAGGATTGGTGGTATGAAGCTGAGGGGAGGAAATTTATGCTACTTGTTGGAGAAAAGTGAGGGGCATTCAGACATACTTCGAGAACGAGATTGAAAGGCAAAAGCTTGGAGGAACGAAGAAGAAGAGTGATTTCACGAAGATTACAGATTTGAAGGGCGAGAAGGGTGGTGTATTACTATTCTCCTTTAATTTCAAATTGTGTAATTGGGATGATGTTTTCTTTTATTTATTCAGTATTTAATTCATTAGTTATGAACTAAATTACTTATTAGGCTTATAATGGATTTAAGTGGAACGATGATTATGTAATCTTTGATTTCAGTTTAATAAGCTATTATTCTGTTTATCTATATTAATTTGAGCTTGAATTTATGAATTGCCTGATCAACAATTTTATGTGGACTTGTATGAATTCGAGAGATGAAATACGATTCTAGACTTAATTAATATAGCATGTGTTCTTGAATTTTGTGAATAAACAGAATCTTGATGAATGTTAGGGTAGAGATATGCTTGACATCGCATGTAATCAGATAAAGAACTCGAACTTCAACCTTCTTTAATTGTAATTCACATAGAGATATAGTGAGTTAGTTAATTAAGGTGTTTAATTACTTAATTCTGTCTTAATTATGGATTTGGGTTAATACGGTATTAGTACATCGAGAGGTGACTAGTTCTACATATGTGTTCTTGATTAATAAACTAGAATAGTGAGTTAAACTGGAATAAATGTGTAATAATCTGAGTGATGCTTAGAGTGAAGTTGTAAGCCTAATTATCCAATATTTGTTTGAAAATTCAGTTTTAGGGTTTGTTGATTTTTTCTTTAATTTTAGTATCTTTATTATTTTTACTATAAACTGGAAATTGATTGGTTTAATAAAATTAGGATTAATAGGAAATTGGTAATTGTGAAGTTAATGTCATGCTAAGTCGCTGAGGGAACGATACTCTACATATTAATATATTACTTGTTGACCACGTATACTTGTGTGTTGTGCGTAATTAGATTTTACCCAACACGTTCCTTGGGACAAGCCAAGCATCCTTTTAGATCAATCTCTATAGATATTTATCCCCAAAATATAGGATGCCTCACCCAAGTCCATCATGGAGAAGTGTTTAGATAACCAGATTTTGATTAACTATAGCATAGAAATATCATTCCCTATCAGTAATATATCGTCAACATATAATACTAGGAATGAAACAACGTTCCCACTAACCTTCTTGTACACACATGGTTCATCTTCATTTTTGATAAAATCAAACTCTTCGATTGTCTCATCAAAACGGATAAATGGATCGTTGCAACTTATAGACTTGATATCCTCATCTACTCCAAAATCCGTGAAGATCATGAGCAACACTTGAGGCTGATACTCCAAAACTTTCGTGAAAACAAGCTATATGCCAAGTTGAAGAAATGCGAGTTCTTGCTTGAAGAAGTAGAATCCCTCGGGCACGTGATATCAAAACATGGAATAGCAAATGACCCAGCGAAGATTGAAGCAATAAAAAGTTGGGAGCAACCTAAGTCAGTAATCGAAATACGTAGCTTTCTGGGCTTAGCTGGTTATTATCGGAGATTTATGGAAGGATTTTCTCGAATCGACACTCCATTAACTCAACTGACTTGAAAATATACAAAGTTCAGATGGAGCGAAGAATGTGAGAAGAGTTTCCAAGAACTCAAGAAGAGACTCATTTCAGCACCTGTTCTAATAATACCATCTGGTTCAGAGGGATTTATCATCTACATCGATGCTTCAGGAAGAGGTTTAGGATGTGTTCTCATGCAATATAGGAAAGTCATAGCCTATGTCTCACGACAAATTAAAGAATATGAGAGGAGTTATCCTACTTATGATCCAGAGTTGGCAGCAGTCGTTTTCGCGCTAAAGATCTGGAGACATTACCTATATGGGGAGAAAGTGGAGATCTATACAGATTGTAAAAGCCTACAATATTTCTTTACTCAAAAGGAACTCAACATATGGCAACGACGTTAGCCTGAGCTGTTGAAAGATTACGACCATACCATTCAATACCATCTTGGAAAAGTAAACGTGGTAGCTAACGCGTTGAGTAGAAGATCATATGCGGGTACGAGTGTGATATTGTCAACGCAAAGGCCCATTTTATATGATTTACAAAGGATGGAGATAGAGTTAAAAACTTCAGAGACCCATGTGATGACGTTAAATATACGAGTAGAACCGACTTTAATCGATAAAGTTAAAGATGCTCAAGCTACAGATCTGGAGCTGATGCGTATAAAGAAGAAAGTATAAGAAGGTGCTATTCCAGAAGTAAGGATCGACGAAGAAGGAATACTTCGAGTCAACTCCAGACTTTGTGTTCCTAACGACTCTGATTTGAAGTATAAAATCATGATAGAGGCACACAACACACCGTTTGCAATCTATCTTGGAAGTACCAAAATGTATCGTGATCTGCAACATACATTTTGGTGGAGCAATATGAAGAGAGAGATCGCAGAGTTTATCTCAAGGTGTTTAACTTGTCAAAGTGTCAATGCAAAGCATCAAGTACCAAAAGGTCCATTGCAACCACTTGAAATTCCAAAATAGAAGTGGGAACTCATTAACATGGATTTCATCACTGGTCTTCCCAAGGTTTCTCAAGGCATATATGCAATTTGGGTCATTGTCGATATATTAACCAAGTCTGCTCATTTCTTACCTATACAAGAAACATATTCACTTGAACATCTTGCTCGTATGTACATAAATGAGATTGTGAGATTGCATGGTATTCCGGTATCTATAGTTTCTGATCGAGACCCAAGATTCACTTCACAATTTTGGGTCACCTTAGTAAAAGCCATGGGCAATCGATTTATTTATCTGGGCTTCGCATATCATCCTCGTATTTGGATGGGCAATGGAGAGGACTATTCAAACTCTTGAAGATCTATTAAGACTCTGTGTCCTAGACTTCAAAGGAAGTTGGGACAAATACTTACCATTGGTGGAATTCTCCTACAATAATAGTTATCAAGTAAGTATAGGCATGGCTCCATTCGAGGCGTTGTATGGACAAAAGTGTCATTCTCCAGTATGCTGAGAAGAGGTGGGTGAAGCAACGTTATTGGGACCAGAATTGGTACGCATGACTAGGGAAAAGATTGAAATGATCCGGCAACGTATACAAACCTCACAAGATTGATAAAAAATTTATGATGATCTTCATCGAAGAGACGTGAAATTCAATGTTAGAGATCACGTATTGTTACGTATTGCTCCATGGAAAGGAGTTATGATATTTGGAAAGAGAGTAAAGTTCAACCCTCGATTCATTGGTCCATTTGAAATCTTCGACCGAGTAGGAACTGTGGCCTATAGTGTAAGACCCCAAATTTTATGAATAAAGATTTAATTTCTCAAAATATATTTTTGAATATTAAGGTGTGAATTTGTTATAATGTTATAGTTGTGGGTAATATTTACAAAATTTTCAAAGTAAGCAAGTTATCACAAAATATTCGATTGGTCGGGGAATATTCGTACGATGGCACAATCATTAGTGGATCCCACAAAGAAATTATTGTTGGAGTTAGAAAACGATAGAAATTTCTTTTTATAAAAATAACGGCGAAAGTTTTATCGTTAACTGTTGAAATACCCGGTGATAAAAGTATAGTAATACGCATGGTTGCATAGTAGCACCCGATATTTGATGGTTACGTGAGAAGTCACTAAAGTCAATCATTGTCATATCAAGCCATAAAGTCATTCGTTTATTGAAAAATGGATGTCAAGCTTTCTTAGCCCATCTCGCTGATTTAAATAAAAATACGTCAGATTTGAATGATATTTCTATTGTTAAAAAATTTCCTGACGTATTCAATGAAGAACTTCCTGGTCTACCCCCGGAGCGTGAAATTGAATTTTGTATTGACCTTGAACCCGGTACAAAACCCATTTCCAAAGCCCCATATTGAATGGCTCCTATTGAACTTCAGGAGTTAAAAACCCAACTGCAGGAATTATTAGACATCGGTTTCATTCGTCCTAGTACGTCTCCTTGGGGTGCTCCTATTCTATTTGTAAAGAAGAAAAATGGAAGTATGAGACTTTGTATTAATTATCGGGAGTTGAATCATGTCACCGTCAAAAATAGGTACCCGTTGCCTCACATTGATGACATGTTTGACCAGTTGTAAGGTTCCAAATTCTTTTCAAAGATCGATCTTCGTTCCGGATATCATCAGTTAAAGATTAAAATCGATGACATTCCAAAGACTGCTTTTAGAACTCGGTACGGGCATTACGAATTCTTAGTCATGTCTTTTGGATTGACGAATGCTCCTGCTACCTTTATGAATATGATGAATCGAGTATTCAAAGAATATTTGGATCATTTTTGGGTTGTCTTTATTGATGACATCCTCATATACTCCAAAAGCTGTGAAGATCTTGAGCAACACTTGAGGCTGATACTCCCAAAGTTTTGTGAAAACAAGTTATATGCCAAGTTAAAGAAATGCGAGTTCTGGCTTGAGGAAGTAGCATTCCTTGGGCACGTGATATAAAATCATGAAATATCTGTTGACCCAGTGAAGATTGAAGCAATACAAAGCAGATAGCAACCTAAATCAGTAGCCGAAGTACGTAGCTTTCTAGGCTTAGCTGGTTGTTATCGGAGATTTGTGGAAGGATTTTCTCGAATCGCTACTCCATTAACTCAGTTGACTTGAAAAGATACAAAATTCAGTTGGAGCGAGGAATGTGAGAAGAGTTTTCAAGAACTCAAGAGGAGACTCATTTCAGCACAAGTTTTGACAATACCATCTGGTTCGCAGGGATTTGTCATCTATAGCGATGCTTCAGACAGAGGGTTAGGATGTGTTCTCATGCAACATGGGAAAGGCATAGCTTATGCCTCATGAAATCCTAAAGAATATGAGAGGAATTATCCTACTCATGATCTAGAGTTGGCAGCAGTCATTTTTGTGCTTAAAATCTGGAGGCATTACCTGTATGGGGAAAAAGTGGAGATCTATACGAATCATAAAAGTCGTAAATATTTTTTCACCCAAAAGGAAATCAATATGCGGCAATGACGTTGGCTCAAGCTGTTGAAAGATTACGGTTATACCATTCAATACCATCCTGAAAAAGCGAACGTGGTAGCTGACGCGTTGAGTAAAAGATCATATGCGAGTACAAGTGCGATATTGTCAACGCAAAGTTCCATTTTGTATGACTTGTAAAGGATGGAGATTGAGTTAAAGACTCTATGGACCCACATGATTATGTCAAATACAAGTAGAACCGACTTTAATCGATAAAGTTAAAGCTGCTCAAGCTACAGACCTGAAGCTGATGTGTATGAAGAAGAAAGTGCAAGAAGGAGATATTCCGAAAGTAAGAATCGATGAAGAAGGAATACTTTGAGTCAACTCTAGACTTTGTGTTCCTAACAACCCTGATTTAAAGTATAAAATCATGATGGAGGCGCACAACACACCGTTTGCAATCCATCCTAGGAGTACCAAAATGTATCGTGATCTTCGACATACATTTTGGTGGAGCAATATGAAGAGAGAGATAGCAGAGTTTATCTCAAGGTGTCTAACTTGTCAACGTGTCAAGGTGGAGCATCAAGTGCCAAAAGGTCCATTGCAACCACTTGAAAGTCCATTATGGAAGTGGGAGCACATTACCATGGATTTTGTTACTGGTCTTCCCAAGGTTTCTCAAGGCATAGATGCGATTTGGGTCATTATCGATAGACTAATCAAGTCTGCTCATTTCTTACCTATACGAGAAACTTATTCACTTGAACGTCTTATTTGTATAAACATAAATGAGATTATAAGACTGCATGGTATGCTAGTATCCATAGTTTCTGATCGAGACCCAAGATTCACTTCACAATTTTGGGTTAGGTTGCAAAAAGCTATGGGCACGGATTTACGATTTAGTTCGGCATATCATCCTTAAACGGACGGGCAGTCGGAGAGGACTATTCAAACACTTGAAGATCTATTAAGACTCTGTGTCCTTGACTTCAAAGGAAGTTGGGACAAGTTCTTGCCATTAGTGGAATTCTCCTACAACAATAGTTATCAAGCAAGTATAGGCATGACTTCATTCGAGGCGTTGCATGGATACAAGTGTCGTTCTCCAGTATGCTCGGATGAGGTGGGTGAAGCAATGTTGTTGGGACCAGAATTGGTACACATGACAATGGAAAAGATTCAAATGATCCGGTAACGTATAAAAACCTCACAAAATTGACAAAAGAGTTATGTTGATCTTCATCGAAGAGACATGGAATTCAATGTTGGTGAGCATGTGTTGTTACGTGTTGTTCCATGGAAAGGAGTTACAAGATTTGGTAAGAAAGGAAAGCTCAATCCTCGATTCATTGGCCCATTTGAAATCTTTAATCGAGTAGGAACTGTGGCCTATAGACTCATTTTAACGCCAAGTATGTCTCGTGTTCATAACATTTTTCACATATCTATGTTACGTAAATATGTGGAAGACCCGAACCACATTATTGAGTTAGAACCAGACGAGATAGCGTAAGATTTAACGTATGAAGAGGTACCTGTTAATATCTTGGATAAGAAGGAACATGTTCTATGCTCAAAGGTTATACCTCAAGTCAAAGTTTTGTGGAGAAACCACGCTATTAAGGTATCCTCACCTCTTTGACATACCAGGTACATACCCCAAGTTTGAGGACAAAATTTCATAAGAAGGGGAAGTTGTAAGACCCCAACTTTTATGAATAAAGTTTTAATTTTTCGAAATATATTTTTGAATATTAAGGTGTGAATTTGTTATAATGTTATAGTTGTGTGTAATATTTACAAATTTTATAAAGTAAGCAATTTTTCATAAAATATTCGATTGGTCGGGGAATATTTGTTTTAACGGGGAATATTCGTACGACGACACAAGCATTGGTGGACCCCATAATGGAATTATTGTCGGAGTTAGAAAATGACTGAAATATCTTTTTATAAAAATAACGGAGAAAGTTTTACCGTTAACTGTTGAAATACCTGGTGATAAAAGTATAGTAATGCGCGTTGTTGCATAGTAGCACACGGTATTTGATGCTTACATGAGAACTCACTCAGTTATACTCAATTATTGTCACAATAATTGCTGTATAGTATGTCACATTATTGATTCTATTATTGTCACAATATTTTATATTATTAAATCGATAATTGAGACGACAAAGTTATTCATATTATTATTTGCATTATTGAAGATGTCTAGAAAGTTCTGTCGAGGAAAGGGGTTTGGTCACCTAATTGCGCGCCAATAGGGAGAAATCCTTATCGAAAAGCCCCATCTTTCCTGGGAATGATCTGATTGTTAATATTACAAGTTGTAAATGATGAATAATTGTTGTTCAAAAATGTGTTTTACGAAGCCAAGTAAGTTGAGATAAATAGAGGGGATTTTTATGAAGTATTTGTTGTAAATTTGGCTTATTATATGGACCCCCACTTACCCATTTTTCAAAATAGTTGGGAGAAAGTTATCTCAGTTTTGTTATATATATATATATAAGTATTATATATATATTATAATAATTTTTATTTTTTATGAAAAATAGAATTTATTATATTTTATTATGCATAGTGTTTGCATAGTAAAAATAAAATTATTCAGACAAATTCAAATTTCGCCTGTGAATCCCACTGTGCGTCCGTGATTTTCCTAAATAGTATCTTTCCATTCTCCTATAAATAGGATGTTTAGTTTAGAATTGAAAATCACACCAGTATCAGAGAATTCTTCTTTTATAATATTGAGCGTATTTCATTAGAGTTTAAGGAAGCTTTGAGCGTAGAAATAGTATAAGTTTTCTTCAAGAATATCCAAACTATACCAGTCAGAAGTACTCTCTTTTTAAGGTAAGGGATATTATTTTTGTTCAATATTCGTAAGAAATAATATTGTCTTCTATACTCTGTAGTACGTAAGTAATATTATTTCGTTTCAGATTCTGAATTCTACACTCATTTTGTTAAGTATTGCTTCTATACTCTGTGAAATTAGTAGAATATCCTTGAAATTTGCACTTCATCTAGTATCTTTTCATGGAAATATTATTCTAAGCATTCTTAATAAATTTTAATCTTTTCATGTCGGGGTACTATTCACGGGGTACTATTCTTGAAGTACTATTCACTCGGGTACTATTCACCCGGGGTACTATTCATGACAAAAATTGATTTCTTTTCGGTCCAAATCATTTTTGATACAATATTATTCTTGAATTTTACTCCACAAAGCAGTATCATGTTGACAATTTGGACATTATTGAATTCTGGATAAATTGAATTATAAATCTTTAAAATTTATCTTTGCTCTCATTTAATTGAATTCTTATATCATTGTCATCATCCTCATACTTATATTGTGATGAAAGTCATCTTTGGCCTGTAGTGCATAGATAGATTATTGATTGGTATGATTATGACCAGTGATTATTCGGTATAATCATGACCTATAATGTTACAAATGATGTGGTAAAAGTCCTCATTGGCCCGTAGTGCATTGATGGACAGTTGTTGGCATGATCATGACCATTGGTGATAATACGAATATCCTTGGCTCGTACTGCATGGATAATTCGTGGATGTGATACTAATGAATATCATTGGCCCGTAGTGCGTGTATAATTCAGTGATGTGGATTATTTATTGAGTTGAGTCTCAACGATAAAATCGATGATAAACTTTTTAAATCATAAAAGATAGTAGATATCATGCTCTACTTGACTCTTTTAATGGATTGCTTGTTCTGCTGCAGTTAAACTTATTGTTTATTGTATTCTATGAGTTTAACACTGTTAAAGGCTAACAATAATTTATTATGCATTATCTTAGTCATAATATTTCTTACTGGGCTAGTTGGGCTCACCCTTTTGCTTTCATTGTTCTCTTCAGGAAATGAAAACGTAGCCGAGACTAGTCGGGGAATTGAGTGACGGTCCGAGATGGCGGTTGTAGTAGTCCTCACTATTTTATAAAATAGTGTGATAATAATTATAATAAGGACTCCATTTTAGTTTAGATATTGTCTAGAAGACAATATTCGTGTTAAAACTCTCAGCTATGTTTTGTCATATTTTACACGACAGTTGTATAATTAAGTTTGTATTTGTATTCTGTACCATGTATTTGGCGACTCAAATGGGTGATGTATACCTATTTTGGGGGTGTCACATATAAACTCACTTTACCGCCAAATATGTCTCGTGTTCATAACGTTTTTCACATATCTATGTTACGTAAATATGTGAAAGACCCGAACCACATTATTGAATTAGAACCAGACGAGATAGCAGAAGATTTAACGTATGAAGAGGTATCTGTTAAAATCTTGGATAAGAAGGAACATATTTTACGCTCAAAGGTTATACCTCAAGTCAAAGTTTTATGGAGAAACCACGATATTGAGGAAATGACCTGGGAGTTAGAATCTGAAATGAAAACAAGGTATCCTCACCTCTTCGACATACCAGGTACGTACATTAATTTCAAGAAAGAAATTTCATAAGAAGGGGAGGTTGGAAGACCTCAACTTTTTATGAATAAAGATTTAATTTTCTCTAAATATTATTTTGAATAATAAGGTGTTGATTTAATATAATGTTATAGTTATGGGTGATATGTGCAAATTTTATAAATTAAGCAAGTTGTCATAAAATATTCGTTTGGTCTGGGAATATTCTTTTTATCGGGGAATATCCGTACGATGGCACAATCAATTGTGGACCCCACAACGGAATGACTGTCGGATATAGAAAGCGACAGAGATAACCTTTTTATACAAATAACGGCAAAACTTTTTGTAAGACCCCAACTTTTATGAATAAAGATGAATTTTTTTCTCTAAATATCATTTTTGAATATTAAGGTGTGAATTTGTTATAATGTTATAGTTGTGGGTAATATTTATAAATTTTGCAAAGTAAGCAAGTTGTTATAAAATATTCGATTGGTCGGGGAATATTCGTTTTAACAGGAAATGTTCGTACGACGGCACAATCATTGGTAGACCCCACAACGGAATTACTGTCGGAGTTAGAAAATGACAGAAATAACTTTTTATAAAATGAATAGCGAAAGTTTTACAGTTAATTATTGAAATATCTGGTGATAAAAGTACAGTAGTACGCGTAGTTGCATAGTAGCACACGGTATTGATTATTGATGCTTACGTGTGAAGTCACTTAGTTTTATTCAATTATTGCCATAATAATTGCTGCATAGTATCTCACATTATTGATTCAAATATTGTTACAATATTTTATATTATTAAATCAATAATTGAGATGACAAGATATTCATATTATTATTTGTATTATTGACAATGTCTAAAAAGTTCTATCGAGGAAAAGGGTTTGGTCGCCTAATTGCGCGCCAATAGGGAGAAATCCTTATTGAAAAGCCCCTTTTTCCTGTGAATGATCTGGTTGTTAATATTGCAAGTTATATTATTGATGAATAAATGTTGTTAAAAATATTGAGGAGATTTTTATGAAGTATTTGTTGTAAATTTTGCTTATTATATGGACCCCCACCTACCCATTTTCCAAAATTATCGGGTGAAAGTTATCTCATTTTGTTTTATATATATATATATATATATATATATATATATATATATATATATATATTAGTTTTATTTTTTTATGAAAAATAGAATATATTATATTTTATTATGCATAGTATCTATATAGTGTTTGCATAGTAAAATTAGAAAAAATTCGTCAGAATCCGTGGGTTCCTACTGTGCAATCCGTGATTTTCTAAATTCAAATAGTATCCTTCCATTCTCCTATAAATAAGATGCTTAGTTTAGAATTGAAAATCACACCAGAATCAGAGAATTCTTCTTCTATAATATTGAACGTATTTCTTTAGAATTTATGGAAGCTTTGAGTGTAGAAAACAGTTCAAGTTTTCTTCAAGAATATCCTCGCCCTACCAGTCAGAAGTACTCTCTTTTTAAGGTAAGGAATATTATTTTTGTTCAATATTCGTATGAAATAATATTTCTTCCATACTATGTAGTATGTAAGTAATATTATTTCGTTTTAGATTTCGAATTTTACACTCATTTTGATAAGTATTGCTTCTATACTCCGTGAAATTAGTAGAATATCCTTGAAATTTGCGTTTCATCTAGTATCTTTTCACGGAAATATTATTATGAACATTCTTGATAATTTTGTTAATCTTTTGAATTATAAATCTCTAATATTTATCCTTGATCTCACTTTTGATTGATTCCTTATTTCATTGTCATCATCATCATGCTTATATTGTGGTGAAAGTCATCTTTGGCCTGTAGTGAATAGATGGACTGTTGATTGGTATGATTATAACTAAGAATTGTGTATTGGTATAATCATGACATGTAATGTTACAGACAAATGATGTGGTGAAAGTCCTCTTTGGCCCGTAGTGCGTAGATGGACAGTTGTTTAGCATGATCATGACCACTGGTGATACTAACGAATATCATTGGCCCGTAGTGCATGGATAATTCGTTGATGTGAAATATTTATTGATTGGTGTTACAGGGATAAAATATTGATGTTGGACTTTTAAATCATAGAAGATAGTAGACTTTACGCTCTACTTGACTCTTCTAATGGATTGTTATTTCTGCTGCAGTTGTTGATCTAAAAATTTGTTGTCTATTGTATTCTATCAGATTTTTCCCAGTTGAGGACTAAGGATAAATTGTTTTACATTATCTTAGTCATAATATTCTTTACGAGGCTAGTTGAGCTCACCCTTTTCCTTTTGGTTCCATTGTTCTTTTTAGAAGGCAAGAATGTAGCTGGGACTAGTCGGGGAGTGAAGTAATGGTTCAAGATGGTTATTTTTGTAATTCTCACTATTTTATAAAATAGTGTGACAATAATTTTAATGAGAATTTTATTTGAGTTTAGATATTGTCTACGAGATAATATTTGTATTAAAACTCACAGCGTATATTTTGTCGTATTTTACACGACAATAAATAGTTGTATAAATGAAATTTGTATTTGAATTATGTACCATGTATTTGGTGACTCATAATGGGTTGTATGGATATATTCTGGGGGCGTCACACTGATCACATACAGAATATTTATTTACTTATGGAAATACTGCTATTTCATGGAGATCTATTAAGCAAACAATTTCTGCTACTTCCTCAAATCATGTAGAGATTTTCGTAATTTATGAAGCAAGTCTAGAATGTGTTTGGTTGAGATTGGTAGTTCAACATATTCATGAGAACTGTGGATTATCATCAATCATAAATAGTCCAAGAATATTATACCAAGATAATGTTGCTTGTATCACTCAAATTAGGGGAGACTATATCAAGAGTGATAAAACCCAAACATATTGCACCAGAATTCTTTAATACACATGAGCTCTAGAAAAATGACAATATTGATGTCAAGCAAATACGATCATTTGATAATTTGGTTGATATGTTTACTAAGCCATTACCAACTGCGATTTTTAAGAAGATGGTGCACAATATTGGCATGCGTCGACTTAAGGATATTTTTATCATGAACAATGGAAATTCTATGTACTCGTGAGGGGAGTAAAAATGATATGTGATGATTGTACTCTTTTTCCTTCGCTAAGGTTTTTTCTGTTAAGTAACTCCTCGAATCCTATTCATAAAAGAATTGTTGTTATGAAAAGAAAGTTGTCCTATTTTTAACGGGTGTCCTATTATGAGAAGGAATCTTACTTTTGTTAGGAATATTATTTTGAAAGTAGTCCTATTTGTAGTAGGTATATTTATTATGTGAGAGTGTCCTAATTATCTTAGAAAAAGGGAGTTGTGGGTACTCTATAAATAGAGTCTTGTGCTTAGGGAAAAGGAGAACATAACCAAGAGGTATTAACATCCTAGAGAGTTGAGAGAGGGTGTAATTGGGCCTTGGGTTATTGTGTGAGGGAGGATTTTTTCAGCTTTTATTCCGTGCAAAAAGTTGTACCGTTGAGATTAATATATTGAAGTTGGTTTTGTGGATTAGGTCATTGAGGACCAAACCACGTTGAATATTGTGTTGTTTTTCTTTCTTATGTGTTATTATTTATTTTCCGTGACTTAATTCCCAACAAGTGGTATCAAGAGCTAGTTTATTGGATCCGAGTTAGAGGAAATTATTTTGCGTAATACAATGGCGATGAATTTGGGTAAATTTGAGTTTCCAATCTTTGATGGGAAAATAAATTTCACACTGTGGCAGAGTAATGTGCAAGATCTTTTGGTGTTGCAAGGACTTGATCAAGCTTTGGAGGAGAAAAAACTAGAATATGTGAAAGATGCAAATTGGCAGACAATTCGCAAGAAGGCGGTAAGCACAATACTATCGTCGTTAGCATCTGAGATAAAGTATGATGTGTTGAAAGAGACTGGTCCGAAAAAATTATGGAAAAAACTCGAGTAGAGTTATGCTTCGAAGTCGCTAACCATCAAATTGTGCTTGAAGATAGAATTGTACTCCTTGAAGATGGATAAAAGGTCGAATCTCTATGATCATCTAAATGCTTTTAGCAATTTAATGTCTTAATTGTTGAATACGAATGAAAAATTAGAAGATGGGGAGAAGTCATTGCTCTTATTGTCATCTTTGCCCAAGTTTTATAAGTCGATGGTGCAAATATTATTGGTGACGGATATATATATATATATATATGTATATACACAGATGTGTATTACACAGTAGGGTTATGGCGACGGTAAATTGTCGCCATAGCCCAAAATAGCTATGATGATGGGTGAAACCGTCGCTATAGTCCAAAAAATCATCGACATAGCCGACTGTGTAATATACAGCTGTAGACATATATTTTTACCATATATATATATATATATATATATATATATATATATATATATGACAATAATTTATAACATGTATTTGTTAAACCAATTAGCTAGTTATTCTAGCTGATGGCATGTGTAAACAACGAAGGAGAAGAAATTTAAGAAAAAAGAGGAATGTTAGAGAAGGAAAAGGAATGTAGGCCAAATAACATTAATCACATTAATCTATCCGCTAGATTTTCCAAATCACAAAAAGGCACAAGGATGTAGGAAACCAATCACACTTTCCAAATCACACAAGGATCCATGTCAGCTTCCAAATCACACAAGGAAAAGGAATGTTCTTTTTGGTCATGTAATCCTTCAATTCTATATATATAGGATATAGATGGTGCATCATACATTACTAATTATTTTTAGTTGTATAATATTTTAAATTTTCATTTATATGGTAAAATAAACTAAATAATCCATTATAAAAATTATTATTTATAAATAAAAATTATTTTTAATTAAATAATTTGTAAATTATTCAAATTTAGTATATATGTAAAAATTTGTAAAATATTCAACCATGATTAATTACTAACATTATATTTACAATTCCATGCTAAAATGTACAATAAACTGATACAGTGTTTAATATATTATATACAAGACATAATCTCCATTGATATGTAGTTTATATCCAGGAGAAGGTATATTGTCTGGCTTTACAACATGCCGTTATAGTTGACTCAATCTTTTCTGATAAACACAAGGATGAAACACAGATCTTGGAGATTAGACTCAAAAAGATCGAGACCTCAAACTCAAAAAATAAACCGGTTAGGGAAAAAATAAAATACAATTAAAATAAAATTTAAGACCCAAAAATATTAACCAAACTTTATAAATCAAACTTGAAAGATGCTGACCATAAAGAAGATGGAAACAGCCCCCATGACATCTCAATGCCAATGGAACAAAATGATATAAAAATGAGAATGCTAAAACACATAAAATAGCATGTTCTGCAACTAAAATTTGCAACTGAGTTCACTTACCAGATACACTTTTTGAAAGAGAAGTTATTAATACACCATATATCAAAAAAATCTAGCAATCCTTGCACTATACATTTATATTAACACACTTAGTTTATATTATTCTGCACACAACTTATATAACACCCAAAATAATATTTTTACTAATATTACAATGTAATATGCGCTTGGATGCATTTAATTATTTATGTTGGATATATGTAGTATTTTTATATAATTATTTCCCAAATGTCAAAAAATTTAAAGAAAAACAATTTCAGTTGATATTTATGCATTAAATATAAAATGTTTAGTTTTTTAAAAATCCAGTTCAACTTGGGTTTGACAATTAATAACTTTCATAAGAATATTAATCACAACTTCTCACTTTTTTAAAGTACGAGAAATTTCTCTGGCCCTGGATAAACTAGATTAGAGAATAAGGTAGACTGACAATGTAACACCCCCTTTCTGAAATAGAAAGAGATGTTATTCAAAATATAACAAAATTGATGAAATTATAACAAGGCTCCAAGCCACAAAAGAATAGTTCAAAAATCTGATAAATACCACCAGTCAAACCATAATAGATATTAAACTGGCTAAAACCATAATCTAAAGTATTTATTACAACTCCAAATAAACTATTGGATCATAACCTAAACAAAATATCTAAATCATTTGGATAAAAGGAAGTTGTTGTCACACTTGCCCTTGATCCCCCTGATTATATGCCGGAAGAAAAATACAGCATGAGCCAAATGCCTAATACGAATATAGAGTATAAGAATAATGAAACGAAATAACTAACATAATTAAATGAACTGAACTGTACAAACAAAACTAACACAACGAAATGATAGGCTGAATCAAATGGCTGGGTGTTATTTCATATTGAGCTCCAAACAAATAGTAATATACCTTGCCACACAGGCAAGTCAAATAATTCCACACAGACAATCAAAATAATGCCACACAGGCAATGACACATCGGACTGCGCAATCCAGATGCATGCAAAATCGGAAGGCGTGTTTGGCACAAACATCACCACTCCGCAGAACATAACAAAATAAAAAACTAGGGTCGACCCATACGCCTCCCAAAATAAACCACCAAATGACCAACTCCCACCGGAGCACAAAACGGAGACGTCGTAGACTGATCACACCGCCACGGAAGGTGGCATGCTTCAGTGCCAAGAGGACATGCATGTGGTACCCCCAACAGGTGGTTATAGCTCAGGTATACCCTATGGTATATTCTAACAAAAATATCATGTCACAACACATGCGACACAATATCAATACAAAGGGGTTCTAACGTGTACATGTTAAATCGAACGAATCATCAACACAAGTCTCCAAAAATATACTAACATGTACATCACTACGAAAAATCGAAATAAATATTAAACATGATAAACAAGTTCAAAGAGTACAAGTTATGATATTCTAAAGATCAAAATAAACTATCATATGAACTTCACTATGATCAAGGTATCGTGACAATATTCGAATTCAAAATGAGAAGCAAAACAAACAAACTAAAATTAAAGAGTATCGCTGAATGAGTACGGAATCCATACCTGGATTAAGTAATATAATACCCAGAAATTTATACTCCAAATTTGACTCGTTTAGACTCTCTTCGTTCCATCTAAACAATTTAATAAGATTTTATTATAATCCAATCATTAATAACATAATACTATTAAATTTATTATTAAGAACTTTTATAACTATGTCGGCAAAATTAATATACATAACTTCAATTTGATTTATCAATTCCTATTTTGTAAATTTCATTGACTTAATACCTACTAAAACATTATATATATACTTACGCTTAATTAAAATGGAATACTTATTAACATATAATATATATATATATATATATATATATATATATATATATATATAGTCCTCGTCCAAATCGGGATCCCGGACTTTATAAAAATACGGACTTTTTTTTTGCTTTTTTTAAAACAACTAAATTTTTTTTTTATATTTTATGAAATCAATTTTTACATAATACAATTATTTTTGGGTGTGATTTGGATACATATAACAAAATATGTTTGCAATTTACTGCATGTAGACCGTATATACATGTTTTGTTATATATATCCAAATCACACCCAAAACATCAGATATGTAAAAATTCCAGCCCATAAAATATTAAACTTTTTTTAGTTGTTTAACAAAAAGTAAAAAAAAATGGTCCGAATTTTGGTCAGGTTCGGGAGTCCGGACCTGATCCTGATTATATATATATATATATATATATATATATATATATATATATATATATATATTGTGACGCCCCCAAAATTAGGTATACATCACCCATCTTGGGTAGTCAGATACATGGTACAGAATTTAAATACAACTTACTAATATAACTGTCGTGTACAATACGATATAAACTGTGAGTTTGAATACTAATATTGTCTACTAGATATTATACAAACTCAAAAGGAGTCCTCATTACAATTATTATCACACTATTTCACAGAATAGTAAGGACTACTAATGCTATCCTCTGGACCATTACTCCGTTCCCCGACTCGTCCCAGCTATATTCTCATTTCCTGAAGAGAACGGTGAAAGAAAGGGTGAGCTCAACTAGCTCAGTAAGAAATATTATGACTAAGATAATGCGAATAAATTATCATTAGCCTCTGTGATGTTAAACCGATAAAATACAATGTAGACATCAAGTTTAATCTGCGGTATGAATATGCAATCCATTAAAAGAGTCAAGTAGAAAATAAAATCTACTATCTTTTATGATTTAAAAGGTTTTTCATCATCATTATAAATGAGACTCACTTTTAATAAATATTTCACATCATCGAATCACCCCCGCACTACTTCTGCCAAGGATATTCTTTAGTATCACGACCATAATTATTCATGCACTCTTGGCCAAGAATAGTTGTGTATTCATTAATGGTCATGATCATGCCAACAACTCATCCATCAATGCACTACTACCACCGAGAGATTTTTATCACATCATTTGTAACATTACGGTCATGATTACAACCGAATAGTCTCTCGTCATAATCATACCAAGTCCATCTATGCACTACATGTGATGCCACGATGACTTTCAACATAATATAAACATGAGGATGATGACAATGATATAAGAATTCAATAAAACAAGTTCAAGAATTATTTTATCCGTGAATTTTAACGTCCCAAATTGTCAACATGATCTTTGTTTTGTAGAGTAAAATTCAAGAATGATCAGAAGAATATTTCCATGAAAAGATACTGGATGAAACGCAAATATCAAGGATATTCTACTAATTTCATGGAGTATAGAAGTCAAAGTTTTAACCAACTGGGTATAATAAAGAATGGAATAACAAAAGAAATCACCATGCATGCGATAGACCGCACAGGCAGGTTATTCCAACAGAATAATAAATAACGGAACCAGGTCCGGCGTAAAACGCATACATGGGATGTTCCAACAGAATAATAATAAAGATTTTAACCAGTCCTGTAAAACACATGCATGTGATGTTCCAATGTAATAATAATAAAGATTTTAACCAGTCCTTAAAAAACACACGCATGTGATGTTCCAATGTAATAATAGAAGAATGTCACCAAGTATAGGGTAGATCACAGATATCTGAGTTATTCCAACAGAATAATAAGCAATGGAATAACAACAGTTCTCTTCATGAATAAGAAAGAATAACACCCCTTACTTGTACAACAAATAATATTCCTACCTTAGAAGAACTCAATATTGAAAAGTGAAGTAGCAGAATACTTTTCTTCTTTCTCTATAGTTTCTCTCTGAGTTTCAATGAATTAAGTAAGAAATAATGAAGGAATGAGCTTTCTATTTATAGAAAAACCGAGGGTGGCTCTTGAGTCTTAACGAAGGGTCAAAATGACTCTTGGTAATATTGAAGAGACAACTACTATTTCTTGAAGGGGTAATTAACCTTTGGAACAATCAAGAGGTAGTTAACTCTTGGTAATATTGAAGGGACAACTACTATTTGCGAAGGTAATTACTATTGACGAAGGTAAATACTATTGACGAAGGTAATTACTATTCACAAAGGTAATTACTATTCACAAAGGTAATTACTATTGACGGAGATAAATACTATTGACGAAGGTAATTACTATTCACAAAGGTAATTACTATTCACAAAGGTAATTACTATTGACGAAGGTAAATACTATTGACGAAGAGACTCTTAGATGATGACATATGGGCCCCCCATAAAATAATCAAACTTACCACAAACGTCTCATAACAGACTCTTCTTATAAGGGGTATGTTAGATAAGGGGTAAACTTAAGATCTGGATATATATATATATATATAATCAATCAACTATTGATCAGGTATAAAAGACAAACCCGATGCAAATTCTTTCACAATCACAAACATAATAAGTTTGTCTTAATTTACAGCAATAAGCGGCGGCTTGGCTCCTCTTTCTCTTTCTAGGTTGTATAATGAAAATAAGATTAGGTTTAATTATTTATTTACTTAAAAACAAAATTTATTAATTAATATATTTATTAACTCTTCAAATTTTAATAGGATTTTAAAATTACACAATTATAAATTAGACTCACTTAGTTTAAAGCCCAATTTCACTAAATTAATTTATTCATCACTTATTAATACATTAACCCACATAAATTAAATGACTATTTGACCCAAAGAAAAGACAAAGTCCAATTAAACTATTTCAAAAAATATATAATTTTAAGTGTTATTTATTTATTTTTATTTTTTTACTGGGTATTACAGACAAGTCTTTGCTTTAGAATCTATTGCCATTTTTTTTCTTCTATTTATTACAATCTAGATTCCCTTCTAATCATTTAATCAACTTGTTTCAATGGTTTCTACAAGTAACCAAATTGATTGCTCTTATTATGTTTCTTTTTCATCTTCACTCCTTGTTGGAACTTTAGAAATAAAGATACATGATAGACACATAATTCATACATTTTATTATCCCTAATTTTATCCTTTTAATTATATTAGTTTATTAAATTAATATGTTTTATTTTATTTTTTAGAATTTAATATTTGTTGCAATAAAGTCAAAATCTTGGTGATCAAGCGATATTTAATGCTCTTATTCATGTAAGGAATATCTAAGAAGAATCATGTAAGGAGAAAGAAAGATGTGGAACAATCTTGGTGTGCAAGTCAAATCCAACAAGAGAAAAGAAAATATATCTAGAATATCTCTTTGAGAAGTTGATTGCCACTAGGAAGTTGAAACCTACATGAAAAGGGGAACAAAAGTGTTCAAGTTCAATGAATCTAAATTAGGGTTCAAAGTTATTTTCCCTATAAATAGACCTCTTGTTTTAGAGAGAAAGACACCACTTGTTATTTTCTTTTTCTTAGTTTCTCACTAGTGTAGAAGGGAGTAAGATATTTAGAGTTTGTCGTTTCTCTTATTCCAATCATGTGTTGTACTGTTGGTGTAAATCTAATTACGCTCAACACGCAAGTATACATGGTCAACAAGTAATATAATGATAAGAAAAGAATCGTTCCCACAAAGAATAGCAATAAAATTAATCCTGACAATTACCAGTTTTATATTAATCCAATTTTATTAAACTAATCGAAATCAATGATTATAACTAATAAAAACTAAAAATACTAATCAATCAACACAACTTAAAAACAGTAATTTCAAGCAAATAATAGAGAATTAAGCTTACAACTTCACTTTAAGTATCATTCCAATTATCACACCTTATTTCAATTTAATTCACTATATCAGTTTATTAATCAAGAACACTTATGCAGAATTAGCCATCTCTCAATGCACTAAAACCATATCAACTTAAATCTACAAATTAGATAGAATAAAGCCAACCACCTTAATTAACTAACTCACTATATCTCTATGTGAATTAAAATTAAAAAGAGTTTAAATTCCAAGTTCTTTATCTAATTACATGCGATGCTAGGCATATCTCTATCCTAACATAAATTAAGATTTCATTCAATCATGGAATTCAAGAACACGTGTTATTGTGTCTAGGTCTAGATTCATACATCATCTCTCGAATCTATACAAATCCACATAAAATTGGCGATCAAGCAATTCATAAATTAATATAAATCACAATAGATAAACTGAATTAATTATTTATTAAACCCGACTCAAGGCATGATAATTGTCATTCAACACTAAAGATCCATTGCAAGCCTAAAAAGTAATTTAGTTCATAATTAATGAATTAAATAATGAATAAATAAAAGAAATCATCATCCTAATTACAAAAATTAAAATTAAAGAAGAATAGTAATACACCACCCTTTTCTACTCGGGTTTACCACCTTCTCTAAAATTTTCTTCACCTCTCTGTTGGAAACCTCAGCTTGACCACTCGTCTGGGGGTGATATGTTGTTGCAACCCTATGATTGACCCCGTATTTCGCCAAGAGAGCTATGAATGCTTTATTGCAGAAGTGACTTCCCTCGTCACTTATAATTGCTCTTGGTGTGCCAAACCTTGTGAAGATATTCTTTTGTAGAAACTTGAGGACAACTTTGGCATCGTTTGTAGAGAGTGCTACAGCTTCCACCCATTTTGTTACATAGTCCACCGCAAGAAAAATGTATAAGTTATTGAATGAGGGAGGAAACGGTCCCATAAAGTCCATTCCCCACACATCAAAAACTTCTACTTCCATGGTTATATTGAGCGGCATTTCATTCCTTTTGGATATGTTACCCACCCTTTGGCATCTGTCACAGCTTTTCACTAACTGATGGGCATCCTTGAACACAGTAGGCCAATAGAATCCTGCTTGAAGTACCTTGGCCGCTGTCCACTCACTCCCATAATGTCCCCCATATGCAAATGAATGACACTCGTGCAAGATATTCTTTACTTCGCTATATGGCACGCATCTACGAATCATTTTATCTGTACACTGTTTAAATAAATACGGCTCGTCCCACATGTACCACTTGACGTCATGTAGGAACTTCTTCTTTTGCTGACGTGTCAGATCAAGGGGAAGGATATTGCTTACCAAGTAATTGGAAAAATCCGCATACCATAGAAATTCTGAGCTAACTCCAAACAACTGCTCATCCGAAAACGACTCGTTGATTAAACACTTATCTGCCCCATCTTTGTCCAAATTTTCTAATCTTGATAGATGATCTGCCACTTGATTTTCTGTCCCCTTCCTATCCTTTATTTCCAAATCAAATTCCTGTAAGAGAAGGATCCATCTGATTAGTCGAGGCTTAGCATCCTTCTTTGAGATTAGATAAAGAATCATCGAGTGATCCGTATATACCACCACCTTTGTTCCAATCAAGTACGCTATGAATTTATCAAAGGCGTATACTACAACAAGTAATTCCTTTTCGGTGGTTGTGTAGTTCAATTGGGCATCCTTAAGGGTTTTTCTTGCATAATATATGGCATGGAATATCTTCTCTCGGCGTTGGCCCAAAATAGCCCCTACAACGTAGTCGCTAGCATTGCACATTAACTCGAAAGGCATTATCAAATCCGATGCTACGATCACAGGGGTTGTAGTCAAATTTTTCTTTAATTGCTCGAATGCTAACTTACATTCCTAATCAAACTTGAACATTGAATCTTTCTCTAAGAGACAGCATAAGGTTTTTGCGATCTTAGAGAAATCTTTAATAAACCTTCGGTAGAATCCAACATGTCCAAGGAAAATGCGGATTCCCTTGACTGTAGTTAGCGGTGGAAGATTCATAATTGTTTCCAACTTTGCTCTATCAACCTCTAATCCCTTCGCAGATACCTTGTGCCCCAAGATTATTCCTTCTTCGACCATAAAGTGGCACTTCTCCTAGTTAAGCACCAAATTCATTTTCACTCATCGCTTCAAGACCTTAACCAAGTTCTCTAGACAGACATCAAAATTATCTCCATAGATAGAGAAGTCGTCTATGAAAACTTCCAAATTCTTCTCCACCATGTCCGAGAAGATGGCTATCATACAGCATTGGAACGTCGCGAGTGCATTACACAAACCAAAAGACATCCTCGTGAATGCAAAGGTGCCATATGGGCACATGAATGTGGTCTTCTCTTGATCTTCAGGAGCTATTACTATTTAATTGTACCCTGAGTAACCATCCAGTAAATAGTAAAATTCATGCCCCGCCAACCTGTCCAACATCTGATCGATAAAAGGTAGAGGAAAGTGGTCCTTGCGGATTTCCTTATTCAGCTTCATGTAGTCCATGCAAACCCTCTAACCGGTAACTGTCCTCATCAAAATTAATTCATTATCATCATTCTTTACTACGGTCATTCGTCCCTTTTTCGGCACACATTGAACTGGACTGACCCACGCACTATCTAAAATTGGGTAAATAATTCCCGCATCCAACCACTTCAGAATTTCTTTCTTTACCACTTCTTTCATGATTGGATTTAGCTTTCTCTGATGTTCCACTGTTGGCTTTGCATCCTCTTCCATAAGAATTTCGTGCATGCAGAAAGATGAACTGATTCCCTTTATATCTGTAATTGTCCATCCTATAGCCGATTTATATTCTCTAAGAAATCTCAGTAACTTACTTTCCTGCAGTTTGTTAAGTGCAGATGCAATAATAACAGGTAAAGTATTAGAATTACCCAAATAAGCATACATGAGGTGTTTAGGAAGCGGCTTAAGCTCAAGAGTAGGTGGCTCCTCCAATGAAGGTTTCATTTTTGCCGAAGCTTTTTCTTCTGTATGTAATGATTCAAATGGGACCTTGAATCTACTAACTCGTGGCAAAGAATCCAACATATGCATGTAATCTACAAACTCTAGATCGTCCAAATCTTCATCTCCCAGTAGTATAGTCTCCAATGGATCATTAACCAAACTTTTAACCATGTCTTCATTAACTATCCTGTCAATGGCATCCACCTGGAAACACTCTTCTTCATCTGTAGGGAACTTCATAGCTTCGAACACGTTGAACTTAACTTCCTGATCTTGAACCCTCATGGTTAGTTCACCTTTTTGCACATCGATGAGAGTCCTACCCATAGCCAAAAATGGTCTCCCTAGGATGATTGGGATATTTTTATCTTCTTCATAATCCAAAATTATAAAATCAGCTTGAAATATAAATTTATCCACCTTAACCAAGATATCTTCCACAATTCCTCTTGGGTACGTTACTGATCTATCCGCTAACTATAGAGATATATTTGTCGGTTTTGGAGCTGGTAAACCCAATTCGGTGTAGACAGATAACGGCATGAGGTTCACACTTGCCCCCAAGTCACACAAACACTTTTTGAAGGCCATGTTCCTGATTGTGCATAGAATAGAGAAACACCTCAGATCCTTCAACTTCGGAGGTAACATTCTTTGTAGAACTGCAATGCACTCCTTCGTCAATGCTATAGTTTTATAATCGTCCAACTTATTTTTCCTTAACAGAATACCCTTCATGAATTTAGCATAACTTGACATTTGCTCTAGGGCTTCTGCAAAAGGAATGTTGATCTGAAGTTTCTTAAAAACCTCTAAAATTTTGGAAAATTGTTTGTCTAAAAACTGTTTATGAACTTTTTGCTGAAATCGTGGTGGAGGATGCATAACTGGCTCAACCTCTGTCTTGCTCTTATCCACTTGCTTTTCTTCACCTTGTTTTCCTTCAACTACTTTTCCTTCACCTTCTTTGTCATCTTTTTTAACCGAATTTTCTATCTTCTACCCCTTAAAATGTTTTCCACTCCTTAACATAATAATTTGACAACGCTTATGATTCCCCTTTGGATTTTTCTCCATGTCACTAGGTAAAGTTCCTTGAGTCCTATTATTCAATGCAAAAGCCAGCTGCCCCATCTAATTCTCTAAGTTCTTGATGGCCACTGCTTGTGATTTCATGGCCGCCTCGTTGCTTGATATATATTTCGACAACAGCTCTTCTAAATCTGTCTTTTTCTCTTGGTACGGAGCTACTTGTTGATGCTAAATCTGAAATCCCGGGGGATAAGATGGTCATGAAACTTGCTGATTCTGGTTGTTACTCCACAAAAAAATAGGGTGATTCCTATTCCCTGGATTATAGGCATTCTGATACATGTTCTGTGGAATCCAGTTGTAGCTACCCACAAATTGTACTAAAGCTGGGTTAATAGCACATTGTTCTGTAGGATGTTCCCCTGCGCACAATTCACAAATAACCGCAATCTGCTGAGTTTGTGCACCCGAAAAAACATCCACCTTCTTTGATAGCGCTGAAATCTATACCGCTAACGCCATCACCCCATCTACCTCTAACGCCCCAGCTACCTTAGGTTGTGTCATTCTTGTCATGGGCCACTGGTAGTTGTTAGCCACCATTGTTTCTATCAACTCATACGCCTCCTCGTAGCTCTTGGCCATAAACGCTCCACCTGAAGATGCATCTATACTGGTCCTAAGATTCCCATTCAACCCATTGTAGAACGTGTTCATCTATAGCCATTAAGGTAATCTATGATGTGGGCATTTTTTGAGTAATTCCGTGTACTTCTCTCATGCCTCATACAATGATTCCCCGTGCTGCTGCTCAAACATAGTGATCTCGTTTCTCATCTTCGCAGTCTTGGCTGGTGGGAAAAAATTGGCCAAAAATTTTTGAGCAAGGTCTTCCCATGTAGTAATTGACCTTGGCGGTAGAGAGTGTAACCAACTTTTCACCTTGTCTCGCAGTGTGAACGGGAACAAGCGAAGTCTGACTGCGTTCATCTAACACCCCATTGTATCTAAAGGTGTCACATATCTCTAAAAAGCTGACTAAATTCTCATTCGGATCATCGTTTGTTAATCCCCCAAATTGTACCGAGTTCTGAATCATCTGTATAGTCCCAGGCTTGATCTCAAAAGTGTTTGCAGCAATCGTCGGCCTGATGATACTTGACTGTAGCTCAGTCACCTTGGGAGTGGCATAATCCCTTAGCGCTTTTTAATCTTCGGCAGCCATGCTTTCTTCCTTATCAGAGTTCTCGAAGTTCTCTCTAGTGTCTTTAATCCACTTACTTAGCCTTTGAAACCGTTTCTCGATGTCATCCTCAAAAGGAAGCAAGTCAGGCTTCTTCGACCGAGTTTGCATAAACTAACTCCAAGAACCTGAAATAAGTAAGAACAAAACAAAAGAAAAACTATTTAAGTAAAGCTAAACTAATTAAACTGATATTGAAAAATATTAAAATCAATACTAATCCCCAGCAACAGTTCCAAAAACTTGGTGTAAATCTAATTATGCTCAACACGCAAGTTTACGTGGTCAACAAGTAATATAATGATAAGAAAAGAATCGCTCCCACAAAGAATTGCAATAAAATTAATCCTTACAATTACGAGTTTTATATTAATTCAATTTTATTAAACTAATCGAAATCAATGATTATAACTAATAAAAACTAAAAATACCAATCAATCAACACAACTTAAAGACCGTAATTTCAAGCAAATAATGGAGAATTAAGCTTACAACCTCACTTTAAGTATCATTCCAATTATCACACCTTATTTCAGTTTAATTCACTATCTCAGTTTATTAATCAAGAACACTTATGCAAAATTAGCCATCTCTCAATGCAGTAAAACCATATCAACTTAAATCTACAAATTAGATAGAATTAAGCCAAACACCTTAATTAACTAAATCACTATATCTCTATATGAATTAAAATTAAAAAGAGTTTAAATTCCAAGTTCTTTATCTAATTACATGCGATGCTAGGCATATCTCTATCTTAACATAAATCAAGATTTCATTCAATCACAGAATTCAAGAACACATGCTATTGTGACTACGTCTAGATTCATACATCATCTCTCGAATCCATACAAATCCACATAAAATTGGCGATCAATCAATTCATAAATTAATATAAATCATAATAGATAAACTGAATTAATAATTTATTAAACCCAACTCAAGGCATGATAATTGTCATTCAACACTAAAGATCCATTGTAAGCCTAAAAAGTAATTTAGTTCATAATTAATGAATTAAATACTGAATAAATAAAAGAAATCATCATCCCAATTACAAAAATTGAAATTAAAGAAGAATAGTAATACACCGCCCTTTTTGCCCTTCAAATCTGCAATCTTTGTGAAATCACCTTCTTCCTTCGTTCCTCCACGATCTTCTTCTCAATTATGGCTCTCTCAACGTAAATCAATCGTTCCCTCCCTTTTTCACACTATTCCTCTTCATAAGTTAATTCCCTTCAGCTGAACCAAAATTCAATTCTAATCCATGTCAAAGTCATCCCATATGAATTCTAATAAAATTCAAACTTTTAATTGAACCCAACAAGTTTTTAAGCAAAGAATCCCAATTAATATGAAATAACCTCCTTGACACACTCCTAATATGACCTTATTACATAAAGAAGTTATATCTCCCAATACAACTCAAATTTCTAGCAAAACAGAATAGCTCAGCTTCTAACCCGTCCGATCGGCGCGTCCCACGCCGGGTCCTTCGTTAAAGTGGTGCGGCTCACACTAGTACAATAGTAGATTATCCACATGCAGCGCACCCCACGCCATTCCCTTTTTATTCACGGCGCGCCCCGCATCGATGATGCAGTATGTCCAGAATTGCTTGAGATTTCTTCCAATTCCAACATTTTGATGTGTTCACCTTAAAAACCTATGACAAGAATAAAAACCCATCAAAAGCAACATAAAATACTCAAAAACTAACTATATTTCAAGCTAGATAAGGATAAATCGTAGGTTAAAAACCTACTCATCAGGTACTACTGTCAGGGAGTATTTATAATTATTGTTCTTCCTGCTCTGCCCAACCTTCATGTATCAGTCTACCACCGGTAACTGGTAACAATTTTGAACTTAAGCCACATTTTATAAATATGTTACCTAGGTTCACAAGGATAGAAGATGCATATTTATTTATTCCGGAATTTGAGGAAGTTTGTTCTTTTATGAAAATTCAACAATTATCTGATGACTCAATTAGGCTAAGATTTATCACATTTGCTTTAAAAGATAATGCTAAAAAATGGTTATATAGCCTACCAAATAATTCCATATCAACCTGGGAGGGATTTGTTGTTACGTTTCTAAAAACATATTTTCCAAATCATAAAACTGCTAAAATTAGGACTGCAATTCATCAATTTTGCCAACTTGAAAAAGAGTCCTTTTGGAAATATTTTGATAGATTTTAAAAAAAATTATTCTAGTGCCCACACCATAGAATTGAGAAATGGAGATTGTGTCAAATTGCCTACGAAGGTTTAAACTATCCCACTAAAACAATGTTAGAGTCAATCTGTCAAGGAGATTTTCTGAATAATGATGAGGAAAAGGCATGGGAGTTGTTAGAAGACTTAACAGAAAAAACCATGCAATGGAAAACCACCCGAGAGACCGATAAACCTAGTTCGTCTAGGGGTGTTCATACAATTGACCATTCTATTGCTACATAAGCTAAGTTGGCTGGTGTACTTAAAAGACTTGAAGCTTTAGAAACTAGGGGACAATCACATGTGAACCAAGTTTCAACACCAGCACCTTTGTGTCTAAGGTGTAATTCACCAAGCCATGTGATTGAGGAATGTTTTAGAGTCATACCCCAACCTGAAGAATATGAACAAGTCAATGCAATGTTTTAATGATTTGGGAATGACCCATTTGCACCCACTTATAATCCAGGTTGGAGAAATCATCTTAATTTTTCATGGAACCAAGGACTCTACCCAAATAATTCTTCAACTCAGGTCAATCAGTCTCTAAATCAATCTTTTCAACCTTACCAAAAGTCAAATCCTGGTCTGTACCAAAATTCAAGTTCAATAACCTAATATCCAAAAGGTTTTTCTAATGAAAGTGAGAAGAGACTTAACACTTTAGAGAAGAGCATAGAAACTTTAATGAAATCTCATAATAATTTCAATAATTTCATGCAAAACACTAACCAAGCCTTATCTCGTCTAGAGATCCAAATGAGTCAATTGGCCATTATAGTTAGTGAAAGGGAGAATGGTAAGCTTCCTAGTCAACCCGAGACCAATCCAAAATTTCTAGTCCCTAATCAAAAACCTTATTATGCTAATTCACTTAAAAACAACCAAGTCAATCATGTGAATTCTATAATTTCTTTAAGGTTTATAAATTATTTTAATAATCATGCTGGCATTGATAATGAAGAAGAGAAAATTTTTAATGTTGAATCTAACAATTCATCTTCAAAGTCAGCTCAGCCTAAAAAGCCCACAAACTCTGAGTCAGTAGGTCCATCTACTAAGCTAGTGTCAAAAACTGATCAAACCACATCTTTTGAATCAAATGAAAAAGTCTTTAAACCAAAAGCCCCATTCCATCAATGACTTATTTCAAACAAGCAGTCATCCCAGTTGGACAAAATTCTAGAAGTGTTCAAACAAGTGAAAATTAATATTCCCCTTCTAGATGTCATTTAACAAGTTCCCTCATATGCTAAATGTCTAAAAGATTTGTGCACACACAAAATAACCACTCATGTTCCTAAGAAAGCTTTTCTAACAGCCCATGTTAGTTCTATCTTGTCATGCCAAGTCCCTATGAAATATAAAGACCCCAGTTGTCCTACAATTTCATGCATCATGGGTGACACCTTAATTGAAAAGGCTTTATTTGATTTAGGAGCTAGTGTGAACCTTTTACCATTTTTTGTGTACCAAACATTGGGATTAGGGGAGCTAAAAAAGACAAGTGTCACTCTTCAACTAGTTGATCGTTCTATTAAAGTGCCAAAGGGAATAGTTGAGGATGTACTCATAAAGATTGGAAATTTTGTATTCCCTATTGACTTTGTTGTTCTTGAAACCCAGCCTGTTGTCAATCCCAATGGTTAAATTCCTGTCATTTTAGGTAGACCACTTTTAGCGAGCTCGAATGCGTTAATTAATTGTAGAAATGGAATAATGAAATTGACATTTGGAAACATGACAATTGACTTATATGTGTTTAATGTGGGAGAGCAACCTAGTGATTTGTTTGACCAGTCCGTTGAAGTGAACATGATTCAGAAAATATCGAAAAATGAACTTACGGGGAAAGATGAAATTATTAACTTTTGTCTAAATCATTTTGGTCAAAATTGGGATGAAACTGAATACTTGAATGAGGTCAATGTGATGTTGGACTCCACAGCCCAAAAATCTTACTCTAGATTGGAACCTATAGTTGAATCAAGTTTGACACCTTTTGAGCATTTTCAAGAGAATCAAATTGACCTTAAATCCTCTTATGATCATATTAAGTCTAGCTTGGGTCCATCTGACGCGTCTTCCAAAAACACTAAATGTGATTTACTAAATGAACCAAAGGTTGTGGACAATGATAGTCTTCCATGTTTAGATAATGAGATCATATCTCCCATTTCAGATATTGCATGTGTTAATCTAGTGGTGCCTAAACATCTTGATATAACAGTTATTCAAAATAATGAAAATGTTTTAGTGCCCCTTAATAATGAATATGGACGGCAAGTTTGGATAGACTTTATGAAGTTAGATTTTTTCAAAAGGAACCATCATTTTTCGTTATCATTCCCTGACTCAATTTTAAAAGAATCAGCCGGGTATGCTCACAATTGTTCTTCTGTTGCAAATTCTAACTATTTCCTATTACCCAGACCTCCTGAAAATCATACGAAATCCACTCTAGGTTGTCTGTTTGTATCACTGATTATTTAGAGTCGCATAGTTTTTAGGATGCATAAAATTTATAGATATGTACATTTGTTTTCTTTCTCACCACATTTTCTTGCAGAACAAATGTCTCGCATACAAGGTACAATTTTTTCACTTCTTTGTTCGTTTTTCTTCATTTGCATACATTGAGTACAATGCATGATTTAGGTATGGGGGAGTTTGTTTGTATTATTGTATTAGTTTTTTTTTCTTTTTAGGAAAAATTAGTAAAAAACACAAAAAATTAAAAAAATTTGAAAAAATTAAAAATTTTGTTCGCCTTTTTATGGATCGAATTAATTTTAATAAGTGTTTGTGGAGCAAAACTCATGAGTAAGATTTAAAGATTTAGAACTCTTGAATATTTGATAAGGTACGAAATCTTAGTTCGAAACACTATATGGATTAAAATTGATTTCACGAGCATTTTTTCACTTCACGTTTACACTAATTCTTAGTTGAAGATATAAACTATGATTGAGCAATTTCAAATTAAAAAAATAAAGAAATTGAAAAAAAATTGAAAAAAGAAATAAATAACTACTTCAACTTCAATGTCCATTAAACAAAATAACTGGGTATCCAAGCCTCGGGAAGCATCGATATTCACGCTGAAAAGGTAATAGATAAAAGCAGCTTGACTAGTCTAATTTTGTGGCATTTGTTACTCGAGTTAGTAAGCCCTTAGGGGTGTCTCTATACCTAGTGTCCTAAAGCCAATTGGTTTGGGAGTCATTGGTCTAACGCTCTACATAGGTAACTCTGAAAAGCCTAAGAAAATGAGACATTGCACAAGTCAAGAATCAAAATTGAAAAAATATGGAAAAAAGAAAGAAAAAATAAGAAAGAAAAAGAAAAAAATGAGCTTGCTTGATTTTCATGGTAAAAATCCCTGCTAAGAGTTACATCATATACACAATGCATGCATCACATGAAATTGATTTAATGAAGGATGGTGTCTAAAATGAAAATTGAGTTCTTTTTATAAGGTGAAAGTGTGATTTTGAATTTAATCTTGCTTATGTATAATGCCCATGGATATTTAGAAGTTTTCTTTCAATTTCATAATTTGTTGAACCCAAAAATATTTTTTTTGAATTTTGTGGGTATATTCACTGCAAACCCTCACGAGACACAACTCGTCCACTTGGGGTTTAAAAGCTTGTTGCACATGCGAAGTGCAATCGTGTTTCCTATGAAAAATGGGGTAGTATAATTTTTGTTTTATTTTCTTTTTATTTTTCTCGAGGACAAGCAAAAGCTAGGTATGAGGGTATTTGATAAACACATAATTCATACATTTTATTATCCTTAATTTTGTACTATTAATTATATTAATTTATTAAATTAATATGTTTTATTTTATTTTGTAGAATTTAATATTTGTTGCAATAAAGTCAAAATCTTGGTGATTAAACGATATTTAATGCTCATGTAAGGAATATCCAAGAAGAATCCTGTAAGGAGAAGGAAAGATGTGGAACAATCTTGGTGTGCAAGTCAAATCCAACAAGAAAAAGGAAAATATATCTAGAAGATTTTTTTGAGAAGTTGATTGCCACTAGGAAGTTGAAACCTACATGAAAAGGGAACAAAAGTGTCCAAGTTCAATGAATCTAAATTAAGGTTAAAAGTTATTTTCCCTATAAATAGGCCTCTTGTTTTAGAAAGAAAGACACCACTTGTTATTATTATTTTTCTTAGTTTTTCACTAGTGTAGAAGGGATTAAGATATTTAGAGTTTGTCTTTTCTCTTATTCCAATCATGTGTGGTGCTACTGTCAGGGAGTATTTGTAACTTTCTTTTATTGATATAATAGAAATTCTCTTTTAATTATTGTTCTTATTTCATGCAAATAGTAGTACTTATATTATTTATTTTTGTTTTTAATTCCATGGCTAGCTAAATTTCTAATACCTAAGATGATGATGAAATTAGGTATTTCATAATAATATTCTCTTTCCATTCCGAAATTAATGTCTAATTATTTTTGCCTTCATATTTTCCTCCGAATAAATTGCATATGATTTTTATATTGATTGCTAGGTTTTGATAAGTTATAGTTAATCTGTGAATTTTTCATAACTTATGCTTGCACATATTAATTATATGAATTATTATTTTTAAAGGGAAGGAAAAATAATTTGGGAATTGATTTAGGAAATAAGAAATTATTTATTATGATAATATTTGGTGGATTCTGATTACTAGGTATCTTTTCTCATTAATAGTTTTCGTTATTAATTAATAGTTTGCATAATTTAGTTAATAAATCTTCTCTACGATTTTTGTTTCTAATTTGCCTAAAATATTAATTAAGGATATATTAAAGAATAGATCTAGTCTCTGTGGTTCGACCTGCACTTGCCAAATCTATAATAGACGGTGTGCACTTGCAGTACATAATTTTAACACATCAATACACGCAAGAGATAAAGATACAAAATTAATTCCTCTTATTATGTTTGTTTTTCATCTTCACTCTTTGTTGGAACTTTAGAGATAAAGATACACACAAGAGATAAAGATACAAACAAGAAATTTGATTATATATCAAGGGAAGTTAGAAAAAGAAAGTTATAATTAGTTAGAAACAAAATAATATTTGTTGGCAGATTATAATTAGTTTATATCCCACCATATATGGGTGAGTTCAATAGTTATAACTAATTACCATCATAGACACTAGTTTGTATTTAATTTTTGTCATCAAATTATTATTGTATATTAGTTAGACAAAAAGGAAGGTGGGGGCTACCTCACGCTCATGCGTGAGGCAGCCATCAAAACCACGTCATTTTACATATTTAAATACACTTCCTTCCATGTTATGTACAAAAAAGTATTTTTATAATTTTTCAAAATATTTTTATTACAAAGAGATACCTCATACAAGAGTGTATGGGCGGATCTAGTGTTACACCAGCTATAGCATTTGCCATTTGCAATAGCTGGATTTTTGAGATTTTTATTTATATATATACATTACATATTTTCCTAATTGTAACCAATTTATTAAATTAATATATTACAATATTAGAAGATATTTTCCATATAATAGGAAGTGTTTAGAGCATTAACAACAGTTTCTTTAATCAACTCTTTATCCTCAATTTTAAAGAATACATCAACAAATCACTATCTAACAGTTTATTTATCCTTATTTGACTCTATTTTAATCCATGTATATGATTTTACTCCCTACTGTGAGAGAGTCAAAAGATTGTTCTCTATATATATAAAATGATATTTCACACCCTCATTTAAGTGGACAACGCATCAATCATACACATCTTGATATTTGTTTACTACTTCATTGTCAAATTATAAACTTAATATTGATTTATTTTTTAAAAATTAATTTCAAACGTATTCAAATTTAAAATTGTTATAAATTTATTTAATTTATGTCAATATAATTATAAATATTATAAAAGTACTATTAATTATTTTCAAAAATTAAATGAATCATATTAAATTTAAAAATATTAACAAATTAACTTTTAAAAAGTTAATATTGATCTTATGTACATTTGCAACTACAATTCATATAATACTCACTCCATAAATTACTTAAAATTTAAATTAAAATAAAAATTATTTTATAGTGGAATATTGTGACGCTCCCAAAATCAGTATACATCACCTATTCTGAGTCGCCAAATACATGGTACAAAATTCAAATACAACTTAATTATACAACAGTCGTGTAAAATACGGCTAAACATATGCTGTGAGTTTTAATACAGATATTGTCATCTAGACAATATACAAACTCAATGGGGTTCTCATTACATTTATTATCACACTATTTCATAGAATAGTGAGGACTACTAATACTATTATCTGGACCATCACTTTGTTCCCCGACTAGTCCCTGCTACGTTCTCATTTTCTGAAGAGAACAATGAAAGCAAAAGGGTGAGCTTAACTAGCCAGTAAGAAATATTATGACTAAGATAATGCAGAATAAATTATCATTAGCCTTCAACAGTGTTAAACTGATAAAATATAACAAACATCAAGTTTAGCTGCAACGGAACAAGCAATCCATTAAAAGAGTCAAGTAGAGAATAAAATCTACTATCTTCGATGATTTAAAAGGTTTTTTTTCATGACTTTTATCGCTGAGACTCAGCTTGATAAATAATCCACATCATCCCTGAACTACGGCCAAGGATATTCATTAGTATCACAACCACAAATTATCCATGCACCACAGCCAAGGATATTCGTGTATTCATCAATGGTCATGATCATGCCAACAACTCGCCCATCAATGCACTACACGAATTGATGAGGACTTTTTCCACATCCTTTGTAACATTACGGTCATGATTATACCAAATAATTCCTGGTCATAATCATACCAAGTCCATCTATGCACTACAGGCCACAGATGACTTTGAACATAATATAAACATGAGGATGATGACAATGATATAATCATTCAATAAAACAAGTTCAAGAATTAATTTATCCAGGAACTAATAATGTCCAAATTGTCAATATGATCTTTGCTTTGTAGTAAAATTCAAGAATGCTCTCAAGAATATTTCCATAAAAAGATCTTTGGATGAAGCACAAATATCAAGGATATTCCACTAATTTCATGGAGTATAGAAGTCAAAACTTTAACCAACCGAGTATAATAATAACGAATGGAATAACAAAAGAAATCACCATGCATGCGGTACTTAGCATGAGCGAGTTATTCCAATGTAATAATAAGTAACGGAACCAGTCAAGTGAAATTACGCCAAGCGGGATGTTCCAACATAATAATAAAGATTTTACCAGTCCCATATAAAACGCATGCATGGATATTCCAATGTAATAATAATAAAGAACCGAACCAGTCCGTAAGTAAACGCATGTGAACGAGGATATTTCAATGTAATAATAATAAAGATGCGAATCAGTCCGGCGTAAAAGCGCATGCATGAGGATATTCCAAATGAATAATAATAAAGACGGAATAATAGAAGAATGTCACCAAGTATAGGGTAGTCCGCATATACTGGTTATTCCAGCAGAATAATAAAGAATGGAATAACAGAAGTTCTCTTCATGAATACAAATGAAATAATACCCCTTACCGTAAAAGAAACTGGATATAGGAAAAGAAAGGTAGCAGACTTCTCTTCTTCTTTCTCTCTATAATTTTCTCTCTCTAGAGTTTCAGTGAATTCATAAGAAATCATGAAGGAATGAGCTTCTATTTATAGGAGATTGAAGGATACTATTGGACTATACAGTAGGAATTCAGACGAAATCATTTGCTGATTCACAGCTCCACTGATCCAACGCATCATTAATCTTTTTCAAAGAGTTGGCCAATGAAAAAAAAATGAACACATGCCACTTTAAAAGCCTTGACCAATTAAAATGCTCCATAATTTACAAGTTGCCAATCATGCTGCATGATTGAAAAAAATTGGCCAATAACATTCAAGCTTGACAAATCAATCCATAACCTGCCAAATTTTATCTACTAGGACTACCATTACCCACCCATATACTATACAATTATATATATATAATATACATATAGCCACAAATTGATTGAAAAATACACCACCCGTTTCACATCACTTCCCCACCCTTTACATATCACGCCATAAATAATACTAATTCTCATCCCACCATTTCCACTCTTCCACCAAAATTCTACTTTTCCACCATTTTCCACTCACACACACATAATATTATATATATTCCACTCACCACACACATAATATTATATATATAAACTCCCTCAATATTTTTAACAATATTTATCATCAATATTATAATTCACAATATTAATCGACCACTGTGTCGTTCCTTAGGAAATAGGGGCTTTCAATAAGGATTTCTCCTATTAGTGCGCAATTAGGTGACCAAACCTCTCATTGGCGTAACTTCTGAGACATCGTTAATATTGTAAATAATAATATTAATAACTCTGTCATCTCAATTATTGATTTAATAATATATAAAATATCGATAATAATTGAATGAAACCGAATGACTTCTCACGTAAGCATCAATAATCAATACTGGTATGCTACTATATGCAACCACGCGTATTCTTGTACTTTTACTACGAGTAGTTCAACAATATTAATCAGTAAAACTTCCGCCGTTATTTCCAATAAAATATTTTTGTCGTTTTCTCGATCCGACATGATAATTACATTATAGGGTCCACGATAATTATGCCATCGATGCATTTAATATTCTCTGTTAAAAGCGAATATTCCGAACAATTCAAATATTATATAACAACTTGCGTTGCTTTGCAAAATTTATAAATATTACCCACAACTATAACATTATATCAAATTTATTCCATAATATTCAAAAATGATATTTATAGAAAATTTATTTTTATTTATAAAAGTTGGGGTCTTACAAATATAATTGATAAATTATACTCTCTTATAAATTATAAGATTATTTTTAATTTGATGTTTTTGACTGTTGGAACTTTTAAATTTTAAATTTCATTATTTGAGGAATCAATATAAGAAACATGTTGGGTACATAGTGAAAAAATTGAATCTCTATTTTGCAGAATGACCCAATAACACTGCAGAGTAAGGATAAAGATAAGATAAGAAAACTGTTGTGATTGCTCTTAAAAATACATGAGATATATTACAAGTTTTTTGAGTGATTGTATCCTAAAATTATGAATATGATTTACATGATTATAGGAAAATGCTAGATTGACGGATATAATTAAGCCTACAGATTAACAAGTAATTGAAAGGGATCATCTCCTTAAAAAAATTTCTTCTCCTTCAATGTTTTGTATATGAAAAGTCTAGTATATATTTTTAGTATTTTTAAAATAAATAAAGTATCGATCTTCTCTTGCTCAATTTATTCCTCGCCTCTCTCTCTATTACAAACTTTCATTTGTTCCTGTAAGTTTAAATACACATATTTTGTATTTTATTATTCTTTAGAGTTTAGAGATGCAAAACTTCTTAACTTGGTGAAATTTTGATACACATATTTTGGGGATCAAGATCCTCTATGAGGATTTCTCTGTGAGGATCTTGTGAGAATTTTGCTGTGGGGTTGTCAACACATTAAAAAAAAGATTCAATGACTCACAACTTTTTTTTTGTCTGTGTATCAAAACGACGTCGTTTTGATAGGAATTTTTTTTACAAGTTGACAAAAAATTAGAAGCCACCAAACGCCGTTTATTTTTACATATAATTATTTTAAATTTCTTGATTATTCTGTATATGATTTTTTTTTTTATATTTAATAACTTAGCTTGCTATTAATATTAGGATAACTACAAACTTGGCTCAAAAAATGAATAAATATATCGGTTATAATTATCGTTAATGTTTTCAATGTGGCTTTAGTTATTTTTCGTTTATTATTGTTATTGTTATTGTTTGTTTATTTATATTATTATTTATTATTATTATTATAATTTGTAATTATTTGTTCCATAAAAATAGTTTACTCCCACCATTGAAAATATTATTATTATTTACTCTAACCATTGGGCCGGCGGGGTCAACCAAAAAAAATATTCTAGACCTATCAATTATTATTATTTACATATTTTTTATATCTTTTTTAATTATTAATAATCATTTTACTTTACTTCTCTTAATCCACTGCTCAACGGAGACAATCATCATCACAACTAAAATACTATTTTAAATGTACTCTTTTTAGTTTACTTTGTTTGTTTGGTAAAAATAAACGGCCTTTGATGGCTTCCAATTTCCTTTCAACTTGTAAAAAAAAATTCTATCAAAACGACGTCGTTTTGATACACAGACAAAAAAAGAGTTGTGAGCCATTGGATCTCTTTTTTAATGTGTTGTCAATCCCACAACAAAATCCTCACACGATCCTCACAGAGAAATTCTCATAGAGGATCCGGATCCATATTTTGGACGGTCAAACTCAAATAACACTTTTATTCTTTGTATTTACAAGCATCCTTGAGCATTTCTTCACTTTTTTTTTTTTGTACTATATTCGGCTGAAATTTAATATTTTTGCCTTTGACAAGAATAAATTCTAAGAACTTGTGCACCCAAAATCTTATGAGAAGTTTTTTTTACCATTGAATCATGAGTGATTCGGTTTTCTTCACAATTTTAATGCTTCATAGTGTGTTAATCAAATAAATTTTAAGTTTTGATTGTTTGTTGTAACTAAGTTTATATATGATTCCTTGTTTTGTAAATGTTGTTCATGTTTCAATATGGATACAAAATTTAAATGAACTAATTAAACATTTTCAAACTAAATCTCAAGGGTCATTCTTAGTTACGGATTTTTTTTAATATAGTATTTATTACCATAACTAATTAGGATTTTTGGATCCGCTTCTGCAAGAATGTGAATTAGTTCTCACTTCACGTGTCCTCTATTAATTAAGTTATTATTGTTAAAGATAATGTCATCAAAACATTATTGATATGTTTTGATCACTATCACAGGACCGAGAAGCCGCGGCCATACGGAGGAGGTGACAGGTTAAATATTAGGGTTAATTACATATTATAGTACATTTTTAAAAATAATTACAATAATCATACATGCATAAAATAATTACAAAAATATGACACTTCATCATATTTATTTACAATACTAATACAATTAGGAGTCCTTAATTTAAAGGATTAATATTAATGGGCTGACATGACAAATTAGTGTCCATCTTAAAATCGGGTTGATTTTATTTTGAAACGCGTGATAACCGCCATATATCATTTGATTGGGACTCTTCAGTTACAAACTCTTGTTATACATATTGAAACCATTGTTTCTCTCTTCTGTTCGTGCGTTCTTCATCTCTATTGATCGTTTCTGGTGATTTATTCTACATTTTCGTTATCGTTACTCGTTATCATCTTCGTTTAGTTGTTCGTCATTGTCGTTTTTACTCGTTATCGCCGTTGCACAGTGGTTCGATTGGTTTCTTCTTCTCCATTGATCGATTATGATGTTTATTATTGTTTCGAGTGAGTATTTTTTAAATAGTTTAATGTATTATCTATTAAAGTAGTTTACTAACAGAATGGAGTATTGATTGTTTGGGTTTGTATTGTTTTTATGTTTTGTATAGAATGGTTGATACAAAGAAGAAGGATGGAAAGAGGAAAATAATCACGGAGGATGATTCTGTTAAGGACTTGAAGAAGTTTGCTATGGAGAGGAAGGGGAAGTTTGTTTATGTTTTGGTTACTAACATATAACTGTTTGGTTACTTCTTTAGTATGTTTTTTTGTTACTGTTAGCTTATGATTTGGATACCATTCTTGTTCCCTCAATTTGGGATTTTGGTTACTTTTTTATGTTATTTTGGTTACCTTGTATTTGCTTAGTATACATTAGTTGACTAAACTGGGTTTGGTCTACATGTTTTTTTTGTGTTGGTTACCATTAAAACATGGTTTGGTTACTATCATATAATTGTTCAGTTACTTTTTAGTATGTTTTTGGTCTACATATTTTTGTTTTGGTGACCTTTAAATTATGTTTTGGTTAATATTATATATAACTGTTTGGTTACTACATAAACTGGTATGTACTACATGTTGTTTATATTTTGATTACCACAAACACATCCTACATAGGCTCTCTATTTACTAATCCCAATGTATTTCTCTTCCTCCCACAGGTTCATAATGTAGAAATCTTTTCTAGAGAATGAGAGCAGCCATGAAGAAGAAAGTAGCAGCAGCCAAAAAGCTCAAGTTTCAGGAAGATTTGTACCAGATTTTGATTAGTTCGATTGTCGTTGTCTTGTCCTTCTGAATTGTGTTTCGTACTTTGGTTTTTGTTGGATATCCATAACGATTTGTTATGATTAGTGAGTTTGTAATGTTTATTGGAGCTTATGTAAATGAGATTACATATTTGATTATATTATCAATTATTTGACATTGTTTGTTGGTTCGTATTTGTTACTTCTAAGTTGTGTCTGATACATTATTTGAAAGGTGCAGTTGGTAACCAAACATGCATAGAAGGGTAACCATTTTATTTTTTGGTAGTAACCAGATAGTTACAAGCTTGTATCAGAACATATATCAAGTGTTAAATGTACATGTGAGAGTATACATGGGTTGCCTAAACTGGGTTGAATATACAGGTTGTTTCTGCATGTTCTGGTTACTTTTCATATAACTATTTGGTTACTTCTTTATTATGTTTTGGTTACTGTTACCTTATGGTTTGGCTATTATTATTGTGCCCTCAATATGGAATTTTGGTTACTTTTATTTTTTATTCTGGTTAATATGTAATTGTTTAGTATACATGGATTGCCTAAACTGGGTTTCATTACATGATATTCCTGTTTTGGTTACCATTAAAACTTTGCTCAGTTACTATCATATAATTATGTAGTTCTTTGTTTTATTATGTTATATTATGGTTCTCATTGTTATTAGTAACCGGATAGTTACAAGCTTGTATCAGGACAAACAACAATTGTTAAATGTACATGTGAGAGTTTCCATTTATATATGTGATGGTCACTTATAGATCTCATATTAAAATAAAGACTAAAAGACAATTTGCACCCCAAACTTTACACCTTGTTGATTTTTGCACCCCAAAGAAAAAGGTGTCTAAGTACACCCCAAACTTCATTATATCGTAACAAAAAGCACTTTCTTTTTCACTTAACCTCGAAAAGAGACCAAAATTAAAAATCATAACCTGAGTTTTGGGTGCAAATTGTCTTTTAGTCTTAAAATTGGCAAAAATAATTAATTTTAAATAAAATAAAATAATTTTAAAATAATTAATTTTAAAATAAAATAATTAAAATAATAGAATTAAAATAAATATTTGGAATTAATAATTAATTTTTTAAAACAATTTTCTTAAAAATGTAATTGTAAAACAAAATTTTTTTAAATTTTTATATTATTATTATATTATTAATTTCTTTTGGAACTTTTAGAAAAAGAAAATAGATAGAATTGTAAATTTTTTGTAAAAGCGAAATTTTTTTTTTGTAAAAAAAATTTTTTTAAAATTCTTTTTTGTAAAATGACTTTTAAAAAAAAATTGTCTAAAAACAAAATTTGAATTCTTTTTTGTTTTTAAAATGAAATTTTTTTTAAATACAATTTTATCTTACAAGTTTTAAAAATTACATTTTTTAAACACAATTTTGTAAAAAAAATGGTATTTTACAATTTTGTAAAACATAATTTTATTTTACAATTTTTGTAAAAACGGATTTTTTAAAAAAACAATTGTATTTTACAATTTTGTAAAACACAATTTTATTTTATAATTTTTAAAAAAGTAAATTGTTTTTAATTTTTTTTAAAAAATGATTTTTTTTTGGAAAAACATAATTTTTTACAAAAAAATTACATTTCTAATTTCTGCTTTTTAAAAATTATGTTTTTAAAAAAATTGTTTTAAAAAAAATTAATTATTAATTCCAAATATTTATTTTAATTTTATTATTTTAATTATTTTATTTTAAAATTAATTATTTTAAAATTGTTTTATTTTATTTAAAATTAATTATTTTTTCTAATTTTTAAGACTAAAAGACAATTTGCACCCCAAACTTGTGTTGCCGCCTTAGCCGGTCACTTTTGACCGGTTAAGTGAAGAAAGTGTGCGTTTTGTTACGTATAATGAAGTTTGGGGTGTAGTTAGACACTTTTGTCGATTTGGGATGCAAAAGTCAACAAGGGTGTAAAGTTTGGGGTGCAAATTATCTTTTAGTTTAAAATAAAAATAGTTTGAGAGGTGCAGTTGGTATCCAAACCTGTATATAAGGGTAACCATTTTAGTTTTTGTTAGTAACCAAATAATTAAAAACTTATATCAGAACAGTTATCAAGTGTTTAGTGTACATGTGAGGGTTCCCATTTATCCAGCTGATGGATACTTTTAAATTACATAGTTATAAAAATATTTGGAAATGGTCCAGTTGGTAACTAAATATGAATATAGAGGTAACCATTTTATCTTAGATGGGTAACCAAATTTACATAAAAATATTTCAGAACAGTTACCAATTGTTTAATGTATATGTTTACTTTATATTGACAACTAATGCTGGTATCAAAAATCAAAATATTAATTAATAACAATTTTTGGTTACTGTACACCATTAAAAATGTTACCAACCATGTGGTTAATGGTTACTAACAGTAAACAATTATATATTTCTGTATTTACAAACTTTTTGTTTATGTTCCGTTGAAATAAAGCACAAATGGAATCATCTCCATTGTCTGACAACTGAATAAATATTGTAAAGTAACCAAATCAATATTAGACAGTAACCAAACTACATAATCTTAGTAACCAAAACATAAACCACATTTTTACATTCAATTTTAAATGCCTAAATGATGGAATTTGACCAAAAAACTATGCAGTTCACAAGCAAAGCTGACGACTTTTGATCGTTGACCGGTTTCCAATGAAATTAGGCTCCGAAAACGCCAAAATCCGACACTCCAAACTGTTAGGTTTATAATATTCAAGAACGCAATCAAATTGCACAAATAAAGCGGAAACGTGTAAAAATCAGAGTTTAAAATTTTACAAACCATATACCCGGATCACCCTTTATGCATAATTATTAATTAAATGAAAAGATAAAGAATAAAATCATACCTTTGAAGATCGAGCTTCCTCGGGTACAAGTTCACCTCCAAATCCTTTCGCGTTCAACTTGAATTCATCGGGTTTGGTTCCTTCCTTTGATCAACGTTAGCCACCCAAGTGTTTGGCCTCTAGAGGTGATCCACCAAGGAAGAAGAAGAATTTAAGAAGATGGGTGGTTGGCTAAACCCTAGTTTTTCTATCTCTATAGAAAAGGAGCGTACTCTCCAACCATTGGAATTATTACGTATTCTAGATATCTGATATAAGACTCCTCTTATAAAGATATCAAATAACCCTATAAAATAAGGTATTATTTAATTAAACCCTTTTAATTAAAGGGCTCCCTAATCTTATTAGGGATAATTAATTAAACTCCTTTAACTAATTTTCCTTCCTAATCCAATTAGGAATAAATGAGAGTACTTATATTAAATTAATTCCTAAACTCTTTTAGAAATTAAAATAATAATAATAATTGTAATAATATTAATAAGACTACTCTTATTAATTTATATTTAATATTTCTAAAATATTAAATAATAAATATTAAGCTATTTAATTTATTCTATCACCATAGATTAAATTAAATATACATAACATATTATTACGATTATGCCATTAACTTCTTAAATAATTATTCTTCCTTTTTATGGTGTGACCCTTTAGGTTCTCCATATTAACCCTTGGTTGTGAATAAATCAATTAGAACAATTCTAATCTTATTTAAATAAATAAATTAAACAATTGATTTATTTAAATAAATAATATTTATTCTACAATAGGGATAAGCCTCCCTAGCGATCAACGACTTTCCAGATAATATAGATTTCAACATTAATCATAAAAGAACCTTTGAGTAAATAGTTACCGCACAATTTAATCCTTCCACCATACAATGTCCCAATTAAATATAAGACATGAAATTACTGTCAAGTCTTATTTTATTTAATTATATGTATTTCGATCCTTAAATGCACAACTCCAAATAATGCAAATTAGAAACTCCTTTCTAATTTCATTACGCCTTAACCAAGGACTCTTGGGTTGTCATTTATCGAATCACATAGACATTTCTCTTCTTTTAATAAAGTGGTAGATTCTTTATTGATCATACATTATCTCCATGTACAACTTATTATACCCAAGCATACCCTTTGATATACCCTAAGGGTCTTAAGGAATAAGTCAAAGTATAACTCATCATACACAAGATACTATGATGATCTCAAGTCCAAGGATCACTTGTACTACTATCACTACAGAATTCCTATTGATAGGCAAGTAAAACTCCATTAGGTATTCCTTAGCGAGCCACGCGTTCAAAGAACTTATTCTCTAATAAGCACCTATATACTTGCTTTAGTGTCTCCACACAAATGACCATGAGATCAATCATCCTCATCCAATGAAGAAGAAACGTATGTACCAATCTATCCGGATTTACTAATCCCCAATTTAGTAATCCAATGATTGGGAACTATTTTAGTTTTAAGCTTTCTAAGAATTTAGATCTCATTAGAATGATCATCATCATTATTCTAAAAGCATTGCTTAAAACTATGGGTTTATCACATATTATAAAACAGCATCATGTAGATAATTAAAAGCCTTTAATAAATTAATACTTTTTATTAATAAATGAATAAGATTGTTACAAAGTATATGCTTTATCATCAAACATGATTGGCTTGTATGCATACTACTTTCAATCTCCCACTTGCACTAAAGCCAATCACCATGGTATCTCATACTCTTCTTCTCTAAGTGACGATTATCCTGTTGTTGGATAAGCTTTAGTTAATGGATATGTAATGTTGTTCTTGAGGGTCCACTATCTCTATATTGGTTTCCCATCTTTCAATGATTCCTATAATCAAGTGAAAGTGCCACAACACATGTTTAGATCCAAGATGAGACTTAGGAACTATTCCTAGTTCTGTAATGAACTTTTCATCCAAACAATCAACTTGTAGCTTCATTTATATCTATATACTTTGTCTTTATCACTAAACCAGCAACTCTTTGCTGTTTGGAACCTTTCCAATTCACTGCACCACTGTTCAAGGTAACACTTTACCTTAAAGTGGATTTTCGGGTGTCTTGGTCTGTCTGAAAAACTTGAGTCTGTAAAGCCCTCTAGTTTTAATTCAGATCCGCCATGTATGATCACATCCTTAGTGCAGGTTAAGCACTTTAAGATGTTTTTCACTGACTCATAGTGAACTTCTCCATAATATGACTGATCAACATTAGGTCTCGTACATTTCATTGTATACATGATTGTCACTCATGCGACCTCTCTTTTCAGGAGTCTGTGGGGACTATTAAGAGAGATACACTCCATAGCTCATCGACATGAGACATCTCTTAGAGTTTGCCATGCTAAACGACTTTAGCATCAAATGAATATACGTTCCTTGGGTTAAGTCGAGCATCCTCTTAAATCTATCTATAGAGATTTATATCCCCAATTAAGATACTCTTCCAAATCATTCATGGAGGAATGTTTAGACAACTTTATCTTTACTGATTGTAGCATTGGTATGTCATTCCTTATCCGTAGTATATCAACATATAGTACTAGAAATGTCACGATGCTCCCACTGACCCTTTTGTACACACTAGGTTCATTCTTATTTTTGATAAAATCAAACTCTTTTGACTGCCTCATCAAAACGAATGTTCCATATTTGAGAAACTTGCTTCAATCCATTTCTCCGCGAGTGTCTACAACATGTACCTCATCATCGATGTAATGGATCATCATCTTCTATGATGTGTACCTCATCATCATCATCTATGATGAATCCATACCTCCTGTATATCTTGGTACTATTCCGATTTACGATTCATTTTGTGGTATAATATGTACATCTCTGTGTTCCTCTTATTTGACTTATAGTGTTTTGTGGTTCTTGAACTCTTCAAGATCTATTATCCTCCCACTAGTCCTTCAATGATAAACACCTTTATCTTAGAAGGAAGCGTGTTTCGTAACAAACACCTTTTTGCTTAGTAGGATTATAGAACATATACCCTAAACTTACTTTAGGATGTCCCACAAATTTGTACTTGTCAAATATTTTCCCAAGCTTATCCTTTGAAACCTTTTCACATAAGTTGGACAACCCCTTATCTTAACATACTTAAGATTAGGAATCCTCCTTGTCCATAACTTTTATGGAGTCTTGGGGCTAGATTTTGAGGTTACTTTTTCGTAGATATGCAACCATTTCTAGGGCATGACCCCAGAGGGATACTGGAATGTCGGTAAAATTATTATGGACCGCACCATGTCCAACAAAGTACGATTTTTCATTCAGATACATCAATCAATTATTACGTATCATGGAGGTGTCCATTATGAGAAAAACCATTTGAGATGATCTAGAAACTTATTGCACAAGTATTTATTCCTTGATCTAATCAAAGAATCTTAATACTTTGCCAATTTGTTTCACTTCTGAATTCTTTGAACCTTTCAAATAATTCACACTTGTATTTCAACAAATACATACATTCAACTCTTTGAATGATCATCTCCTTTTCTTATACTAGTTTGTTCAATTTAAAAAATAATTTTTCACGTAAAGTCAAGTATACAAAATCCATTAAGTAATCTTTTCGATTCTATACGAAACATTATTATTATAAATAGAACAACAATTGTTCTTAATTATAATACCAAAAATTTTATTGTCCAACAATAAAATGGAAATAATGTTTCTACCAAGAATTGGAATACAATAACAACTTATCGACTTAATAGATTTGCCCGTAGGCGATCTTAAAACTATAAGTTTCTATAGCTAATGCAAACCCTTTGCTTCATTTCTCACATATAGGATTACTTATCTTTGTTTAGTTTTCTACTTCTGCTTGGTCCCTTCATAAATCTATATTTATGATAACCAAAGTCGGTATCCAATACCCAAGTAGAACCTTGACTTAAAGAAAAATTTATTTCAATCATGAACAAATTTGTATTTATAACCGAAACTTCACTAAGCTTCTTTGGTTAACCTCTGCAAGATGCTTCTCGCAGTTTCTTTCCCGTGTCCAGGCTTATTGCAGTGGAAGCAAACTCCTTTGCTATCCATATCAGTTTTGTTCTTATTATCCTTTGTTTTGGCCTTTTCTATTTACCTTCTTAGAATCATTCTTCTTTTCAGAAGATCCTTTGGCCCCTACTAGTAAGACTTGATCTTTCTTGGTTGGAAAGTGACTCTCAATATTTTTCAATATGTTAAGCAAATCAAATGAGGTGATATCTAGCTTGTTCATATGAAAAATTCACAACAATTGTGAAAGGAGTCCGGGAGTGAGTGCAAGATCAAATCTTGGCTTAACTCTTCATCCATGACAAAACTCGTTGTCCTAATTGATCAATCAAATTGATAATGTTAAGGACTTTTATATCGCATCTTTGTAGTGTCATCTGGTCATTCTAGATCGGAAGAGCTCTTTAGATATCTCGATATCTATCGGTCCTACTTTCCTCACCATCAACTACTTGATGTGCGGGAATATAGTAGAAGCATCCATAGTTTCATCTTTGTGGCAAGCTCATTACTTTCATAGATGCGAGCATGATGCATTGAGCCAATCATGCATCATTTTGCCACTTTCTAAAAGTAGCAATGTCTTCCTCGGAGGCATTATGCGCAACCATTCTTGAGGATAGGCGTATTAAGGACATAAGATAGCTTTTCAAATATGAGAACTATTCTCAAATTCCTTAACCAATCCGTTTAATTGATGCAGTTAATTTAGCATCTAATATGCTTCGCAGTGATAGTAATTTTAGACATTGTAAAATTACAGAATGAATTTGTAATTAACAACATTTTAACATACATTCTTTTATTAATTACCAAAATAAATTAGGTCTTGTTTTAAATTGCTATCTCCCACTATTTTTTTTAAACTATATTACCCTCACTTATATAGTTCTAAAAAATCTAATCAAAGATTTGCTAGTGAGAATAAGGATCTCATTTCAAATGTATATAGCCTTGTGGTGACACAACAAACTATATATAAATAAATAGGTAGACAACTTTTGTCAATTACATCAACTATCTGACTCCTTTTCTTTTTGCCTCTTAGATTATTTTGATCAAATGGTGGCACATCCGAATCAAAATTATCCAAGTTAAGTCCCACCTAGCACTCCATATATTCAAAAAAGAAAATATCATCCTCCTTGTGTGACACAACAAAACAATATTGTTCAATTTTCTTTATAAGCATCAAATGTGATAAATTAACATCTTAAATACTTAATACTTGCCTTGTGGTGACACAACAAACTCATATTAAATATTTAATACTCTATTAATTTTATCATGCTAGAAGGCGACGTTCGATATTCCAAATATCTTTAAACGCTTAGGACTTAAAATAAAAATTGAGGGGTTTGTTATTAATTTGTCTCATCTTGTTTAGCGCACATGCACATATATATATAAAATACGCGTCATATTAATTAACATGCGAAGCATGTTTGCATAATATATAATATATATAGTATAAGCATGCACATATAGAATACTATATTCTACCCGGATTGATTATGGACTTTGATTCTAGTTTGGTTCACTAGAGCCACCAAGTGAACCAAAAGGTCAAATCCTAGGGGTGCAAACCATATACCCGGATCACCCTTTATGCACAATTATTAATTAAATAAAAAGATAAAGAATAAAATCATACCCTTGAAGATCGAGCTTCCTCAGGTACAAGTTCACCTCCAAATACTTTCGCGTTCAACTTGAATTCACCGGGTTTGGTTCCTTCCTTTGATCAACGTTAGCCACCCAAGTGTTTGGCCTCTAGAGGTGATCCACCAAGGAAGAAGAAGAATTCAAGAAGATGGGTGGTTGGCTAAACCCTAGTTTTTCTATCTCTATAGAAAAGGAGCGTACTCTCCAACCATTGGAATTATTACGTATTCTAGATATCTGATATAAGACTCCTCTTATAAAGATATCAAATAACCCTATAAAAATAAGGTATTATTTAATTAAACCCTTTTAATTAAAGGGGCTCCCTAATCTTATTAGGGATAATTAATTAAACTCCTTTAACTAATTTTCCTTCCTAATCCAATTAGGAATAAATGAGAGTACTTATATTAAATTAATTCCTAAACTCTTTTAGAAATTAAAATAATAATAATAATTGTAATAATATTAATAAGACTCCTCTTATTAATTTATATTTAATATTTCTAAAATATTAAATAATAAATATTAAGCTATTTAATTTATTCTATCACCATAGATTAAATTAAATATACATAACATATTATTACGATTATGCCATTAACTTCTTAAATAATTATTCTTCCTTTTATGGTGTGACCCTTTAGGTTCTCCATATTAAACCTATTATGAATAAATCAATTAGAATAATTCTAATCTTATTTAAATAAATAAATTAAACAATTAATTTATTTAAATAAATAATATTTATTCTACAATAGGGATAAGCCTCCCCAGCGATCAACAACGACTTTCCGGATAATATAGATTTCAACATTAATCATAAAAGAACCTTTGAGTAAATAGTTACTCGCACAATTCAATCCTTCCACCATACAATGTCCCAATTAAATATAAGACATTGAATTACTTCATCAAAGTCTTATTTTATTTAATTATATGTATTTCGATCCTTAAATGCATAACTCCAAATAATGCAAATTAGAAACTCCTTTCTAATTTCATTCTGCTTAGGCCAAGGACTACTGGGTTGTCATTTATCGAATCACATAGGACATTTCTCTTCTTTTAATAGAAGTGGTAGATTCTTTATTGATCATACATTATCTCCATGTACAACTTATTATACCCAAGCATACCCTTTGATATACCCTAAGGGTCTTAAGGAATAAGTCAAAGTATAACTCATCATACACAAGATACTATGATGATCTCAAGTCCAAGGATCACTTGTACTACTATCACTACTGAGAATTCCTATTGACAGCAAGTAAAACTCCATTAGGTATTCCTTAGCGAGCCACGTTCAAAGGAACTTATTCTCTAATAAGCACCTACATACTTGCTTTTAGTGTCTCCACACAAATGATCATGAGATCAATCATCCTCATCCAACGAAAGCAAGCAATGTATGTACCAATCTATCCGGATTCACTAATCCCCAATTTAGTAATCCAATGATTGGGAACTATTTTAGTTTTAAGCTTTCTAAGAATTTAGATCTCATTAGAATGATTATCATCATTATTCTAAAAGCATTGTTTAAAACTATGGGTTTATCACATATTATAAAACAGCATCATGTAGATAATTAAAAGCCTTTAATAAATTAATACTTTTTATTAATAAATGAATAAGATTGTTACAAAGTATATGCTTTATCATCAAACATGATTGGCTTGTATGCATACTACTTTCACAAACTTGGACAAAAATTACCAAATTGCCACTGGATCAAATCTTTCCATAACTATAAAAAATATCAGTTCAACAACCAATATATATATAATCAGATTAACAGTTGTATGAAGGTAATAAATGTAGTCAATAAGTAACCACCAATATAAAGAAACAATTATAAAACACAATAACATTATACGATGTCAATAAACATCTTACAAAGATCTATATACATATTAGGCAGTAACCAAGATATATGTAATTAGTAACCAAGATTATAAAAAAATATTTTACATTCATTTTACAACCAAAACAATCAGTAATGACTTTGTTATAAATTAAAGACTAACAGATGTATGAAGGTAACCAATGTAGTTAATGAGTAACCATCAATATAAAAAAATCAGTATAAAACACAGTTACATAATGCAGTAACCATGGTAATATTACACAGTAACCAAGCCTGCATTATATACTAACCAATCCAAATTAAACAGTAACCAACATATATTTACTAGTATCCATAACATAAAACATATTTTTTTCATGCAATTTACAGCAAAAACAAACAATATAAAAAACATCAATATGTACTTAAAGATCCAACAGTTGCAGGATGGTAACCAATGTATTTAATAAGTAACCATCAATATAAAAAAACATCAATAGAATATACATTTGAAATATACATCAACCAAATAAACATTATACAGTAACCAAATCAATAATAAACAGTAACCAATTTATATGTTCTTAGTAACCAGAATATAAAATATATTTTTACATGCATTTTGCATTGTCAATCATTCAACTGTATAATACACAATAACATTGTCAATCAAATTTCAGATTATAAACGATATTCCACCGACCAGTATATCAGATGAATAAACCTTTTAGTATGTTTTTGGTTACTGTTAGCTTATGGTCTGTAAAGTAACTAACTCAATGTTAGACAGTAACCAAACTACATAATGTTAGTAACCAGAACATGAACTGGGGGTAATATTATGCAGTAACCATTGCAATTTTACACAGTAACCAAATCAGCATTATAAACTAACCAAATCCAGATTAGACAGTAACCAACAGTTGCATGAAGGTAACCAATGTATTTAATAAGTAATCATTAATATAAAAAATATTAGTAGAATAAACTTTAAAATTATAAAGCAAGCAAATAAACATTATACAGTAACCAATTTATATGTATTTAGTAACCAGAGTATAAAACATATTTTCAAATGCATTTTTCATTCAAAACATTCATTATTCTGACTTTGTGACCATTTAAAAAGCGAAAAATTTGAGAAAGGTAACCAATAGACGAATACGTAGTAAACACGGGGTAACACTATGCATATAAATTGGAAACTCAAATACCTCAGTATACAAATTTGTAACGAATCAACAATCAGTGCAGTACGATCAACAATCAGTGCAGTTGCAGTAAGTTTCTGGTTACAGATCTTGAAGTTGTTGTCGATCTTTTATGTTCTTCTCCGATCTTAGAGTTGTGTCGCGACAAGAGATTTCGTCTTCTCCGGTAGATACGTCGTTGATCTGTTCTTCTCTGATCTTAGAGTTGCTATCGATCTTTTATGTTTTGTTCAGTTGCTTGAATTTAGGTGCGGTTAGTTGGAAGTATGAAAGTCAGTAACTGACGTGTAGGGAGATAATGATCCGTAATTTAGCAACGCAATATTATGTTGCGTTATTTTTATAATTATGTCGTGTATGTTTTATTTTGGTAAATACTTTCTAATTGTTGTATATTAGTGTTAAGGACCCTAAATATTATTCTTGTCCAAATAGTCCAAATCCAATGTTTTTATACTCGAATCGATTATCGAACTGAAAAAGGTGTCGGGTGGATGAGTTATTAGTCCAAGCAGTGGACGAATCGTTATTGACTCAATGATATCATTAATATGTAATAAATAATAAATAATTAAATATATTAATAATTATATATTATATATTATATATAATATTTAGTAAATATGTAAAATTTATAAATTTATTTTAAAAAAATTAAACATATTTGTACAATGTTTACTTTATACAATTCAAATAAATACTAAATCTATATAAAAAGAAAGATATTAAATTATGATCATAACTCAAAACTCAAGACTCAAGAGTGATAAAATCAAACACAAATAAACATAAATATCTGTAAGATACATTAAATCAAATTCAAAAAAAAAACTAAATCTATTTGTACAATATTTACTTTATACAATTTAAATAAAGAAAAATGATATATGAAAAACGTTAGTTTTGGGCACTATTTCAATTAACTGTTATCCAGCCGTCCAATGGAAGATCTAAGGACATGTGTTGGAGTCAACCGCTACTCCCTAAGGATAATTATAAAATAAAATAATTAATAAGTATAATTATTTTATTAATAAGTATAAGGATAATTATTTGAGTATGAATATAATATAAACTCAATCACTATTTCCTATTTATAATTAAAAATCATAAGACCATAATCAATAATTATTCTTATACATACTTATTTTATTAATAAGTATAAGGATAAGTATAAGGATAATTACTGATTATCCTTATAATTTTTTATTATTTAATCTATTTTACCGATTAATAAGTAGTATGTATAAGCATAATCAAGATTGTTAAAAATTCTTTTATGTTATTGCTTTTTTTCTCTAGCTACCAAATAAAACACTGCTTGTTTTTGATCAGCCGCCAGAGGGAGAAAGCGCCAACATAAAAGAATTTGGCTGGCCACTAGAGGGAGTAGCGGTTGGCTCCAACCCAGGCCCTTAGATTTTTCATTGGACGGTTGGATAACAGTGCCCAGAACTAACGTTTTCCATGAATCATTTTTCTTAAATAAATACTAAATTTATATAAAAAGATTAAATCATGATCAGAACAAAAATCTCAATTAAAGATACAATCAATCAAATTCAAAGGCTTAAATTAGCAACCAAAAAAAGAGGTAGGGAACCGGTAAAATCGTTGACCCGGTTACCGGGTCGACTGGTTCAACCTACGGGTCGCGGGGTCTGATCGGGTTTTGACCAAAATTGATTTTTTGTTCAAATCGAACCGGACTGGTGATCGATTTTGGTTTTTACCGGTTGAACCGACGGTCCGATCTAGGTCTAATAACCTTGTCCAAATCAACATAATGTCAGGAGTCTCAAATGTGTTTCAAATGACATGATATTAAATATTTTAATAATAATTAATTACCTAACCAATCACATGAGATCTATTCAACCAATATTATGGTGACAAATTATTTAAGACACTTTTTGAGGCAAAACTTGAGACTAACCTTTCCGGATAACATCATAATTTAACCAGTAGTCTTGGTGATGTACACTAATTTAGTAAGATGATTTAGTAAGATGATATTGTGGTCCATTGGTAACCTAGTATAGTTCACATACCTTAAGCTCATAGAAAGAACACCCAGTGCTACCCACAGGCCGCTACCCAACTATTAAATTCTAATTTATTTATTTTTCATTCATGATTTATTTAACTTTATCACTCCATTGGGTTGAATAAAGTTTACTTTTTTCTGCCTTTTATTTTTTATTTCTTTTTTAAAGAACTTATAAAATACGATTAAATTAAAAGATAGATTTCGAGTCGAGAGAGGTGCCAGGAGAAGATTTTAAAAAAATTACCTTTAATATTTTATAACATTTGCTAAATTTTGACTTTTGTTAGCTGAAGAAATAAGAAATACAAAATCCATACAAGGAAGGACATGTCATAGACTCATAGTGACCAAAACAAAAGGTTCATAGCATATTAGCATTACTGTATTACATATATAGTTTTACACGAATATTGTTGTTCTGGATATTGGCTTCCCTGCCTACAAATTCTACAATAGATAAGTCCATAAAAACAAGATATAAACTTATCCGTAATAACAAAATATAGTTCCCCAATAATAGTAGGCTATTCCTTAATATTGGTAGGTTTTTCTTCTTTCTTGAACCTAAAAATGCTAGGACCATATGTGGATTGCATCATATTTAGGAGAGGAATTGTAGGATAACAAATAAGGTCACGGGTAGAAGAGCCAATCCCACGATTGGATAAAGAATCCAAATGTTATTCAGGGCGAAAACTGTTGGAAATGGGTTTGACAATGATAAATATTAAAGCATTTTGAGGCTTAATTTAATATAAGACCCACACTCTGGAAATGTCGGGTCCATGCACCAATGCGTTCTCCTCCGCGAGGAGTATAACATGGTATATTTATGTGTTTAAATCTATTAAGAATTGAATGAGAAAATTGACTCCAAAGTCACGTACTTGAAATATTGTAAATTGCAAAAGTCTCACATAGGGCATTAGAGGGAAAAATGAAAAACATATATATGGGATGTTTGCTCAATGGGAAGGGCCCTATGAGGCACCCCACTTTTGTGGAAGGGAGAGGACCTAGCCAAGGCTTGGTGCAAACTCACACGCGCGCCGCCACCGTCCAGTTGGGTGGGTGCTACATATTTTTTGGACAAAATCTGTTTAATGTTTTATCAGATTTTGTTAAAATGCAAAAGGTTTCCCATTTCGTTCTGCTCCTTCCCGTTGCAGTATTCTCGTTCTCTGCAAAAACACTGTGCAATAAGTTTTTTCCGGGTTTTTCTTCATGCATGCATCATTACTATTCATTAGGTTCAGTACATAACATAGAATTGCGTTCGATGTATTCTTAATTTTGAAGTGCTTCTCATTAAGAACTGGAAATCCGTTTTATCTTGGGAAGCAATTATTCATTTAATCCTTTAGCACTAGTGAATGAATAAATTTGCTTTAAGGAGACTTTGTGTATTCAAAGGACTCAGATTTATATATTTCCAGAATCTGATTTTAATTCTGTATTGCTTTACTTTGTTATTATTATTACAGTAAATAAAACATATTAAATATTTCTATTATCACAGAACTACAATCTTAAAGCAAATTTACGATTCTGTAATTGTAGTACTATTTAATCTGTATATTTATGTGAACAGAAAATCGATTTTAAAACAAATTTTCTATACAAATATTATTCTGTAAAAATAGTAATTAAAAAGAATATTGATTGCATGTTAATATATACTATTCTCGCATGTTAATATATACTATTATGTTATTATATATATTATAGGAATATTATATATATTAGATGTTAAATGATTTATATATTCATTATTATATAAATACCATGTTAATTGATTGCATGTTAACATTTCATTATTCTGTTATTGTTGAAATATATATGAGTAATACAGTATTGTTAGTACATAGTATTAAATATATATTGAATGTTAGATATATATGGTATTGTATTGGATATTAAAAAAACCTGTTAAAATATATTATACAAATCTGTTAAAAGAAAGTTCCTACAACAAAAATTTGTTTCTGTTTGTTTAAGGTTTTCTTCTTTGTATGACAGAAATGGAATCTACTAGCTCCATCCCTGCTGTGAGTTTGTCTCATGGAGAAAAGTCTGAAAGGTTCAATGGAACTGATTTCAAGCGTTGACAACAAAAGATGCTCTTCTATCTCACAATATTGATTTTGTCAAGGTTTCTACAAGAGGATTGTCCTACTCTTGTTGAAGGAGAAACTGACAAGGAAAAAGTGGCTGCAGTTGATGCATGGAAACATGTTGATTTCCTTTGCAGAAATTATGCGATGAATTGGGCTATCTCGTCTGGTCTTCAGACTACAAGATTGACTGCAGGCAAGGATTGGTCTTGTTGATATAATATTTGAGAACATGGACCAATCTGAGCAGCTTCAGGTGTATTTACACATTTATCTGTACACAATATTTCCAACGTGTGAGCTCATCTGCATATAACAAGTGACTTACTACTAAACTAAGTTTAGAACAATGTTTGTGCCTGGGATCAGACTCAAAGCGATTAGCTTTTAAATATAGCATGAGAACTCGCTTTTGATACCAATTGTTAGTTCCCAAAGAGCCAATAGATCTGAAGGGGGGGGTTGAATAGATCCTTTTTCATTTCAAATTCTTTTCAGGTTTATTTTGTATTACTCATAATTTAGCATATGACAAACATAAGAATCTTTTCAAGCACAATGGAATAAGTAAAAGATCCCCTTCATTGATATATTCATAATCATACATACATTGTTCGTAGAGTCAGTTCAGTTGTAAGTAGTTAAAACATACATAGCAGTTATAACAGTTAATAGACATAATGTAAATGACATAAAGTAAAAGACACAAGGGGTTTTAAGTGGTTCAGAGACTCAAGCTCCTAATCCACTCTTCTGCTTTCAACTAGCAGGATTTCCACTAAGGAAGGGCAAGACTCAGAATCGCTAAGATTCCTTCAAGGCCGCCACTTGGGACTTCGATCACGAAGAACTCTTCAAGGCCGCCACCTTGGAACTCCTCTAGTTCCCTAGGAACTCTTCAAGCCCAAAGAAGCTTGAACTTCATTTAGTCCCTCCGGACAAGGACCCCTCAGGCCCTGGCTTCTCGTTGAGTTGTTTGTTTGTTGGAGTTGGTGCTGAGCTGCTAAGATGTCTTCATGCTCTGAACATCTTCTTTTCTTAGCAGCTTGGCGTGATCACCCTTGAAGTGCAGTTGAGTGTTGCATGATGCTCAACTTCTTCAGTTACTTAACCACTTCGGATGATCCCTTGATTACTACCTTTAAGATCATTCCTCTTGATACATGATGGCTGCACATGATGGGTTTCTAAGATGACTGTAAGCTCTTCTGCTAGGTACTCAGAAACTTTCTCATGCTAGCCACCATGATGACGTTTGTGATCTCCCTTCTTGATACTTGATGTCTTCTCATGATGGACTTGCTAAGATGATTGTGAGCTCTTCTCTATGGTACTTAGAGTCTTCCCATGATGGACACCAAGATGACATGATGCTCTTCTTTCTCTCTCAGCTTCGAACACTCTTCATGTAGTAGAACTCTCACTTCTACATTGTAGAACTCTCACTTCCACTTCTTTCTTTGTCTGACTCTAAGTGTTCTTGGTGGATCGTAGAGTGAGCCTTCGGAGTCACTATCTTACATGGTTTAGAACAGTCCACCGTTACTCCAAACTCGACAACTCCAGCAACCTTTGATCTTTGAAGGTCTAGCTAATTTATACTCCTTCCCAATCCTTCCGTTGGAAAGTAGCTATTGAAAGCTATTCAAACATCTTCATAGATCTTGAGTTGATTGAGGTAGACTGCAGATGTGACATGTCATAACTTTTCTGACACTAAAGTCTACTGTTTCACCTACCCCATCAGAGATGTCACTTTAATGTCTTGGGCAGGTCGAAGACTTTATTTCATCCTTCTGATTTCTAGATCAGAGGTTGTCCTTTTACATCGATGCTCTCAATAAGCACTTGTCCGAATATTACTCTTTAGATTGAACCGTTTCCAATGCTTCAGTCTTCAGCTATTCGAACTCTATGATTCTGATGCATGTCTTCAAAGACCTGATCGTAGTGTCATGTTGACTGGTAGAGACAACACTACGATCTTAAAGAGTGTTAATTGGATCTTCAATGTAGAACACCTCTTCCTTCTTTTGTGTAGTGCTTCAACACTTCTATTTGCTTCGACTGTTCTCAGATCCTGATGGCTTGACTCTTTGCTCTGGTCCCTTCTGAATATCAAGACACTTCAAATTTGTGGCGCGTCCAGTTCGTTTTCTCCTTGTGATCTCCCGTTCACTTATCATCAATGGACTGACCCAATGCTTAATCACTTTAGCCTTGTTCTTCAGAAGCTTACCAGTATCTCTGTGTGTACTCCATCAGTTCTTTCTTTGTTTGGCAAACACTACGATCCTGAATACTTCCAAGATCGTTGTCATCTTATCACATGATAGATACTGCACTTGCTAACTTTCTTCAGTCAGTTACTGATAAGTAGGTTTTATACCTACTTATCCGGTATCTGTTACTTGAATTATTTGCTTAATCTCATGTTTCTTAGTTGCCTTTCATGCATTTTGTGTTCGTTTTGTAGATTATATGCTTGGGAGTTGAAATCGCAAAGAATTGGTATGAAATCATAAAGAAAAACAATCCGGAAATCGTTTGGGCTTTTATTTTCATTTCATGTTCTTGGAATGGAACTTGGATTACATTGTAGATCTTCTTCTTAGCTTTTCGGAACATCTTGAATCATCAAAATTGGAGTTCGGGCGAAGAAGTTATGGCCATTTTTCCAAAGGACGTCAGAGTAGAAAATATTCCTTCACAAAACTGCCACCGGGGTGGGTGTACCAGCTCCAAAGCAGGCCCCTAGCCCGCCAAGGCGGGCCCTTTTCAAGCCTAGACCCCCGCCGGGGAGGGGGTAGCCCAGAAAATATGAATTTTATCCAAAGTTGAGTCCGGGAAGGATTGTTTCGATCCGATTGACTCAAGGACTTCCAAAAGGACTTAAAGACATGTAAAGAGACTTATAAAAGGAGGAGAATCACAAGGATTAAGGGAGATTAGAGACTAGATAGAGGATTCAATTAGATTAGAATAGAGTAAATTAGATCAAAATCATAGTTCTAATGTGTTTTGGAGAATGAAGCAACTTGGAGACCATTGAAGATTCAAAGTAGGAGCAAGGAGGGAGCATCAAATCTACAGACAATAGATTCTATCTTCTCATCTTCTTCTATCTTTAACTTTTAATGATTATTCAATTGTGGATTCTTAGTTTTAATTCAATAATCATGAACTAATTCTTTGTTTGAGATTACAATGGATCTTATTATATAGTTTATTTTAATATGATTCACTATCAATTATTATGTTCTATTGTGAGAATTGTCTATTGTGATTTGGACTTAATTGTTTAATTGCCTAGCTAACAATTACCGTGATAAACTATATAAACTCGAGAGATGAAGTATTGATTTAGATCTTATCATGATAGCATGTGTTTGTGATTTCTGCATAGATGGAATTCATGATTCGTGTTTAGGATAGAGATATGCCTTTACGCCATATGTAATCTTATAGAGAACTTGTGCTTTAAATCCTTTTTAATTGTAATTCACATAGAGATATAGTGGATTAGTTAATTAGGGTGTCTTGCTTAATTCTATCATCTATGGATTTAAGTGAGTATGGGTATTATGCATCGAGAGGTGGTTTTATCTGTTTTAGTGTTCTTGATTAACAATTCATGATAGAGAATAATTGATGAGAAGTGTGTTAACTTAAATGAAGCAATAAATGAAGTTGTGATCTTAAATCTCCGTAATCTTAATTTAACTAGTGGTAATTAGAAGTAGTTTAATTATATAATTTGAAATTCATTCGTTTAAATAAGATTGAGTTGGTTACGGGTTAGTACTTGGTGATTTTTATTAAACAATTCCTCGTGGGAACGATACTCTACTTTCACTTTATTACTTGTTGACCACGTATACTTGCATGTTGTGCGTAATTAGAATTTACCCAACAAATTTTTGGCGCCGTTGCCGGGGAATTAGTTTAATATTTTTTACCAATATTAATTTCAATCAAATTAGTCTTAATTTAAACATTTTTATTTTTATCTTTAATTCTCTTCCTATATTTCTCTCTTTTCAGGTACCATGGATGACTTTGCATATCAATGGCCATACACGAACATAACTCAACCAAGGGAAGCGAGGATTGATGGAGTCAATGCATTTTTTGCATTGTCAGCACAGATTGAGACACTTTCGAGGAAGTTGGACGCTTTTGCAGCACAACGTCATCAAAGTGTGGCGGTTACTTGTGATTTTTGTGCTGGAAATCATCTGAGTCATCAATGCACCGTCAGTTTTGAGCCAGTACCATATAGTGGTGATTACCTCAACAACTATGCTGAGCTTAACTATCACCAAGTTTGGGGGTATCACCCGAATTCTTCAGGGAGCTACATTTATGATGACCAATACTACGCTCGAAATCCAACATACACACCAGAATTTTCATGTCCACCTCCATTGCCACAAGAAGAAAAGCCAAATCTGAGGGATGTAATATTGAAGGGCATAGCAAACCTAGAGGAGATGAGTATTAGCCAAGAGCTGTCAACCAAAAATTTTAATAATTGGATGGAACAACTAGTCATTACCTCAACCAATGGTCCTCAATACATGGCTTCCGAGACTGAAATAGAAAATTCAAGGCTGGGGGAATTATTGTCCAAGTTCATAGCAGATGAGGAGAAGATGAGTAATCAAGCGAAGCCAAATCAAAATCTTACTGGATCGACATAGAGCAAATGACCAAAGTCAGAAGCAACTTTCCTCCAAACACTTGGCCTTATGACATGGATGACGAAATTGACGGAGAACCCGAACCAAATCTACGACTGGATGAGCCACAAGATATCGAAAGTGTGGAGACAATTGGGGATAATGAAATAAAGGTCGACGAAGATCTAAATGGGTCTCCACCAATGATCAAAGAGTCAGTCAGATTTGCAAAATCATGCCCACTTGGTAGTCATGTCGTCGGCGAAGCTCTTGATGACATAAGAGCGAGTAAAATTTTGAATCCATGGTGGGACGAGAAAGATAAGATAGACGAAGAGCCCATTGTGTGTGACAAGCTTCCATGCCCCAAAGTGATCACATACACAATGGAGAAAACACCTAGCTGTGGGACGTTCTTGATTAAAAGCATACCAAATTAGAGCATGCTAGGTGACTTTAATGCATTGGCCATCATAAATGGGAACCTACCAAAAGCTATATTATTTCTGATGGATGGAGGGTTCCTCAACTTTCGAAGAGGAATTGGATAGCGTTGACCAGACAAAGTCAGGCTGAAAAACTGTAAATCAAGCGCTGACTGGGAGGCAACCCAGGAATTTTTATATTTATATGATTTACTAGTTTATTTAGTAGATAGGAATTAATTTGTTTATTAAGTTCTCTTACCAATCCAAGTGCTATTCTAATCCATGTTGTCTCTCTTCATTGCATGTATTGGAGGTTCAATGGATAGGAAAATGATCGTCGCCGCCATCGCCACCATCACTTCACGCTTAGCTGATTACAGGGAAGTTCTCTTCTACTTATCGCTATATTCTTACAATGAGGATATTGTAATTGCTAAGTTTGGGGGAGTTTAGTTTGGTTTTTATTGCATGTTTAGTTTCATGTTTACGTTATGTTATTTTGCATATGTTGTTAATTTAGTTTAGGTTCATTATTAAAAAAAAATCAAATCAAAAATTCAAAAATAATAGTTAGTTACTATGTTCATCTTGCATGAGTCCAGCTGTTTGATATTTACAGTTTGTTTTGGCCAATGATGAGATTAGAATTGGGTAGACAAGTATAATACTGAATATTAGAGCTTTGATGTGATTTCTTGTTATGAATTGAGTATTTTTCTCGCTTTGAAATCGTATAATAAGAATAAAGACAAAAAACAACTTGTTGATTGATTGAGTTTAAATTGATACATAATGGGACTCTAAAGGATAATGCTAGTTTGAAGGAAAGAATGACAAGAACAAGTAGTGATGGCTAAAGTTAGACAAGAACTTAAGTTTGGGGGAAAAAGTGGGGTATATAAGCTTCTTTAAAAAAAGATATTGAGTTGAATAAATTGAGTTCTGTGGTGGGTCGAAAAGAAGCGTGAAATGCACTCCTCATAAACACAGGCGTGAGATGGAGCGTAAAACGCACTCACTATCCAAAAAGAAAAAGAAAAAAAAAGAATAAATAAAACAAAAATAAGAGCAAAAAGCCCCCGTAGATGAAAAATAAAGCATAAGTATCCCATGTTGACCCTCGATATTGGTAATTATTTGATTTTAGTCGGATCTAGCTCATTTTTGGATTCCTTGAGTTTACACTGTATGATGCCTTCGAAGAGACTTGTTATGTGTTAAATTTGACTTTATATCAGTTAGCATTGTTGTTGAGCACACACACACCATATTAGTGATAACAGTTTAAGATTTGATGATTGATTGAGAAATTACTGATTTATTTTGATATGATGTATTATCATGTTTACTTGATTTTTCTAAGGCCGGTTGAATAGATTTGTTTCTGTCATTACTGCTGGATTCGTAATCATGTAGATTAGTTGCATTGCATATCATTATTGTTTTGTGTTTTTGTTTGACGACAAACAAAGGTTTAAGTTTGGGGGTATTTGATAAGTAGGTTTTATACCTACTTATCCGATATTTTTTACTTGAATTATTTGCTTAATCTCATGTTTCTTAGTTACTTTTCATGCATTTTGTGTTCATTTTGTAGATTATATGCTTGGGAGTTGAAATCGCAAAGAATTGGTATGAAATCGCAAAGAAAAGCAATCCGGACATCGTTTGAGCTTTTATGTTCATTTCATGTTCTTCACTTGGAACTTGGATTACATTGTAGAGCTTCTTCTTAGCTTTCCAGAACATCTTAAATCATCAAAATCGGAGTTCGGACGAAGAAGTTATGGTCATTTTCCCAAAGGACGTCAGAGCAGAAAATATTCCTTCACAAAACCACCGCCGAGATAGGCGTACCAGCTCCAAATCAGGCCCCTAGCCAGCCGGGGCGGGCCCTTTTCAAGCCTAGACCCCCGCTGGGGCGAGGATAGCCCAGAAAATACGAATTTTATCCAAAGTTGAGTCCGGGAAGGATTGTTTCGATCCGATTGACTGAAAGACTTCCAAGAGGACTTCCAAAAGGACTTAAAGACATGTAAAGAGACTTATAAAAGGAGGAGAATCACAAGGATTAAGGGAGATTAGAGACTAGATAGAGAATTCAATTAGATTAGAATAGAGTAAATTAGATCAAAATCATAGTTCTAATGAGTTTTGGAGAATGAAACAACTTGGAGACCATTGAAGATTCAAAGTAAGAGCAAGGAGGGAACATCAAATCTACAGACAATAGATTCTATCTTCTCATCTTCTTCCTTCTTTAACTTTTAATGATTATTCAATTGTGGATTCTTAGTTTTAATTCAATAATCATGAACTAATTCTTTGTTTGAGATTACAATGGATCTTATTGTGTAGTTTATTTTAATATGTTTCACTATCAATTATTATGTTCTATTGTGAGGATTGTCTATTGTGATTTGGACTTAATTATTTAATTGCCTAGCTAATAATTACCGTGATAATCTATATGAACTCGAGAGATGAAGTATTGATTTAGATCTTATCATGATAGCATGTGTTTGTGATTTCTGCATAGATGGAATTCATGATTCGTGTTTAGGATAGAGATATGCCTTTACGCCATATGTAATCTTATAGAGAACTTGTGCTTTAAATCCTTTTTAATTTTAATTATGCATCGAGATGTGGTTTTATCTGTTTTCCAAACTTACTTTGGTGTGGACTTGTATTCTAAATACTGAGATGAACAACTCTTTTATTAGAGGTTTACACTTAGCGTTGAAATGGTTGTGCACAATACATTGTACGAAGGGTTGATCCCCCTAAGTACGTGGAGTCCTTATAGTCTTACGATCAAGTAAAGTTAAAGTTGAAAGATTACTTATAACTGTGGACATGATTCGTGGTCATTAGACCCTCAGTTGTATGTTTAAAAATATTAATAGAACCTATCATTCAGTTCTATGGAGCCTATTTCTGGCAAAGATTGTAATGTAGTAAAGTTATTCGTTCTTATTTCAAGTGAGCCTTGTTTGCTCATTCTTGCATATTAAATACTTATTACAGCTAAGGTTGAGAAGGTCAATGAACCTACTACTAGCAAAGGAAAGGGAAAAATGTACAAGTGATGAAGACTTGTAATTTTATTTTATCGTTATAGACTTTTGAATGATGTAATAACTTAATTTCCGCATTTGAATGATTGTAATTAAAGGTTAGATAACTTGGGAGATTTTTATTTAAGTTTAATCTTATATGGGCAGGTTTTTATTATTCAATTTTATTATGATTGGATAGTTAGAAATGAATGTTTTGATTAAGTGAACACCAAATCTTGAGGAAATGAAGTACCAGGATTTGGGGGTGTCACAGAATCATACAGTGCAAACTTAAAAATTTCAAAGATAGGCCCAACCCAACTAAAATTAAACAATACCAAATTCTAGGGTACATGCAGGATACTTATACTTTCTTCTTTTTCTTTTTTTTTCTAACACGGGGGCCCTTTTGCTATTTTCCCGTCATTATCCCCCCCCTTTTTTAGATAGATGGTTGGTGAGTGCACTTTACGCTCCATTTCACGCTTGTGTTTATGGGGAGTATTTCTCCTCAACCCACCACAAGACTCAACATGTTTCATTTTTTTTTCAAAGCTTATATACCCCACATAAAATCCCCCAAACTTAGGTTCTTGCCTAATTTTAGCCTTTACTGCCTATCCTTGACGTTTTCTCTTTCACCCTAGCATTATCCTTTAGAAACTATTTATGTATCAATTTGAACTGATCGGTCAACAAAGATGTTATTAGTGCTAACCTTTTTATAACAGTTTCAAACAAGTCCAAGAATCGATTCATAACATAATTTGTATCACAGTTCTAATAATCAATATTGTATTGGTTAACTTGTTCACAATCTCATCATTGGCCCATAAATAACATGAACTGCAGCACTGTTGGACATATGTAAACACAATATTTAACTTAATTATTTTTTCTTTTTTTTTTTATAAACAATGCAAAATTCTAACTACTATACGAACACCTAATCTATAATGGACACTAGAAATGAAAACAAAAATAACAAAATGCATGCAACTAAACAATTAAATCCCCCAAACTTAAGTAACACAATGTCCTCATTGGATAAAAATAAAATTAAGTGAATGAGGACTTCCCTGGAATCGCCTAAGTCTGAGGAGGTGGTTGGTGCTCTTCATCATCTGAATCACTTGGAGGAAATCGAGGCAGTGGGGCGGGTTGTTGATATGGATAGTGAGCTGCCGGATTGAAACTTTGGAGTGTTGTGTTGAGTGAGGCGAAAGATGCGTTCATAGCATCAAACATATGATATTGTCGCATCACCAATCGCCGCATTTCCTGGCGTGCTGCCCTATTGTGTGCATTCATCTGATTCTGGAACTCAAGGAACTGAGGACTGGATATTGCCTCGGTCTGCGGGACCTACTCGGTTCCTTGATCTCCCATAGCTTCATCCTCATCCCCCGAGGTATCTTCTACATTGACTTCGTCTTCCGATGCCGATGGAAAAATAAAACCCAAACCTCGTGGATGTGACTTACCACCTGCCCATACAGAGTACCGCGCTATCATTCTAGAATCAAGCAAAGTGAGCAGCATTTGAGTAGGCTCATCATCGGACCATCTCACCCCTGCATTGCGACACAACACACAGATGAGTGATGGGTGTGGCAAGCCGCCCGAAAACTTTCCATGTAAGCACCGGTGGATGGAGAAACTGATAATTGCCCCGACGTCAATGATGAAATCTTGCACAATTGCGTACAACAGTAACGCCTTCTCTTTGGTGATGTCCGAAGTGTGTTGGGACGGAAGCAATTTGGCACATAAAAAGGCGTACCATATTTTGCCATACCGGCTAAGGTCCTTGCTATGGAACACTGTACCTCCCTTTCGACCTTTGATCCACGATGTTCCCGGCTTTGACAAGTTCGTAATAACCTCCTTGTAGTCAGGGTCAAAATCCCTCAATTGTGCATACTGATACTGTCGTGGCACCCGCAACTGATAATAGGCATTGATTGCATCGTCACTGAACGGTACCATGCGACCCCGCACAAACACATTAAATGGGGCTTTGTCTTCGGCGTTTGTATAAAATTACTTGACGATGTTGACGACGGCCGGGACCGGATGCTCAATGAGTTTAAGCCACCCCTTTTGATAAATTTGAGCCATCATTTCCCTCGGGGGCCAATCCACGCTCCGGCGTAAGGGCTTTAGTAAGCATGTAATCATACCGGTCGGCGGCGGCGGCACTCACAAATTTTCGTCAATCATATGTTCGTGTCGATGGAGCGGACCTTGAACTCTCTCCCCTTTGGCGTTTGGAAGTCGGTTGTGAAGCCATTGAATTCCGGATGTTAAAACTTGCTAGCACACACTACCTTCGCCTTATACATGGTTCAGTCAATTTATCAAACACTTGGTGTGCACAGACCGTTCTTCCCCCAAACTTAGGTTGTTTCTATGGAATTCAATTGAGAAAAGATGAAAACTTGACACTAACGTAACTTACTCTCAAGTGTGCTATGTGTTTCCCAATTTCTTAAAGAATTCGACTTTAGTGGTGATGAATATGGGAAGTATGGGGTAGGGTTTATATAGAGGTGATGTAGGGTAGAGGAAGTGGTGGACTTAATGGTGTGAGATAATGGAATCTATGGGGTAGAAAGAGGGTGCACGGGATTTAGGTAGTGGGTAGGAGTAAGTTGGTATCGTGGGTAGAAGGTGTTCTTGCAATGGAGGCTAGGTGGTGTGGTTGAGGGAGAATGAAAGAAAGAGAGGCGTGTAAGTGGTGTGTTTTTTATTTAGAAGGCAGCGTGTGTGATGGCTATATGTCTGCCAAGGATTTGGGAACCCCGCCCCAGTGGGGGGTGCAAAGCCAATTGAGCCCGCCCCGGTGGGCATGCCCACTGTCTTCGGATTTTTGGTCCAAAATTTTGTGATGCAAAATTCTCTGATTTTCCTTCCTTTCTTGCCCGTTATTGCTCTTACTCACTTTTCACCCCTCCTGCAACCATAAACATGCAAGATGTTAGATTATTGACGACTTGGAGTTTGATTGAGAGTTTCAGCAAAACTTTTACTTGATAAGACCTAACTAATACTTAATAAAAACTACATCCTAACAATTAAACATGAACTACGAAAAATAACGAAATATTGGGTTACCTCCCAATTAGCGCTTGATTTTAAGTCGCTCAGCCTGACTACTCCCTGTTTTACTGTGTATCGGTGAGGGTAATGTCGTCGGCGTCCCAATTCGACTCGCCACCCCAGTAATGCTTTATCCGTTGACCATTGACCTTCAACGTTTCTAATGGATTACGATTGTAGAGTTCAACGGCGCCATGAGGAAATACTCGCTTTATAGTAAATGGTCCCGACCATCTCGACTTAAGCTTTCCTGGGAACAAACGCAGTCGTGAGTTGAACAAGAGGACTAATTGACCCAGCTCGAATGTTTGATGCACAATTTTCTGGTCGTGCCATCTTTTAACCTTTTCTTTGTATAGCTTGGCGTTCTCGTAGGCTTGGAGTCGGAATTTGTCGAGCTCATTTAGTTTGAGTAGCCTCTTTTCTCCTACAACTGCTTGATCAAAATTCAATTTACAGATTGCCCAAGAGGGCCTTTATGTCAGTAGCTCCACCCCAGTAGTGACATGCTTTTCCGACAGGAGTTGATATGGTGACATCCCGATTGGTGTTTTGTATGTCATCCTAGTAAGCCCATAATGCGTCATCCAACCGGCGTGACCAATCTTTCCGACTTTTGATTTATTTACTTTTTCCAATATCTTCTTAACTTCCTTATTTGACACCTCAGCCTGTCCATTTGTTTGAGGGTGATACGCTGTAGCCACCTTATGGTTAACCCCATACTTAGCCAACAAAGATGTAAAAGATTTATTGTAGAAGTGACTACCTTCGTCACTGATTATTGCTCTTGGCGTGCCAAACCTCATAAAAATGATTTTCTATAAGAATTTAAGGACTGCCTTGGCATCATTGGACGGTAGTGCTGCAACTTCCACCAACTTTGAGACGTAGTCCACAACGAGTAGAATATACTGATTGCTCAAGGACGAAGGGAAGGGTCTCATGAAATCGATGCCCCATACATCGAAGATTTCCACTTCAAGAATTGTTTGTAGGGGCATCTAATTCCGTTTAGATATGCTTCCCACCCTTTAGCATCTATAACATGTTTTCACGAATTGGTGGGCGTCTTTGAACAATGCTCGCCAATAAAAAACCTGGCTTGAAGCACTTTTTTGCATGCGCCACTCCCATAATGTCCCCCATATGCCGATGAATGGTATTTATGCAGTATGTTGTGCACTTCACTGTAGGGGATGCACCTTCTAATCATCTTATCAGAGCACTGTTTGAATAAATAAGGCCATCCCACATGTTCCACTTGACATCATGAAGAAACTTCTTTTTCTGTTGTCGTAAAGATCGTGGGAAGCATTTTGCTCACCACATAATTCGCAAAGTCCAGATACCACGAAAATTCTCGTGATTTAACCCAAATAGTTGCTCATCCAGAAATGACTCGTTGATTGCAGATCTATCTTCATCCTTTTCTCTAGATTTTCCAAATTTGATAAATGGTCAACAACTTGATTCTCCGTCCTCTTTCTATCTTTAATTTCTAAATCAAACTCTTGAATTAGGAGAATCCATCGGATAAGGCGTGGCTTAGCATCTTTTTTTGCTATTAGGTACCGAATCGCCGAATGGTCCGTGAAGACTATCACCTTAGTCCCGATCAAGTATGCCCGGAATTTGTCGAACGCGTACACCACTGCAAGCAATTCCTTTTCCGTGGTAGTGTAATTCATTTGAGTCTCTGTGAGTGTTTTGCTAGCATAATATATGGCGTGAAACACCTTGTCTCGTCTTTGTCCCAAAACAGCCCCAACCGCATAGTTGCTCGCATCACACATAAGCTCGAATGGCATTTTCACGTCCGGTGCGACTATCAAGGTTGCTGTAGTTAATTTCTTTTTCAATAGGTCAAACGCTAACTTGCATTCCGCAGTAAAGCTGAAAATAGCATCCTTCTCTAAAAGACTGCATAGAGGTTTAGCAATCTTAGAGAAGTCTTTTATGAACCTCCCAGAGAACCCAAAGATGCCCCGTAAAACTTCTAATACCCTTTAACTCGAGTTTCGGTGGAGGCGCTTTCTTGATCGATATCAACTTTGCTTTGTCCACCTCCAATCCTTGAGCCGACACCTTATGGCCCAAAATTATGCCCTCTTCAACCATGAAGTAACATTTTCCCAATTGAGTATGAGGTTTGTATCCTTACATCGCTGCAAAACCATGACCAGATTCTCTCAGGCAAGTATCAAAATTGTCTCCATAGACCGAGAAATCGCCCATGAAGACTTCAACATTCTTCTCCACCATATCTCAAAAAATAGCCATCATACACCGTTGAAAGTTGTTCTTTGCGCGCCAGATACAGCCCGAATGACATCCTCCTGAACGCAAATGTGCCATAAGGGTATGTAAATGTTGTCTTTTCTTGATCCTCAGGAGCGATGGCGATTTGATTATAGCCCGAGTATCCATCCAATAAACACTAAAACTCATGTGCTGCTAATCTGTCTAATATTCGATAGAAAAATGGTAATGGAAGTGATCTTTTTCGGGTCATTTTATTCAACCTCCTATAATCGATGCACACCCTCCAACCTATCACTGTCCTTGTTGGAATTAACTCATTGTCCTCATTCTCAGATCACCGCTATTCCCCTTTCTTCTAAAACAATGAACCGAGACTAACCCATTTATCGTCGAAAATTGGATATATGATACCTAAGATCCAATAATTTTAAATTTCCTTCTTGACCACTTCCTTCACGATTGGTTAAGTCGACGTTGATGCTCCACCGATGGTCTTGAATCATCCTCCATCGTAATCTTGTGCATGCAAAATGACAAAGCTAATTCCTTTATATCCGCAATCGCCCATCCAATCGCCGATTTGTGATCCCTAAGCACCCTCAACAACTTTTCTTCCCGCAAATTCTGCTAAGTCTGCGCAGAAATAATTACAGTAAAGAATTTGAATTGCCTAAATGCGCATACCTGAGATGTTTAGGGAGTGGCTTAAGTTCCAATGTTGGTGGCTCCTCTAATAATGGTTTCAATTTTTCTGCAGCTGTCTCCTCAGTGTGCAGAAGTTTAAATGGTGCTCTGAATCGGCTAACTCGTGGCAAAGAGTCTAGCATCTGTAATAAGTCCACAAATTCTGGGTCGTCTTTTTCATCATCCCCCAACAAGGTTGTTTCTAACGGATCGTTGACCAAACTCTTACTAATATCTTTGCTGGTGATTTGCTAAATTAAATCCATCCGAAAACATTCTTCCTCATCTGTAGGGTATTTCATGGCTTTGAACACATTAAATTTTAATTCTTGATCTTGGACTCTCATAGTAAGTTCTTCTTTTTGTATGTCTATGAGTGTCCTTCCCGTGGCCAAGAAAGTTCTCCCTAAGATAATCGGGATGTTTTTATCCTCGTCGAAATCCAGAATGATAAAGTCCGCAGGGAATATAAACTTATCCACTTTAACTAGAATGTCCTCTACAATGCCTCTCGGATATGTGACTGACCTATCCGCCAACTGTAGTGAAATATTTGTAGGCTTTGGCGCGGGCAAACCCAATTCTGAGTATATTGACAATGGCATCAGGTTTATACTTGCCCCCAAATCACATAAACATTTGTTAAACGACATTTTCCCGATCGTGCACAGGATAGTAAAGCTCCCCGGGTCTTTGAGTTTTGGTGGTAGCTTCTTCTGTAACACCGCACTACACTCCTCTGTTAGTCCCACTGTTTCAAATTCTTCCCATTTCTTTTCCTCGATGTAATTCCTTTCATAAACTTCGCATAACTCCTAAGGCATTTGCTCTAGGGCCTTTGCGAATGGGATGTTAATCTGGAGTTTCTTGAACACGTCTAAAAACTTTGCGAAATGCTTATCTGACTTCTGTTTTTGCACCCTCTGCTGAAACGGTGGTGGAGGAATAATAGTTGGCTTATTGTTTAACATTATTTCCTCGTCCTTGTTACCTTCCACCACGCTACTGTCATCAACTTTTTCCTCCGGTGTCGCTGAATTTTCTGCATTATTACCCCCGAGATGTTTTCCACTTCTCAACATAACTGCTTGACATTGCTCATGACTACCCTTCGGATTTCTCTCAGTGTCACTAGGTAATGTTCCTTGTGGTCTATTATTCACAGCTAACGCCAGCTGTCCAATCTGATTTTCCAAATTCTTGATCGACATCTCTTAACTTTTCATCACCATTATTTGATTTTTTATTGTTGCCTCAGCGCTAGTTATGAACTTCGACACCATTTCCTCGAAATCTGATTTCCTTTCCTGATGTTGAACCGGTTGTTGGTGACTCAGAAAACCAGGGGGATATGATGGTCGTGGAGCTTGAGTTTGCTGGTTATTGCTCCATGAGAGGTTTGGGTGGCTCCTATTCTCCTGGTTGTAGGTGTTTTGGTATGTATTTTGCGGAATTCTATTATAGTTCCCGATGAACTTGACGGATGCTGGATTAATTGAGCACTGCTCTGTAGGATGATCACCCGCACACAATTCACATACTACCGCAACTTCAAACTTGAGCCCCGCTATAGTATCAACCTTATCATTCATAGTATCAAACTTTTTGATAAAGGCGTAAATTTGTGTCAGATAGCTATCACCCCATCTAATTCCAAAATCCCACCATTTGTCAGGTTATTCTTGTTGGGCCTATCGTAGTTATTTGCCGCCGTTGTTTTAATCAAATTATAGACATCCTCGTAACTCTTAGCCATGAATGCATCGCCTGAAGCTGCATCAATACTGGTTCTGACATTCCCATTTAATCCGTTATAAAAGGTGTTCATTTGCAGCCATTTGGGCAATCCATGATGTGGGCACTTTCTAAGTAATTCCTTGTAACGCTCCCATGCCTCATATAGCGACTCCCCATTCTGCTGCTCAAACATCGTTATGTCATTCCTCATTTTAGCAGTCTTCGCCGTTGGGAAAAATTTGGCAAGAAATTCCTGCGCCAAGTCTTCCCACATAGTAATCAACCCCAGAGGCAGAGAATGTAACCAACTCTTCGCCTTGTCCCGTAAAGTGAACGGGAACAAACGAAGTCTCACTGCCTCATCCGACACCCCATTGTACTTGAACGTGTCACACATTTCAAAAAAACTGATTAAATCCTCATTCCGATCGTCATTTGCCATTCCCCCAAACTGAAGTGAATTCTGCATCATCTGAATGGTCCCAGGCTTGATTTCAAAAGTATTTGCAGCTATTGCAGGCCTAGTGATGCTCGACTACAGATCAGTCACCTTAGGTGTTGAAAAATCCCTCAATGCTTTCTGGTCTTCGGCAGCAATTGTTTCTTCCTTATCAGAATTTTTGAATTCGTTCCTCAATTTTTCAATCCACTTACTTAACCTCTGAAATTTCCTTTCAATGTCGTCCACAAAAGGAAGAAAGTCTGGATGTTTAGATCGTGTTTGCATAAACCAATGTCGAAAACCTGAAATAGGAAAAACAAAAACAAAAACTGTTTAAGTAAAATTGGACTAATTAAACTGATATCATAAAAATATTTAAAATCTCGATTAAATTGTCCCCGGCAACGGCGCCAAAAACTTGTTGGGTAAAATTAATACGCGTAAAACACGCAAGTGTACATGGTCAACAAGTAATATAGTAGTGAATAAAGTATCGTGCCCACGAGGACAAATTATCAAGAATTTTAACTTCACAATTATCAATTTTCTATTAATCCTAATTCTATTAAACTATTCAATTCAATGGTTTTAAAACTATAAAAACTAAATTAATAAATAAGTAAACTATCACAAAAACAACCGCTAATATCAAAATCCGGAATTTCAAACAATTAATGGAGAATTAGACTTATGATTTCACCTTGAGCTTCACTCTGATTTGCAAACCTTTATTCCAACTCAATTTAATATCCCAGTTTATTAATCAAGATCACGAAAGTAATACTAGCCACCTCTCGATGCACTAATATCATATTAACTTAAATCCACATTTAAGATAGAAACAAGTTAAACACCTAAATCAACCAACTCACTATATCTCTATGTGAACTGCAATTAAAGAAGGTTTAAGCGTAAGTTCTCTATCCGATTACATGTGATGTCAAGCATATCTCTACCTTAACAATAATAAAAAAAATCTGCTATTGACAAAATTCATGACACATGTTATATTAACTAGGTCTAGATTTGAATCTCCTCTCTCGATTCCATTCAAATCCACAAAGAATTGTTGATCAGGCAATTCATAAGTTCACGCTCGAATTAACATAGATAAACTGAGAATATATTATTGAATTGGAAATCAAAGCTATAGAATCATCGTTTCACCCAAGGATCTATCACAAGTCTAATAAGTAAATTAGTTCATAACGAATGAATTAAACACTGAACAATCTACTGAAACCATCCTTTCAATTACAAATAAATGACTAAAGAGAAGAAGAATAATGAAAACCCCTTCACGTAGCCGAGATTTGCAACCGTCACGATACTATCTGAAAATTACTCCTCCAAAGCTCGCCTTTGAATCCTGGAATTTATCTCTGTATTATGCTTCTTGTGTTATGTGATTTGTTGTTTTCTACGTAATATTCAGCTCTCCTTTTTGTTCTAGCCAAAATCTTCTATTATAGAGTCCAGGCGCCTAACAAAAACCAAAATAATCCAAGTCGCAAGAGAGTTCAAACAAGACAGAGTCACTTGCGAGATTCGGACCCCGCCTTTGCCACGGGGTATAGGCTCGAAAGGCCCGCCTCAAGGCATGGCTTCATTTGAAGATTTTTTCCGCTTTCATGAGTTTTTCCACTTCTGCTCCAGAACTCCGCCATTCTTCACCACTTGCATCCATGACCACCCTACACATAAAATAACACGAAATGAGTGAAAACGAACACAAAACACGAAGATAACTATGAATTTAAACTTGAAATGAATATCGATTCATGTATATAAAATCCACTTATCAGTAACCTTGACATGAAAATGTAAATATTTCATAATAAAATTCATACCAATATTTTGGTATAATGATATTGAAAGAAATACCATCATTTACGAAGAAAATAACATCCCTTACCTCAAAGAAACAGTACTTTTAACTGGAATATCATATATAATGTTGAAGGAAACTTGCACTGAATAGTAACTCTCAAAGTATCTAAATACTCACAAAAATACGTTCGGTATTATAGAGAGAGAACTTATGATTCTAATGTGATTTTTAATTCTAACTAAGCACCTTATTTATAGAAAAATGCCAGAACGCCAAAGCAGACTAAAATTTAATAAAATAATATTTTAATAAAAAAAATTCACGCACACCACTTGACCAAACTCAACACACCACCAGTGGGGCCCACTAAATTCAAAAAATTTCACAACAACCAAAAGTGAGGCCCACCCATATTTTTAATAAAAACATTTATTTCCAAAACTTTAATAATTCATAATAAATAGCCCTTTTTAGCAGAAAAATATGAATTTTATGTCAATTCCATAGAAAATTTAATTCTCTAAAACTTTGTAGAAGAAAGTTTTTCCAAATTCCAAACAGAAAATGACCGAAATCTACATACGGATGATTTTTAATACCTCCATTCTAACAAAATACTGATAAAACTCTTCAGCATTAATTCTTTCATTTATATCCACATAAAATAAATATTTTCTTATCATATAAATTAATAATTAATTATTCACAAATAATATTACAAAATCATAATAATGACAACCAGGTCGTTCCTAGAAAAGAGGGGCTTTCCGATAAGGATTTCTCCTTACTGGCGCGCAATTAGGTGACCAAACCCCTTTCCTAAACAGAACTTCCTTAAACATTGCCAATAATGCTATCTAATAATATTATTCAAATAATATGAATTATTAATCTGATAATGGGAAATACTATGTAGTGACAATTATTAAATCAACAATATTATAAAATATCAACGTAGCAATTATTGAATCAATAAAATAAAATATTGAACAGTAATTACTGTAACAATTATTGAGTAGTGCTTTCTTACGTAAGAATCAATAATCCAAAAATACTGTGCAATACCGTGTGCTACTATGCAACCACACGTATTATTGTACTTTAATCACCGGGTATTCCAACAGTGTTAACGGTAACAACTATGTCATTATTAATAAAAAAAAACTCATACTTGTCGTTTTTTTATCCGATAGTTTTCCATTATGGGGCCCATAAATGGTTGCGTCATCATACGAATATTCCCTGACATCAAGAATATTCCACGACCAAACGAATATTTCCCGACAACAAGAATATTCCACGACCAAACGAATATTCCCCGACAACAATGAATATTTTATAACCACATACTTATTTTGAAAATTTTGCACATTTCACCCATAACCAAAGCATTATATCAAATTAACACTTTATTATTCAAAATAATAATTAGAGGAAACTAAATTTTATTTATAAAAAGTTGAGGTCTTACAACTTCCCCTCCTTATGAAATTTCATCCTTGAAATTGACGTACGTACCTAGTATGTCGAAGAGGTGAGGATACCTTGTTTTCATATCAGATTCTAACTCCCAGGTCATTTCCTCAATATCGTGGTTACTCCATAAAACTTGGACTTGAGGTATAACCTTTGAGCGTAAAATATGTTTCTTGTTATCCAAGATTTTAACAGGTACCTCTTCATACATTAAATCTTCTGCTATCTCGTCTGATTCTAATTCAATAATATGGTTCGGGTCTTTCACGTATTTACGTAGCATGGATATGTGGAAAATATTATGAACACGAGACATACTTGGCAGTAAAGCGAGTCTATAGGCCACAGTTCCTATTTAATCGAGAATTTCAAAAGGACCAATAAATCGAGGGTTGAGATTTCGACTCTTGCTTATGAAATAACACATTTCTTGTACTTTCTTCTTCATATTCATCAGCTCTGGGTTTGTAGCTTGAGCAGCCTTAACTTTATCGATTAAAGTCGATTCTACTCGTATATTCATCATCTTCACGTGGGTCTCTAGAGTCTTTAACTCTATCTCCATCATTTGTAAGTTATACGAAATGGGTCTTTGTGTTAACAACATCGCACTCGTACCCGCATACGATCTTCTACTCAACGTGTCAGCTACTACGTTCGCTTTTCCAGGATGGTATTGAATAGTATGGTCGAAATCTTTCAACAGCTCGAGCCAACGTCGTCTTCGCATGTTGAGTTCTTGGAAGCTCTTCTTGCATTCCTCGCTCCATTCGAATTTTGTATCTTTTTGAGTCAGCTGAGTTAATGGAGTAGCGATTCGAGAAAATCCTTCCACGAATCTTTGATAGTAACCAGCTCAGCTTAGAAAGCTACATATTTCGATTACTGACTTAGGTTGCTCTCAACTATGACTCATATCCCAATCTTGGATAGCACGTCACAATGGCACCTATCAGTTTACCACCGTACGAATATGGCATCCCCTACGGAGAGTCTAGCTTCGGTGTATTCCACAAAGGAAGTCACCAACGAGAGGCTCAGGTACCAACTCATGTAGTTGGGTTTTTAACTCCTGAAGTTCAATAGGAGTAATTCGATATGGGGTTTTGAAAATGGGTTTTATATCGGGTTCAAGGTCAATACAAAATTCAATATCACGCTCTGGGGTAGGCCAGGAAGTTCTTCAGGAAATACGTCAGGAAATTCACTAACAATAGAAATATCATTCAAATATGACGTATTTTTGTTCAAGTCCATGGCATGGGCTAAGAATGCTTGACATCCATTTTTGAATAAACGAATGGCTTTAAGGCTTGATATGACAGTGATTGACTTTAGTGGTTTGGTTGCTTGAATTTGTATAACAGGTTGGTTAGGAATATGAAAACTAGCAACCTTACAAAAATAATCAATTTTAGCATGATGAGTGATTAACCAATCAATCCCTAAAATCACATCAAATGCAAGTATTTTCAAAGAGATGATATCAACAGGTAATGTGATGGTCCCAACTTGAATCAAGAAAGATTTATAAACAGTGAATGTAATAAAGGTTACTCCTAATGGATTTTCAACAGATAAGTCAAAGTCTAATTTCTCAAGGGTCAAGTTCAAACGTTGAGCACAAGCAGGGGAAATAAAAGAATGGGTAGAACCGGTATCTAATAAGGTATTGACTTCTCAAGAATTTATGATTAACTAACCCATGATAAATTCGTTCGGGTTACTCACCTTTTGAGAAGTCACAAAAAATGCTCTTCCTTAAACCACCGACTTTGTTTTATCTGTATCCGCCTTTGGTGCCACCGTTCCAGCTGGACTTGGTTTCACTAAAGGATAAAATCAACTTATGTGACCATATTTTCCACAACTAAAACATACCTTGGAAGGCTGTGAATAGTTTGGACTTATGTGTCCCTCCTCTCCGCATCTGTAACATCTAACTGGCGGTCTTTTTCCTCCCCTTGAATTTGTTGTTGGTGCTGTTGCCGATGTCTTCCCGTCATCGTTAAATCTTCTCTTCTTTAAATTTCCACTCGAATCAGTTCTTCTATTATCTTGGCCATGATTACCACCGAAGTGGTTACCATTTCTAGCATGATAATTTCCACCACGATGGTTATCATTGTTCCGATGGCCGTTGCCACCGGTACAATTATTATCGTGTTGTTGGTCATTTTTTTTGGTTGGGCTGACTTATTATCGCGCTCTAATAACTGAGCCCTATTCACAACATCTAAATATAAACAAAGTTTGTGAGAAATGAGGTATTGACGTATTTCGGGTTTCAAACCTCACAGAAACATTCGCGTCATTCTCTACTCATTATCAACTAAATGGGATGCAAACCAGGACAACTCGGCAAACTTAGCTTCGTACTACGACATGGTCATATTGTTTTACTCCAGCTTGATGAACTCTACCTCCTTCATGTGACGAATACTTTCGAAAAAGTACTTGTCGATGAATAGTTCTTAGAACTTCTCCCAATACATCTTAAGTGCGGCAGGCTGAGTACGCTTTACGGATTTTCACTAGTAATTTGCCTTTCTTCGCAACATGAAGGTGGCGAAGGGAAACTTTTGTTCCTCGGAGCATCCCAAGACATTAAATATCTTGGTAATCTGCTTTATCCACGTTTTTGTCGTAAGTGGTTCTGGTTTTCCCAAAAACTCTGGTGCTCCCAACTCCTTGAATTGCTTAGCGGGGACCATCCGTGAGTTGCCAATGTTTCTACCTGCATTTTGCACAGGAGTCTCTCTCGCCTGATGTTGCATAAATTGCAGAAAGCCTCTGAACATCCCATCGTTCATCGTTTGGTCGGTGTTGTTGCTTACATGAGGATTATTGCCTTCCTGATGCACGTTATCCGGGGTATTGATCAGCGGTGATTCAATGGTCTCGTGTGCTCCATTGCTCACCTCAACATTTTTAGATGCCATTCTCAAATACTGCCACAAAACAATGGTTAATTGACATGCCACATATTATCCCTATATTCCGATCGACCAATTAAATAACAAATAAGCTTAGGTAGGACACACTAACGAATGATTTACTCGTCTCTCCCCTCCTAGTTCTATTCCCAGATCTCCGCCAGAGACCATATCCCTAAGCTCTGATACCAACTGTGACGCCCTCAAAATTGGTCCACATAACCCATTCTAAGTCGCCAAATATACGTAAGTACGTAAACAACTACAAACTTCATTATTACAATTGTCGGCAAAATACGATATACACATATGTCATGTGAGTTTAAATACAAATATTGTCTTACAGATAATATCCAAACTCAAATAAGTCATCATTACAATTATCGATATAATATTTTACAAAATAGTGAGGACTCGCTAAAACAACTGTCCTGACCCATCACTCCACACCTTTACTAGTTCTCGTTATATTCTCGCATCGTAAGAAGAAAAAATAAACAAAAGAAAAAAGGGTGAAATTTCAATTAAATTTCAAAGAAAGAATATTATGACTAAGATAATGTAGAAAAATTTATTGTTAGCCTTCAATACATCAGATAAAATATTATGGACAAGAAGTTTTAGATCAATATTCGCAGCGGAAATAATAATTCATTAGAAGAGTTAAGTAGAGAATGAAGTCTACTATCTTCTATGATTTAAAAGTCTATCATTAATATTTTATCCCTGTAACATCAATCAATATACATCTTGAACCAAATATTCATCTTTGCCCTACGGACCAAAGATATTCATTTGTTCAGATCACCAATTTGGTCATGTTCATCTCAACACTGGCCCATCTTCAAGCTTACTTTTTACCAAAAAAAAGATATTCATCGAAGAATCATTCATCTCTGCATCTACAAACCAAAAAGATATTCATTAAGTATCACCATTTAAGACTGAGGATGATGAAAAATATCTTAAAGAAACGAATCCAATGAGATTAAGGGATAAAGATTAGGGATTCGTACTTTAGTTTATCTAACACTACTAGAAATTTGACATATAGCGACGAGTTATAGCGACGATCGGCACGGAACCATCGCTATAGGGTATCTAGTAGCAACGGTCAGCACGGAACCATAGGTATAAAGGTATTTTATAGAACCTCCCACTTTCCCCCGAATCATTTCAGTATCTTCGCTTCAATTTTTCCCCCAATTCCTTCTCATCTCCACACTATCTCTCTTATCCTAACCCACCAGCCCGAATCTGACTCTTCTTCAGCACAATCAAATTCTTCTTCATTTCCCAATTCCAAGTCCACCGATTTAGATTCCGGTACCGAAGCTGGCCTCCCGAAGCTGCCTCGATTTGTGTACTTGATTGCGGGTACTGAAGGCGACGGATTGCGCTTGAAACGAGTTCTTCAGGCTGTGTATCATCCTAGAAATTACTATTTGCTGCATCTCGATCTTCATGCTCCGGATGCTAAGAGAAATGAGCTTGCAAAGTATATCAAATCGGATTATCCTCTCATGCCCTAACTGGTAAAGTATATTGGTGTTGGTGTTGGGTGGTTCTGCCTTTCTTGAAAGTAACATGGAGGAGGAGCATTAAGGAAGTAATTTGGCTGATCCCAAAAGCCTAATTTCCTCCCAGGATCATCATGTTGCTGAGATAGATGGTGAGCAGATTTAATATATATATATATATATATATATATATATATATATATATATATATATCTTAATTGCTTATATAGAGTCTCAGGATCTTGCTCATTCTTATCCAACTCACCCTAGGTTCACTTTTTTTGAAGAACTTACCCCGATGTCTGGCTCGTTAAAAAATGTATTATTTGGTTGTATGACCGGCAACTGGTCACGGATCCGTCTGCTAAAGAGAGGTGAAATTTCGGGTGAATTGGATAAGGGCAATAATTAAGATCCTGGACCGCTTATATATATATATAGTATTTGCACTTGTGGTACAATATTTTTGTAGTAATATATATCTTAATTGCTTAATTGCTTATATATATATATTTTGTAGTAATTTCTCCTCCCTTGGGAAATTGTTTTTGCCTCCTTGGATGGATTTAGTATGTTTCTCAGTCTCTTGATTTATTTCCAATTTAAGAATATTATGTTTGTGTAGTGCCACCAGAATAACATTAATTATAAGGTTTATATATCAACCTTAAGCATATATAGATATTTTTGTGTGGTTATGGTAGTAATTGACGGGAGATATATATTCTGGTTTTGGTTGCATGAAACAGACAAGGTATTTGATGTTGTTGAGGTAGCTGGAAGGAATGTGATGTCGACAACTTCAGTTGTCACAACTATGGACTTGTTACAGATAGGTAAATACCTAGCTTTTTAAGGTGATAATCAAAGGTTGTCACAACTGGACATGTTTCACCTTTTTTGTTGCAAAGGTCGTTGTCATTCCAAGGCAAAATTAGTTATGTTTCACCTTTATCTTGTTCTGTGTTTGGCATTTGCTGTGTTCTCTTCATTCGTTGATTTAGTATTCCGGAGTTTAGTTAAAAGCAGTGGTTTTTGTAGTGGTATGGGTCATTTGAATGCTCAATAGTAAAAGCTTTGATTTTACAGTAGACTCACCACGTACAGTTATCTTGATGTTGAGTTTTGGACTAGAATTTTTGTGTGATTACATACCGTTGCTTTGATTAAATAGCGTGACATATGGTAGAAGGGGTGCATCATATATAAAGAAGTGTTTGTTCTGCTTGTTTGTCTATGTAATAGTATTGTGCCCTTTGTTAGTTATATAGCATTCATTCATTTCTTTTGTTTTTGTTTTTGTATTGTTGTTCTTCCATTGTTATTTCTTTGATGGAGGTACTCTGGATCTAATTTCAGTTTTCTTTTTCCTCAGAAAGGAGTGGACTGTGGGTGAAAGCATAGGAAACTCGTCGATGCCTCCTGTTGGTGGTGGTCTATACTCCAGCCTAGACGAGTCACTTTGGTCGTATGACTGAAAAGAAAAAGTAGATAAAGAAAAAGGGAAGTGACATATGACGGACTTAAATACGCCTACTGCTCCTGAAGAGGGAAAACATCCTCTTTTGGATGAGTGTTTAGAATACTGGATCCAATGTATCGTCCTTCTCTTCTTCTTTATAAGGAAGATTTACTTACATTAGTATGATAGAAATACACATGGAATACATGCGTATTTCCTGTTGGTGGTGGTCTCTTCTTCTTTCTTATTTCTTTAGTATATTAAAGTGGTTATAGATATATACCAATTATTGAAGAGCCAAATGTTTGGTTCATTAGTCCATATTCTTAACCATTCCCTGGTATCTATATGTGATGCATGCTTGGCAGTTGATGTACATATACATTAGTGTTCATTAGTTCATTTTCTGTTGTTATGATCATTACTTGTTGGTTTATCTATCCTATAAGATTGATTCATTATGAAAGTTATAGATTTTTGTTGTCCATCGGTAATAGCTTATGTACGTGTTTTCTATGTGGGTTGATAGGCTTTGTCAGCGACAGAATCAAGGGCTCTAAGATATGCACGTGAAGTAGAAAGGATTGGTCAAGTTGTTGCACTGGACAATGATAAAGGTACATTTAACTTTTCAGCAATGTTATGTTTGATAATGCCATTTGTAGAATGGTCTTATGCTTATTGTTTTAAAGGAGTATGTTGGCCTTTGTACAGTTTAGTACATATGCAGAGATATTGTATACACTTATCCTATGATTGTTATTTTCAGGTGTATGTTTTTATGTATGGTTTACACTTCAGAATTTTTAAAATGCATGGTTTGCTAATGTTCAATGATACTTGCATATAATCTGTTCAATGTTTTTTTGTTTAGGTCTTTGCATGTTTTTATGTATTCCTGTTGATGGTCTTCTGGGAATGTTTAATCTTCTAGTTATTTTGTGGTGTATATTATATTTTAAATTTCATTTGTCCTTTTTTTATTTTGGTTATTCTTCCAATTATTTGGTGGTGAATACATACACTATGATAGGTAGTTCCAATGTCAACATAGATATCTCTATGACTCTGCCATGTAATAGATGTTTGATATTCAACTTAATATCACTTTCACATATGTTTTGATTTGAACGGAACTTTTCTATCAATTTAGATCAGCTAGGCAGTAAGTTTACCATACGTACGTTGAATTGCAAATTGTGATCTCTCTGTATTCATGTGGATGTAAGCTAGTTCATAGAGCTGATATTCATCTCAAATTTATTCATCTCAAGGTTTCTCAATAGACATGATCATGTTTATTGCCACAATTCTTATATTTGTATAAAATAATTTGGCTTCATAGGATGGTGCTCCATTGTGGTGCATTGGCTTTCAAAAAGTTCTAAATCAAGGGACATCAATTCTTGGAGGTTGGTGATATTATTATAGTGGCAAAAATTTGCTGTGAATTTATTTTATGTATAATGCAACTTGCTCAGTCTGCAATGTCTATTAAGCAGTATTACAACTTGTGACTGGAACTAGATATTTAATTTGGCAAGTAAAAGGTTCTCAGACCTTGTTGATTAGTCTCTGTTCTACATTGGCCATTATAATTTGTAAATATTTCATGACCATTTAAAGAATGATTTTTAAACGTCTTCTCCTAATATTAGAACTTGCATCCAGGTAGTTATAATTTTGGTAATAGAAAAATCCAAATAGTTGAATGACTATTTTTTATATTTGTATTTGTCTGTTTTTTAAAGGCTTCTCGGAGTTTACTCTTGTACTAGTTTAATAACATGAATTTAAGTCGAAGTGGCAAATTATGGTCAGACTTGGGTAAGTTTAGTCATGGGCAAACCTGTGCTTGCTGGGTGGGTGTACAGTTCTATAACTTAAATAGGTACAGTTCTATAACTTAAATAGGAAGTCCCATTTTTTGCTTAACAAGTTGATATCCATTGAAATATTTAAGCTATATATCTCATTGGTTGTGCGCAGACTCTGCAGTTTCTTGGTCTGCTGTGTGGTAGTTTCTCTAAATATATGCCTTTTCTGGTTGTGGGTCGATTCACTGTGTTATGTGACCTATCAGTCACCCTTGCGTCTCTTCTATCAGAAACTAGCTGGAAAATAGTAGCAAAATATGTGGTCTTCTAAATGTAACTTCACATGTTATATTCTCTTTAACATGTAACTTGGCATCTAGTCTTTGTAATGCAGATTTGGAAGTTTTCATATTGGCCAAGTTTCTTTCGGTTCAATATTGAACCACTGGCTGAATTCTCTCAAGTAATTGTCAAGATTTTTGCCGTGAGTTTTCAGAATGAAATTTACTACTAGTGGTTTCAGAATCAAATTGATCTGAGAAGTGACAATAGTTGTTGCTGCACAAGCCAAGAAAATTATAGGGGATGAATTATTCAACTATTTTATTGTAATGTTGTAATATGAATGATTTTAAATGATGTATATAATATATTTTTATGTTTTATTTTATATTGTATTTGGGTTTGTTGAGTAAGTGTGCATTATTAATTTTTATTTTTTTTTAAATTTAAAAAGGATATAGCGACGGTCATCGACTGTAGCAATAGCCTTCAATGATCGTAGGTAAAGAGCAAATACATGGTTTTGGCATGACCTATAGTGACGGTCGTCGATCGTCGTTATAGGCCAAAAGACCGTCGCTATAGGTTTTAGTGACGGCTTCTACAGCGACGGTCGGCGATCGTCGCTATAGCCTATAGTGATGGTCTTTTGGCCTATAGTGACGGTCGGCGACCGTTTTTATAGGTCGATTTTCTAGTAGTAGTTCAATCAAGAATGAAGATCAGAACATGGATACAATCAAAGATAGTAACCATAATAGACAACTTGGACTAAGAATTTTTTTTTTTAATTTTTCTGTGAATTGTCGTATACGTGAATAGTAATTCCGACACAAAAAGGTAAAAATTCTACAAGAAAAATCATACTTCGTGAATAGTACCGTATTCATGAATAGTGTCGTATACGTGAATAGTAACCTCAACATGAAAATGTAAAAAATTCATAATAAAATTCATTCCAATATTTCAGTATAATGATATTGAAAGAAATAATATCATTTACGAAGAAAATAGCATCTCTTACCTCAAAAGAACAGTATTTCTGACTGGAATATCGGACATAATGTTGAAAGAAATTTGCACTGAATAACAACTCTCAAAGTATCTAAAATACTCACAAAAATACGCTCGATATTATAGAGAGAGAAAACTTATGATTCTGGTGTGATTTTCAATTCTAACTAAGCACCCTATTTATAGAAAAACACCAGAACGCTAAAGCAGACTAAAATTTAATAAAATAATATTTTAATAAAAAAATTTCTCGCACACCACTTGACCAAACTCAGCACACCACCAGTGGGGCCAACCAAATTCAAAAAATTCCACAACAACCAAAAGTGGGGCCCGCCCACCCATGTTTTTAATAAAAATATTTATTTCTGAAACTTCAATAATTCATAATAAATAGCCCATTTATCAGAAAAATACGAATTTTATGTCTATTCCATAGAAAATTTAATTCTCTACAACTTCATAGAAGAAAGTTTTTCCAAATTCCAAACAGAAAATGACCGAAATCCACATATGGATGATTTTTAATACCTCCATTATGACAAAATACTGATAAAACTCTTCAGCATTAATTCCTTCATTTATATCCACATAAAATAAATATTTTCTTATCAAATAAATCAATTTAATTATTCATAAATAATATTACAGAATCACAATAATGACAACCAGGTCGTTCCCAAGAAAGAGGGGCTTTCCGATAAGGATTTCTCCTTACTGGCACGCAAGTAGGTGACCAAACCTCTTTCCTAAACAGAACTTCCTTACACATTTTCAATAATGCTATCTAATAATATTATTCAAATAATATGAATTATTGATCCGATAATGGGAAATACTACGCAGTGACAATTATTGAATCAACAATAATATAAAATATCAACATAGCAATTATTGAATCAATAAAATAAAATATTGAATAAGAATTACTATAACAATTATTGAGTAGTGCCTTTCTTAAAAAGAATCAATAATCCAAAATTTTGTGCAATACCGCAGTATTCTTGTGCAATGACCACGCCAGACATCGCATTTTTTAACCAATTAAGGGTATTCCAATATCGTTAATTGTAGAATAACTACGCCATTATTTATAAAAAACTCATACTTATCGTTTTCTTCATCAAACGATTTTTAGTTATGGGGCCCACAAATGGTCATGCCCATCATATATGAATATTCCCACGACAAAGAAGAATATTCCACGACTAAACGAATATTCCCCGACAACAATGAATATTTTATAACCAATTGCTTATTTTGAAAATTTTGCACATTTCACCCATAACCAAAATATTATATCAAATTAACACTTTATTATTCAAAATAATAATTAGAGGAAATTTAATTTTATTTATAAAAAGTTAGGGTCTTACAAAGGTTGTCAACAGAGATGTGGTGTTCAATGAGAAACACATGCTGAACAAGTCCGAGAATGAAGAATCTGCAGCATGTGAGTTGTAGAAACACCCAGTTGAGGTGGAGCTTCCTAAATAGATTGAAGATGATCATCTTTTAGATCCCAAAGAGAGGTCCTATAATCTTGTTAAAGATCGGGAAAGGCGAGTCAGCAAACTAATGCAGAGATATGGGTTTGAAGACATGGTTACCTTTGCCTTGATTGTTGGTAGTGGAGATCCAACTAGCTATCAGAATGCTATTCAGTCCGAGGAGAATGATAAATGGGAGATAACGATGACAGAAGAGATGAAGTCTTTACAGAAGAACTAGACTTGGGAGTTAGTTCAACTTTCAAAAGGATCAAAGGCTATAGGATGCAAGTGGGTGTTCAGGAAAAAGGAATCTCAGTCAGATAAAGAATGTGAAAGATTCAAGGCCAGGTTAGTGGCAAAGGGATTCTCTCAAAGAGAGGAAATCGACTACAATGAGATCTTCTCACCAGTTATGAAACACACGTTGATTCGGTTGATCTTATCTATTGTAGCATCTTAGGATATGGAGTTAGAACAGCTTGATGTGAAAACAACTTTTCTCCATGGTGATTTAGAAGAAAAGATCTACATGAAGCAGCCTGAGGGGTTTATTGAACCAGGAAAAGAGGGCTTAGTTTGCAGTTTGAATAAGTCTCTCTATGGTTTGAAGCAGTCCACAAGATAGTGGTACATGAAGTTTGACAACTTCATGGTGGCTCATGGTTACTCTCGTTTAGAGTATGATCCATGTGTGTATTTCAGATCCCTTAATGTTGACTCTTTAATATTGTTGACGTTATATGTCGATGACATGTTGATAGCAGAAAAGAGAAAGTTAGATATTCTTCAGCTAAAGAATTTATTGAACAGTGAATTTGATATGAAGGATCTTGGGTCAGTCAAGAAGATCCTAGGTATGGAAATTCACAGGGATCGTCAGGCATGAAAGTTGTGGCTAACTCAGAAAGGATATGTGCAGGAGGTCTTCGAGAGGTTTAATATGAACAATACTAAACCAGTTAATTAGCACTCCATTGGCAGCACATTTCAGGTTATCTTCACAATTGAGCCCACAGACAGAGGATGAGGTGGAATATATGTCCAAAGTACCGTATGCAAATGCGATGGGTTGTCTAATGTACGCCATGGTATGTAAAAGGTCAGATATCTCACAAGCAGTCAATGTGGTTAGTAGGTATATGGAAAATTCAGGAAAAGAACATTGGAATGTTGTGAAGTGAATTTTTTGTTATCTAGCAGGTACAACCAATTACAATCTTATGTTTGATCGTGATACCGCAAGAAGTGAAGTTACAAGGTTTGTTGATTCAGATTATGCTGGAGACCTAGATGCAAGGAGATCTACGACAGGGTTTGTATACACCTTTTGTGGATGATGCATATGTTGGAAGTCAGTGTTATAGTCTACGGTAGCATTATCAACAACAGAGACTGAGTATATAGCATTGACAGAGGCAAGCAAGAAGGCTATGTGGCTTAAGGGACTAGTTGAAGAACTAGTTTTCAAGAAGGGCAGTATCCAGATTCAGTGTGATAGTCAAAGTGATATTCATTTAGCAAAGAACCAGGTGTTTCATGCCAGAACCAAACATATAGATGTTCGGTATCACAAGATTCGTGAGTGGCTGAACAACGGTGACATTGCAGTTCGCAAAGTTCACACAAAGGAGACTATTGCTGCAGATATGCTTACAAAGTTAGTTACAACAGAAAAGTTCAAGCACTGCTTGGATACTTAATTCACTTCGTCGAATGCTGAGTTCGTGGTAGAGTATCCAGGGAGAATATTACATTCACAGACACGAAGAAGTTCACAATATTTGAAAAATGCAAGCCAAGGTGGAGATTGTTGAAAGTTGTCTTGCATTAGCCTTCCCCAAATTCTCTTCCCCTCAGACTTTGGAATTTAGCATTCCCCATTTCTTGTTCTCCCATCCATATTTCTCCTATAAAAGGGAGTTTGGGCTCCTCATTTCAACATACCACAACAACAAGAAGCTTAGAGAAGCAAAAAGAGTTAGAGAGTGAGAAGCTCAGTTAGAGCATTTTTAGAGTGAGGGTGTAGAGAGAAATAAACAGTTATTTTTATAGTGAATTTTTGAGATCTCTCCCCGTGGTTTTTCCCAGTTAGGTTTTCATTAAAATTTTTGGTGTTATTATTTTTTATCTCTTACAGTAGTGTGTTTGTATTTATCTTAGTGTATTTGTGTGAGCCTGATTTCTCAACAATAATCATGGATGTTATAGAAAAGAAAAGGGCAACCAGACCTATTATTAATCTATTTGGCAAGGAATAGAGATAATCAATGGTTGCATAGCGCGAGGTGAGGATGGATAAGAATATCAACAAGGTGCAAATAGATGAGAATAATGCGAGTGCATTTGATATTGCAAATATAATAAAGGCTGCTCCACCAGAGAATATTGGGGTTCCATCACCTTTATTACCTCCCGGTACTGTGATGGCTGCTGCAAACGTTGTTGTACCAATGATTGTTGTTGCAACTGTACATGAATTTGCCATGCCAATCATCCATTTCCTTTCGTATACCTCCATCTTCTTGTGCTCCTTTTGAAATACCTCTAGAGGCGTCATCCCTTCCTTATTCTTCTGTTTTTTATGTTCATGCCGCACAAGCCCCACTTCCTGTATTAAATCAAGTGCATTTTGAATTAGTTTCATGTTCAATTCAGTCATCCTCTGTGTAACAATCTTCCGCCTGCTTGTCAGAGTGTTTAAAAAATTCAATAAAATATAGTACGACTTTGGAACAGAAAGATACCTGAAACCACTTCAACTCACGCTGCATCTGTAGAACTGCACTAGAAACAAGATCGAGTTAGTATTGCAGCGCTCTATATCCAGCCAAATGCAAGATATTGTTATCATTGATGTTCAAGAGCTTTGATAAGAAGCCTAAGGATTCTCCAGCTAGACCATTAATGACATTGAACACATTTTCATGACAGTACATAACTACAAGATGGAGAGCAGAGTGCTTATCTTCATCAACATAATTAATTACACTGGGAAATGACTTCAAAATCTCTTCTACAACTTCTGAAATTCCATATCGTGCCGCATAGAGGAAGGAATTAATTAATTACTAAAGTTTCTGAGGAAGATACGTCATACGCGCATGAGTTCCTTGCACAAGCATAACATGAGTTCCATTGCCTGAAGATGCAACACTTTCGTTCTTCTGATATTCTTCAATTGTGGCACTGCAATGATATTAATGAACTCAAGAATTATTGAAAATTATAATCACTGTGTGTTATAAGTGGTAACTTCAGCATTTTGTACCTATGATGTCTAGGACTTTAGAAATAAATCTACTGCACACTGCAAAAGAAAGCAAACTTACCAGTGAGTGATTGAAAGAAAATGAAAATAGTGAAACATAAAAATTCCTGACAGTAGCAAATACAACCGCACGACTAGGGTGCGTTAAAAAATAATATTCTGAATTTGTGGTTACCTTTTATTGCTGCCACATGCACCACCAATACTAAATTTATAGAAAATATATAGGGTATAATTGAAAACATAAAATAATCCTCAAAAGATGTAGTTTTAAAAATGTAGGTTTCCAATTTAGTGACCGAGGGAGTATTTTGATAAGTGGTCTTTGTTGTTTTTTTTTTTTTTGAAAAAAAAAACCTCTTATGTGCTCATAGGAATTAACCAATTCCTTTCCTTCTACAACTTAAGCTATTAGAGAATGAGCTAAAAGTATAGTCTGAGCTTGGAGGAAAGTTAATTTGCAAGAGCGAGATGTGAGTGGCCTGTAACAGTCCAAGGAGAGAATAAAAGAAAAGAATTTAAAATTTATAACAGAAAAGAGAGTGAAAAAAATGAAATTTACTTTATTTCTTGTGTTTGTGAGTTTTGAAAGAAAATTTTAACTTAAAATAGTATATTACTATCTTACCCTTATAAGATAATATTTTAGAAATTACTATAAGGATACTTTTGGTATATTAGTATGTCAGTCTTTAGTAAATTTTCTTTCAAATCTTTCAAACTTTGAAAAGAAATTTTTAAAAAAATCTCCTTCTTTTTTTTTTCTCTCTTTCTAAAACTCACAAATACGAGATTTTTAATTTTCTTTTCCTAAATTTCCCTTCGTCTCCTTTCTTTTGTCTCCTTTTAAAAACTCAAAAACACAGTATAACTGGTGAATATTGACTATTATTAATAGTAACAGGTTTGGTAATGCCTCAAATTTTATCCCATAATTAAGGCACATTTTAATAGGAGTATTATTATGGATCCTACTTTAATAACAGTAATATTAGGAAAGGAGCATTATTTTTAATAATCCCCAAATTTATTAGTTGAAGGAAAGATATGATCAGTGCTAGCATCTATTAAGAGTTCTTATGTGTAGTTGTTGAATAATATACAAATTACTGGGAAAATCTTATGTTGCACTTAAGTCGAAGGAAATCATGGTGATGATGATTATGAAGATGGTAATGATGATAAGGAAGATGACCACCATGAATAATGACGATGAAGAGGAGGAGACGTCGATAATTAACAATGTTAAAGTATTTAATTAAAATTTCAAGTTAGGGGAGAGATTATTGGATATCTTTTTCGAATCGTATACAGAAAAAGAGATGCATATTATTGGGATTTGCTCATTAATTTCAATAAGACTAGTCACAATTAAGCGAACTTGAGCATATAGTGTGTTTTTCTTCTTATTATTCATATAATTTCTGTGTTATTGAATCAAATATTAGATCTTAAATCTAATTAACATTATCATAGGAGCAAATATGATAGTTTAAACTTATAGAGCAATTGGTAGCTACATAGTTTCTTTAAGTTATGCACACCCGCTTTCAAGAAAATGCACACACTGCATTGTAAATAATTTAAATAGGACAAGTGTCTTGCAACATACCAAATATTGGGTCCTTCTTGTTTAGTTGCATAAAATTTGGTGCAGGGGAATTTTTTTCACCCAGTTGGGACATGGTTATTTGGGCCTGTGGATTATGATGAGCTGGATGCCTCATAGAGATAGGTGGGCTTGGGCCTGCGGTTGTTGAAGTGAACGGAGATTTTATGGGATTAAGGTTCCTAATTATATTTGGACTCTAACTTTGGAAGGAAATACTATGGATCCACTTCCTTAATTATAGGAGATTTGATACAATCCTGTTAAGGGTTGGTCATTGGTTGGGAACCTTAACTTGATTCGGAGAAGGATTGCATTATAGGTGGTGAGATCATTATAAATACAAGGCACTTCATTAATTCTAAGGTACATGCAATTTACTTTTCTGCACTAGAGCATTAAGCCTCCATTATTAACCTTATATCAGCCTGTACTTATTCTCATACCAGAGCTATCCCCCGACGGCCCAAGCCGTTAAGCTTTTGGTGTTTACTCGTTTCTGTGCAGGATTGGACGCGCTTTGGTGATTGGGGCTCGTGGACGGATCTTGGTGTTAACATTGGCGCTAGAAGGAGGGCTTTTCTAGTGTTGCTGAATTTCAATCACGTTCATTAACGTCCTACATCAGAGGTTATGGAGAACAGTAGGACAGTTACCAGTGAAAGGCAGCCGACGACGGCAAGTTCTTCTCACCAGAGAGTATCAATAAAGGATAGACTGGGGCCATTAAAGAGTGTCCATTACATACTTGGGCCACAAGGCGCCCCAACAGGGTCTCAAGCTAGAGGCCATGATGATGTCAGGAAGAAGTTTTCCACCGGCAGTAAGGGACCTGGTAATGATCGAAGAAGGGTAAATGTAACGAATGTGATTTTTATAATTAATTAAAATATTTATTTGAGTTAGATAAATATTTTAGTTAATTTATTTATTGAATAATAAATATTTGATGTTGGTTGTTATGGCTTAATTTAATTAAGCATTTTAATTTGATAGATAATTTTATAATTGATGTGCATTTTATTATTAAAGTTTAATTGATTGTACTAATAAAATAATTTTAAATTATTTAAGTGTGACATTAGAAATATGTTATATGTCATAGTAAAGTAATAATAGTATATAATGAATAGCCTAACCATTGTATTGCTTAACTAATGATGGAAAAGTGAGGTTATGCTACTAAGATGGCTTAATGTGATATTGGTCATGCATGTAAGAGTTTTGTAACATAAGCCTTATGTTATTAGTGGGGGTTACTATTATATTAATTATTAACATAACTATTACCCAAATGAGGAGTTACACAAGAAGAAATCTTAGAGTTTTTTTATAGCAAGAGTCTTGGTGGAAGAGAGAAATAGAGAAATTGAGAGAGATAGAGAGAAATAGAGGAATTGAGATGAGCTAGAAGAAGAAGAAGAAGAAGAAGAAGAAGAAGAAGAAGAAGCTAGAAGAAGGTAACTTCTAAACTCTTATTTAATCTTTGATTTTTTTGGGTAGATTTATGTTCTAGGGTAGTAGATCATTCTTACTCTTGTTTGTATTGGTTTAATCTTGGATTATCAAGAATCAAACAAGAGGATTGAAGAAAGAAAATGAAATGGAAAGAAAATTTGAAGAACAAAATTCGTAGGTTTTGAGTAATTGTGGACAGATCTTGTGAAATTCATACCTCTTTGGGTATAATGAGTTAGAAAGTGAGCCTTCTATCAAATCGAAGATATGGAAGTAAGCTATATTCTGAAAGTGGAATCACATGAAAACTCTTTGTAGATTTCTTGCAATGTCTATTTTAGTAAGGCTGATCCGAAGGGAAAATAATCTGCCTGAAAAAATCAAAAGCTATTACGCTTCTCGACTTTGAACAATTCATATAAATTCGTGTGTTTTGAATCTGAAGAAACTTTAAACTGAAAAGGTGTAGATATGGAAGTTTACTAGCCAGACTTGCGAGATTGAGCCATTTTATGGACCGGATCATGTCTGAAATAAATTGTTTAGTAAGGATGTCCAGAAAATGAAATATTCTAGACTAGTTGATGAATTGTAGAATCTGGTTTAGATGGATAAGGGTCTGACTTTAAGGCCTAGATGAGGTTGTAGTACACTGAGTAAGGGTTAATTCTATATAAGAAGGAACAAAAACGGACATGTAACGAAGGAGTTACGTTAAAAACGAAAACAACGTTTTGTTAAAGAAATTGTGAAGATGAGTTTTATAATTCTGTTTGAATGTGATGGTATATTTTGATGATTAAAAATATGTTTTGACATATGTAATGAGTATAGATATGTGTTTTCATATTCTATGCATAATTAATCATTTAAGATCAAGAGTTGAGATAAGTTAATGTGTGCACATAACGTGCTCGATAAAATGCCAAGAGTAATAGTGTTTCTAAACTTTGGTATACAAAGTGTCTAACTAATGGCTAATATTGGATATCTGAGTATGAAAAGATGATAATACAAGAATAATAATGGAAAGAAATCGAAAAGGGCAATTTTTGATTTTTGAAGGAAAATTAAACATGTAAACAATGTGTTGAATATGCATTTTTGAAACCAAAGTGGTATAATAAAACGGTGTGATATACACATTTAAACTACAAGTGCGATAGTCTAGCATGTGTGGTGATGAAAATGAAAATAAAACCGAGTTGCATATAAAATAGTTAGATGTCTCAAAGACATTATAAAGGATAATAAGATAAAGTAAGGTCTTAGAATAAATTTGACCATGAGATTGAGTATTGATTTTATTTATTATCAATCTCACATACAATATAGGTTGTGCAAGGACGCCAAGTATTAGTGTGTTGGTAAAAAACCGATAAAGGCAAGTCTTTCCGCTTCTAAAGAGTACCTTAGGCTACCCCAAATCCGAGGTGATAATAAATAGACAATGTCTATAAGAAGAGAATGATAAAGAAGTACTTCAATTCCACGATTTGTGTTCACAGATAAAATATCATCTATCTATCTACCCATAATAAATGCAAGCCATGCAATAGATAGAATAAAAATCTTCCCTTAAGGGTTACAACATCTGAATAATAATAATACAATCCAGTGTTAAACTAACCTTAAACATCTTATCGTATGAATCATAAACAAATAAGTCTTAACAACATCATTAAATCAAGTCTTAAACAAAATACATCATCAAATAAACAACAAGTCTTCATCACTTGCTAACTTTGCCTTGCTTTTACCTTTACTAGTGGAAGGTTCATCGCTTCTTTCGTTCTTAACTGCAATGTTATTATTAAGCAAGAGTGAGCACTATTGCCCACAAGTATAATAATGAAATAACAGTATAATAACATGCGAGTAAATCAAAGACATCTGAATAAAAGCTCAACTTTTGAATCAAGAATGAATAACAAGAATCAAAAGAATTCTGAGGGTCATAAGACCTTGAACTATGTCCTAGGTTATCAAGGGTTATACTTGAAACCTTTAACAGTCATAAGACTATGGACCTTTCTACTTGTACTTAGGGGGATCAACCTTTAGTACCATACTGTGCACAATATCTTAACGCTAACGCATAAGTAAATCCCTTTGCAGGGTTGTTCATCTCAGTTTGACATTCGAGTCCGCACCAAAGGAAGTTTGGTTTGGATAATTTATCAAGGGTTCTGAAATTTAGAACGCTCATCAACTATGGACTAGTCGAATCAAAGGGTTCGCTAGTCTAATAAGGTTTAATAATAATGATATTCAAATTGAATAATAATCTTAGGAAGTATACAATAGGACAATTATTGTATAACTGAATCATGCTTTGAAAAGATAATCAATCTTTAATATAACATTTGAACTTGAATAATAGTAATGATAATTTACTCGAGGTAAATAATAAACTTGAACAATAATGACAAGTAGGGTTAGGAAACTTGCCTCGTGCGTAGGCTAAACGATTACTACTTCCGTTCACCACAAATCCTACACACATACCATATGTATTCATGACATTCATTAGTTACATTTTCACTTAATTATTTAATATAAACTCCACTTTATTTAACAAATCATTACCCTTCTAATTTAATTACTTAATTAAATTAGAATATTTTCATTCTCTTACTATTATTACACTCGAATAAATTATTTCATAATAATTTCCATCGAATATTTATTTTATTCAATAAATATCTCAATTAAAATATTTACTTTATTTTATAAATATTTTAATAATAATTTTTATCGAATATTTATTTTATTCCATAAATATCTCAATTAAATATTTAATTTAATAAATAAAATAATTTTCATCGAATATTTATTTTATTCAATAAATATTTTAAAATATTTAATTTTTTTATAAATATTTTAATAATAATTTTCATCGAATATTTATTTTATTCCATAAATATCTCAATTAAAATATTTAATTTATTTTATAAATATTTTAATAATAATTTTCATCGAATATTTATTTTATTCCATAAATATCTCAATTAAAATATTTAATTTATTTTATAAATATTTTAATAATTTTCATCAAATATTTATTTTATTCCATAAATATCTCAATTAAAATATTTAATTTATTTTATAAATATTTTAATAATAATTTTCATCAAATATTTATTTTTTTTTTTTTTTTTTTTTATTTTTATTATTATTATTTTTTTTTTTTTGATCGTTTGGTGGGTAATTTAGTTTAGTAATACGCCATAGAAGCGAAGTTACCAGTGCTCATTTTCTGCGATTTAGTTCGAGCTTGCTAATTCATGAACATAACAAGGCCAAATTAGGCCAAAAATCAATCACAGGTAAAATTATACATGAATATGGCCATAACTTCCAATTAGTTATTTTTACACCTTTTAGACTTACCCAATCATTGTAATACATATATAATCATTACTTAACCCATCTAGCATGATTTTTAACAAGTTACAACACATAATTTGCAAAATCAACACATTTACTTCCACTGTTCTTGATGTTCTTGAAGGTTTTGAAAATAAAACATGAAAATTGTCACTACGGATTCGTTATAACACCGAATCCGTTTATTTAAACTTTGGTCTCTTCGTATCAACATGCATAACAACATACAAGTGTAAAATTTAGGGATAATATACGATCAATACATAAAATATCACGTATAAGGCCATAAGGCCAAAACCCATACTCTGTAATTTTGTAGAAATCATATACGACATGTTTTCATGAATTTGATGATATGGTTTACATAATATATATAATTAAACACGATTTGATATGTCATAGCACACATACAACCCATAATCATTACTCCTAACCCAATTACAGAGGTTAAACCAAAACTTTAAAAGCCATTTTCATGAAAACTAAAAGACGTGAAGTAGAAATTGGGAAGGAGGAGATTACCCTGAGTATAATTTAGAAGAGGTGATCAATGATGATCCTTTCACAACAACCTGTTGATTACACACTTACAAATTTCTCTCAAGCTTCTCAATTTTCTCTCTGTAAGTTTTCTATTCTCTCTGGCTTGTTTTCTAGACTTAGGCAATAATGAAGAATGAAAAGAAGAATACGTATTATAAGAATTCAACAGACGCGCATAATGGTCAGTTACTCCAGTAGTGGGTAATTGCATCCAACTCCCCATAGGGCCTTGTTTGGCTAGATTAATAGATTTCAAAAATCATTTAATTTAATAAAGCTTTATCATATAGTTTAATTCATGTCACACCCACTTTTTACAATAATTCATATATCTTATTTAATATAAATAAAATATAATAACTTCTCGTAAATTCACATAGTCATATATTTAATTTTCTCATTAATTAATAATGTCAAATTATTAACTCTCTAATTAATAATTAATTTAATTAAAATAACATCATGCTTAATTAAATATTTCATTTAATTCAATAAGCTCAATTAATTACATACTTGAATAATAATTATTCTCCACATTAATTTAATAAATGTAACACATATAATTAAATTAATCTACCACAATTGCATCAAATAATTATTTAATCCAATAATTAAATCATCAAAAAATATTTATTTAATTCAATAAATATTAAAATTAAATTACAAAAATCTCGTTCGTCACATCTTTCCCCCCTTAAAAGGATTCTGTCCCCAGAATCACGACTCAATAAATTCGACCCGTTACATTCTCCCCCCTTACAAAGATTCTCATCCCCTAGATCGCTACACATAACTAAGTAAATAAATGAGGGTAGTTCTTCATCATATTCTCTTCGAGTTCCCACGTAGCTTCTTCAGCGTTGTGGTTCCTCCAAATTACCTTAACCGAAGGTATAACTTTATTTCTGAGAACTTGTTCTTTTCGGTCAACAATTTGGACAGGAATTTCTTCGTAAGATAAGTCTTTCTCAAAATGTAGGGGTTCATATTCAATTACATGTTTGTAATCGGCTTTGTATGGTCGTAACACAGAAACATGAAAGACGTTGTGGACATTCTCGAGTGCTGGAGGTAAGGCTACCTCGTACGCAACTTCTCCGATTCTTCTCGATTATTTCAAAGGGTCCAATGAATCTTGGGCTCAATTTCCCTTTCTTTCCAAACTCGATCTTCCCTTCCAAGGAGAGACCTTCAAGAAAACATAACTACACGATTCAAACTCGATATTTTTACGATGTGGATCAACGTTTTTTCTGTCGATCTTGAGCCGCTACCACCGTGCTTTCTGGATCACTTTGACTATTTCGATGTCTGCTTGTACCAATTACGCCCTAGCAATTGTCTCTCACCAACTTCATCCCAAAGAAAGCGGAGTTACGCACTTTCTGCCGTATAACGCTTCGTAAGGCGGCATACCAATACTAGCGTGGTAACTGTTGTTGTAGCCGAACTCTACTAATGGTAGGTGATCATCCCAATTTCCTTTAAAGTCCATCACACATGCTCTTAGCATATCCTCTAATGTTTGAATCGTTCTCTCGCTCTGCCCATCTGTTTGAGGGTGGTAAGCTGTACTCATTCGCAATTGCGTACCCATGCATTCCTGAAGACGTTTCCAGAAATTTGATGTGAAGCGCGGATCCCTATCTGAAACAATTGATACCGGAACTCCATGCCTCGAAACAATCTCTTTTACGTATAGCCTCGCCAACTGATCTAAGTTGAATCTTATTTTGATCGGAAGGAAGTGTGCAGATTTCGTCAATCGGTCAACGATAACCCATACTGCGTCGTAGCCTTTCTGAGTCGTCGGAAGGCCAACCACGAAGTCCATTGTAATATGTTCCCATTTCCATTCTGGGATCTCTAACGGTTGTAGCAATCCACTCGGTCTCTGATGTTCTGCTTTTACTTTCGACAGGGTCGACACTTGGCAACACATTCTGCAACATCACGTTTCAAATTCGGCCACCAGAAATGTTGTCTAAGATCTTGGTACATCTTGGTACTACCAGGGTGAATCGAATATCGTGAACTATGAGCCTCGCTCAAAATATCTTCCTTAATCTTTTGTACTGGCGGTACCCAAATTCTACTCTCAAATCTCAATATTCCTTCCTTATCCATCTTAAATCTCGTTTCGGTTCCTTCAGATATCTTCTTTGTCACCTTTATACATTCTTCGTCCTGAAGCTGAGCCTCCTTCACTTTATCTAGTAGAGTTGTACCAGATTGCATCTGAAATAGCTTCTCATCGATCTCCATAGGATACTTCACTTCCAACTCCAGTTTCTCCATTTCTGAAATTAGCTCCTCCTGAGCAGTTAACATCATCAATTTCTCACGACCCTTTCTACTTAAGGCGTCGACAACTACATTTGCTTTCCCCGGATGGTATAAAATCTCACAGTCGTAATCCTTAATTAATTCCAACCATCTTCTTTGACGCATATTCAAATCCTTCGTGTAAAATATATATATTTGACTCTCTTGTCCGTCCGTATATATTTCACACTTCTCCCCGTATAGATAGTGCCTCCAAATTTTCAAAGCAAAAACAACTGCAACTAACTCCAAGTCATGGGTTGGGTATCCCTTCTCGTAATCCTTCAATTGTCGTGATGCATACGCAATGACTTTGCCATTTTGCATCAGCACACAGCCAAGTCCTTTATGCGACGCATCACTATAAACAACAAAATTTCATGTATCATCCGGAAGAGATAACACAGGGTCGTACTCAACCTCTTCTTCAATTCTTGAAAACTTTCCTCACACTTATCCGTCCAAACAAATTTCACAGCTTTTCGAGTTAAATTCGTTAACGGAGTTGCGATCTTGGAAAAGTCTTGTATGAACCTTCTATAATATCCCGCCAATCCAAGAAAACTTCTTACTTTCGACGGCGTTCTCGGCTGATCCCAGTTAATCACGGCTTCTACTTTGGATGGATCTACCGAAATTCCGTTTTTATCGATTACGTGACCAAGAAATTGTACTCGCTTCGATCCAGAATTCGCATTTCAAAAATTTAGCGTATAACTTCTCCCTTCTCAATACTTCCAACGTTAACCTCAAATGTTCTTCGTGTTCTTCTTTGGTTTTGGAATATACCAAAATGTCATCTATAAATACCACTACTGAATTTGTCCAAAATGGCTTGAACACACCATTCATTAGTCCCATAAATGTCTTTGCAGGAGCATTCGTTAGACCAAACGACATTACTAAAAATTCATAGTGATCGTATCGCTTTTCGAACGTTGTTCTTGGTACATCCTCCGCCTCACCTTCAGTTGATGATAACCGCTTCTCAAGTCTATCTTGGAAAAGTATCTTGCTCCCTTCAACTGATCAAACAGATCATCGATCCTCGGTAATGGATATCTGTTCTTAATCGTAACCTTATTCAGTTCTCTATAGTCAATGCAAAGTCACATCGATCCATCCTTCTTTTTCATAAACAACACCGGCGCTCCCCACGGCGATACGCTCGGTTGAATGTACTTCTTGTCCAACAATTCTTGTAGTTGTACCATTAATTCCTTCATCTCTACTGGTGCCATTCGGTATAGTGCCTTCGATATTGGAGAAGTTCCTGGCGCTAAAACGATTATGAAATCTACCTCTCTATCTGGTGGAAGTCCTGGTAAATCGTCTGGAAATACGTCGACGAAATCCCTCACAATCGGTATCTCTTCTACCTTTGGATTCTCTTTTCGACTGTCGACTATGTAAGCTAAGTATCCTACACAGCCTTGTCTCAACAGCTTCCTGGCCTGCATCATCGTCAGACAACTCGCTTGTCTAGGCGACTTGCTACCATAAAACACAACCTTTGACGGAGTCATAAGGTTAATACGCTTCTTTTGACAATCAATTACAGCCCCGTAATTGAATAACCAATCCATTCCCAAAATAACGTCAAATTCCCCAAGTCGAATAGGAATAAGATCTACGTTCATGATATTACCCTTAATATCCACTCTACAGTTCTTATGCGTATTTCTTATAGTGGATTATTTCTCTTTCGCAATTTCTATGTTCATGGGGTAATCCAATTCATTCTTAGGCAAATCTAAATTCTTGGCAAAATCATCGGATATAAAGGAACAAGTAGCACCCTAATCAAATAATACGTAAACATTAACTTTATTGATCAGAAATGATACCGACACCACATCACGGGATCGAATCGCATCTCAGCACCGTCATGTTGAAAGTCCGGTGGCGGTTATTTTTGGTTTGTTGCGGTTGGTCCGGTGATGGTTAAGGCATTTCCACTGTTATTTCCCCGGTTTCCTCCTGATCCTGACCCTCCCGATCCTTTCTTGGGACAATCTCTTGCCAGATGGTCCTTCGAACCACAAGTAAAACAAGCACCCTTCTTTGGGTTTGGACAGTTTGGTGCTATGTGGCCTTCCTGACCACAATTGTAGCACACTCTTTTTCCTTTCATACAAACTCCCAGATGGGCTTTTCCGCAAGTTGGGCATGCTTCGATTCTTTTCTTCTGATTACCTTGCTGATTCCCCGATGATGAGCTGTCGTTCCACCTTTTCTTCTGATTGAAATTTCCACCTCCTGTGCCACTTCCACTGGCCTTGTTATTAGTTTCACCTTCATTCTTCTTCTTCTTTTGATCTTGATTATACTTGGTCACCACATCGCTTCCTCCTTCAGCGAGGATGGCCTTTTCCAGTACTCCGACAAATGTGTTTAGCTGAAACATTGATACCTTGCTGTACACCCAAGGCTTTAGTCCTTGTTCGAATCTTCTGGCTTTTCTCTCGTCAGTGTGTACTTGGTAGGGGGCGAACCTTGCCAACTCGTTGAATTTAGCCACGTAGTCAGGTACACTCATGTTTCCCTGCTTCAGTTCCAGAAATTGAACCTCCATCTGATTCTGCGAACTAGTTGGGAAATACATTTCGAAAAACATCTCTTTAAATCTTTCCCACGTAATCACGCCTTCACCTCCTCGCACTTTGTTTGCTTGCCACAGAGTAGCTAGCCTCGAACTTCAACATAAACGTTGCAAAAGCGGTCTTACGGTCTTCTAACCCTACCAAGAACGTCGAAAACCTTCTCCATTTCCATAACCCACGTTTGAGCCTCGATTGGGTTCATGGAACCTTTGAACTCTGGCGGTCCCACCGCCTTGAAGTCCTTAAACGTTGTGTTTGGTGGAGCTTGAGGTTGGTTATTCATGGCTCCAGTCAGTAAGTTCACCAACTACTGAATGGGATTAGCGTTGGCATTATTGTTATTATTGGTTGACTCTTCCTGAGCCGGGTGACGTTGTTGTCTTCTCCTTGGCGGCATTTTTCTGTTAAATAAACGCTTATTAGAACTTTATTTATTTCTCTAAATAGTTAAGGCATTACTTAACAATTTAACATATTCATTTAACACATCATCTCAAACAACTTGATATATTTTCATTCAAATCAAAAGTTTTAACATTAAACGATAGCATAACTGCTATTTACATCAACTATCCTGGAATAAAGAATCCACAGGATTAAAACATTCAAATATTCTTTCGTTCATAAACACGTCAGAATTTACATCTAAAAACTAATTAAGTTCTTTACATAATTAAGCAAATCATATCACTGCCGGTTAAGGTGCTGAATAGCCTTGCTACGCTCCTCTTCTAAGATGCGATACATCGTCCTGCGATCCATCATGTACAATGGTAGTCCTTCGAACTGGATTGGGTACCTCAAAACTCGATCTTGGGTCTCATTCATTGCCTTGTTAAGTGTAGAGTACGTTTCCCCAATCTTCGCTTTCTTTGCACGACTATCATCCTCTCGCGATCATCTCGACGCGATTCTCTTACCCAGCCTTCCTCTCTCTATATGTTCAACCTTTTCGGAGGTTTCCTTCAGTTCCTTCTTCAGTTTCTCTATCTCCTCGGTCTTATCTTCAGTTTGACCCTTCTCATGGACCAAATCCCATTCTACATTTGCCAGTCGAGAGTGAAGAGTCGAAATCTCCCTCTCCTTCTGCTCTAGAGTAATATGCTGAATAACCGCTCGCTCAGTCAAATCCTGGACCTCGTCTCGTAACTCCACGTTACGGTCGTATAACGTGTCATACATCTCAGCATCAACGGTGTACCGTGGTAACTCCTCTTCTTCCTCTTCCTCTTCCTCAACAAATTCCTCCTCAGGATCCTCCTCAGGATCAGTCTCGGGCTCATGCTCCTGACCAACAATGGTGATCAATGGAGATGACTCCCTCTGTACCAGCTGCTCCCTAACGACATGAATGTCTCGGGGCTCCTCCTCTGTCGGTACTATAGGTACACGGGGTTCCTCCTCAGTAGGTACTATAAGTACTCGGGGTTCTTCCTCCCCAGCTTGACTAGCTTCTCCAACATTCGACATCCTGACAACAAAATTTTAAGTTTTAGTTACTAAGTCGTATCATCTAACGCATACTTTAACACATAAACACATAAGGTCTTTTATTATCTTTAATGAATTACATAAATTCATTTCTTATAACTCGATAAGAGTTTTCCATCACTATCTTCTTTCTATAAGGCTACTACCTAAGGTTGTTCCCCCACCTAAGGTTCATAACCTACAGCTTTGATACCAACTTGTGACACCCCCAAATCCGGGTACTTCAATTCCACGGGATTTGGTGTTCACTGTACAAATATCATCTATCTATCTACCCATAATAAATGCAAGCCATGCAATAGATAGAATAAAAATCTTCCCCTTAAGGGTTACAACATCTAAATAATAATAATACAATCCCAGGTTAAACTAACCTTAAACATCTGTGCGGAATCATAAACAAATAAGTCTTAACAACATCATTAAATCAAGTCTTAAACAAAATACATCATCAAATAAACAACAAGTCTTCATCACTTGCTAACTTTGCCCTTGCCTTTACTAGTGGAAGGTTCATCAGTTCTTTCGTTCTTAACTGCAATGTTATTATTAAGCAAGAGTGAGCACTATTGCCCACAAGTATAATAATGAAATAACAGTATAATAACATGCGAGTAAATCAAAGACATCTGAATAAAAGCTCAACTTTTGAATCAAGAATGAATAACAAGAATCAAAAGAATTCTGAGGGTCATAAGACCTTGAACTATGTCCTAGGTTATCAAGGGTTATACTTGAAACCTTTAACAGTCATAAGACTATGGACCTTCTACTACTGCATTTTTTGGGGGATCAACCCCTTTCAGTACCATCACATGCACAATAATATCTTAACGCTAACGATAAGTAAATCCCTTTGGGTTGTTCATCTCGGTTTGACATTCGAGTCCGCACTAAAGGAAGTTTGGTTTGGATAATTTATCAAGGTTCGAAATTTAGAACGCTTATCAACTATGGACTAGTCGAATCAATAAGGGTTCGCTAGTCTAATAAGGTTCAATAATAATGATATTCAAATTGAATAATAATCTCAAGAAGTATACAATAGGACAATTATTGTATAACTGAATCATGCTTTGAAAAGATAATCAATCTTTAATATAACATTTGAACTTGAATAATAGTAATGATAATTTACTCGAGGTAAATAATAAACTTGAACAATAATGACAAGTAGGGTTAGGAAACTTGCCTCGTGCGTAGGCTAAACGATTACTACTTAGCTCACCACACAAATCCTACACATACACATACCATATATGTATTCACGACATTCATTAGTTACATTTTCACTTAATTATTTAATATAAACTCCACTTTATTTAACAAATCATTACCCTTCTAATTTAATTACTTAATTAAATTAGAATATTTTCATTCTCTTACTATTATTACACTCGAATAAATTATTTCATAATAATTTCCATCGAATATTTATTTTATTCAATAAATATCTCAATTAAAATATTTACTTTATTTTATAAATATTTTAATAATAATTTTCATCGAATATTTATTTTATTCCATAAATATCTCAATTAAAATATTTAATTTATTTTATAAATATTTTAATAATAATTTTCATCGAATATTTATTTTATTCCATAAATATCTCAATTAAAATATTTAATTTATTTTATAAATATTTTAATAATTTTCATCAAATATTTATTTTATTCCATAAATATCTCAATTAAAATATTTAATTTATTTTATAAATATTTTAATAATAATTTTCATCAAATATTTATTTTTTTATTTATTTATTTTTTATTTTTTTTTATTATTATTTTTTTGCCTAAGGGTAATTTAGTTTGGTAACGCTTGCGTAAGTAAGGGTTACTCTAGCTCATTTTTCTTTAGCTTTCATTCTGTTCATAGATTCATTGAAACATAACAAGGCCAAATTAGGCCAAAAATCAATCACGTAAAAAATTATATACTGAATATGGCCATAACTTCCAATTAGTTATTTTTACACCTAATTTAGACTTACCCAATCATTGTAATACATATATAATCATTACTTAACCCATCTAGCATGATTTTTAACAAGTTACAACACATAATTTGCAAAATCAACACATTTACTTCCACTGTTCTTGATGTTCTTGAAGGTTTTGAAAATAAAACATGAAAATTGTCACTACTGGATTCATTATAACACCAATCCGCTTTATTTAAACTTTGGTCTCTTCGTATCAACATGCATAACAACATACAAGTGTAAAATTTAGGGATAATATACGATCAATACATAAAATATCACGTATAAGGCCATAAGGCCAAAACCCATACTCTGTAATTTTGTAGAAATCATATACGACATGTTTTCATGAATTTGATGATATGGTTTACATAATATATATAATTAAACACGATTTGATATGTCATAGCACACATACAACCCATAATCATTACTCCTAACCCAATTACAGAGGTTAAACCAAAACTTTAAAAGCCATTTTCATGAAAACTAAAAGACGTGAAGTAGAAATTGGGAAGGAGGAGATTACCCTGAGTATAATTTAGAAGAGGTGATCAATGATGATCCTTTCACAACAACCTGTTGATTACACATTTACAAATTTCTCTCAAGCTTCTCTATTTTCTCTATGTAAGTTTTCTATTCTCTCTGGCTTGTTTTCTAGACTTAGGCAATAATGAAGAATGAAAAGAAGAATACGTATTATAAGAATTCAACAGACGCGCATAATGGTTAGTTACTCTAGTAGTGGGTAGCTGCATCCAACTCCCCATAGGGCCTTGTTTGGCTAGATTAATAGATTTCAAAAATTATTTAATTTAATAAAGCTTTATCATATAGTTTAATTCATGTCACACCCACTTGCACAATAATTCATATATCTTATTTAATATAAATAAAATATAATAACTTCTCGTAAATTCACATAGTCATATATTTAATTTTCTCATTAATTAATAATGTCAAATTATTAACTCTCTAATTAATAATTAATTTAATTAAAATAACATCATGCTTAATTAAATATTTTATTTAATTTAATAAGCTCAATTAATTACATACTTGAATAATAATTATTCTCCACATTAATTTAATAAATGTAACACATATAATTAAATTAATCTACCACAATTGCATCAAATAATTATTTAATCCAATAATTAAATCATCGAAAAATATTTATTTAATTCAATAAATATTAAAATTAAATTACAAAAATCTCGTTTTACTCTCAACGCATGGTGACAAATGTGTATGTGTGGACTTGGGACACCGACACATCGTTACCTGTTGAGATATGATATCACTAAAACTAATTTTCAAAGATTTTTGAACTGTTTAAAGAATAGTCTATGCTAATTGTTTTAGCTAGACGAAAATGATTTGAAAATATCAAAATGTATTTTATATCATTAATGCATCATGGAACCTGGTGCAAAGATGATAAAAACAATGGAGTTATCAATGCAGAATTTCTCAGTGTTGGATGTGATCTAAGGATCGTCAGCCCACTATGGTATGATGTAGTATGACAAAGTCACAAAATGACGGAATCCTCAAACGGACTGTAAATACAGTGCGGTATCATGACGTCATATAAAGATTTTTGAGATTTATTTAAGATATGGGAATATATATATATATATATGTATATGTATATGTATATGTATATTTCGATTGATGTCTAAATTGTTGTAGAAGTCTATGCTATTTGATTTAGCTAGACGATTATTGAAAGATGTTCATGAAATTCAAACGTTCATTGAAAAGTTATGCCAAACCAAATTATTTTGGTGCGGATTCAGATGTTGAAAAGCTGAGGTGAACAACCCTATAAGGGGACATGTTTTCGGGGACAATGGTTCCGAGTGTAACATATATAGTCGTTACAAAACACTACGTTGCATGCTGAACGTGGTGAGTACAATATAATTTGCCACCTAGTGTATGCGTGAGGAGGGTGTTTTCAGTCTTTGTGATTGATAAACACTCTGGTTTGCAGTGTGAAGGATTGAGTTGAAGCACTAGTAAACCAAGAATAGAGTTCACGATTTTGTGACCCCTCGGCATGATTTGGAATCTTTTCAATTCTTGTTATTCATACCGTTTTCCAATTATTGAGCAATTGTGGAAGATTCTTATTATTCTGAAAGGTGAAAATGGATAGGATGAGAAAATTAAGAAAAACTTAATAATTTCAAGAAAGAAATGAAATTCCAGAAAAGAAGAGAAATGTGAAACTCTTAGAAGATGAAGAGGTGAGGAATATGATGATCTTAGAAAGATTCTTAGAGAAAGAATTTGGTTGTAGAACCTAATGAATGAATAAGGTATTAACATAAAATCTATTTTGATAAATTGACTGAATGATGATTAATAAATAAAAATTTCGAGGACGAAATTCTTAGAAGAATGGGTGAATGTAATATCCTGAGTGTTTATGATAACAATCCTTATAGAAGGAAATGAATGAGTTAAAGAATATATAATACTCAAAATATAATTGAGTTCAAGTGAATGTTATGAAATAAAAACTTTCAAGAATTGTTGAGAGGAACAGAAAATATAGAACCTATGTTAAGGTAATGCGTTGAAGTTGTTCTACAATAGACTTCTAAAAGAGACGAGATGAAAACTAGGTAAGGGAGATTTTGGTGATTCCGAGGATGGAATCCTAATAAGGAGGGAAAAATGTAACGAATGTGATTTTTATAATTAATTAAAATATTTATTTGAGTTAGATAAATATTTTAGTTGATTTATTTATTGAATAATAAATATTTGATGTTGGTTGTTATGGCTTAATTTAATTAAGCGTTTTAATTTGATAGATAATTTTATAATTGATGTGCATTTTATTATTAAAGTTTAATTGATTGTACTAATAAAATAATTTTAAATTATTTAAGTGTGACATTAGAAATATATTATATGTCATAGTAAAGTAATAATAGTATATAATGAATAGCCTAACCATTGTATTGCTTAACTAATGATGGAAAAGTGAGGTTATGCTACTAAGATGGCTTAATGTGATATTAGTCATGCATGTAAGAGTTTTGTAACATAAGCCTTATGTTATTAGTGGGTGTTACTATTATATTAATTATTAACATAACTATTACCCAAATGAGGAGTTACACAAGAAGAAATCTTAGAGTTTTTTTATAGCAAGAGTCTTGGTGGAAGAGAGAAATAGAGAAATTGAGAGAGATAGAGAGAAATAGAGGAATTGAGATGAGCTAGAAGAAGAAGAAGAAAAAGCTAGAAGAAGGTAACTTCTAAACTCTTATTTAATCTTTGATTTTTTTGGGTAGATTTATATTCTAGGGTAGTAGATCATGCTTAATCTTGTTTGTATTGGTTTAATCTTGGATTATCAAGAGTCAAACAAGAGGATTGAAGAAAGAAAATGAAATGGAAAGAAAATTTGAAGAACAAAATTCTTAGGTTTTGAGTAATTGTGGACAGATCTTGTGAAATTCATACCTCTTTGGGTATAATGAGTTAGAAAGTGAGCCTTATATCAAATCGAAGATATGGAAGTAAGCTATATTCTAAAAGTGGAATCACATGAAAACTCTTTGTAGATTTCTTGCAATGTCTGTTTTAGTAAGGCTGGTCTGAAGGGAAAATAATCTACCCAGAAAATCAAAACTGTTACGGTTTCTGACTTTGAACAATTCATATAAATTCGTGTGTTTTGAATCTGAAGAAACATTAAACTGAAAAGGTGTAGATATGGAAGTTTACTAGCCAGACTTGCGAGATTGAGCCATTTTATGGACCGGATCATGTTCGAAATAAATTGTTTAGTAAGGATGTCCAGAAAATGAAATTTTCTAGACTAGTTGATGAATTGTAGAATCTGGTTTAGATGGATAAGGGTTTGACTTTAAGGCCTAGATGAGGTTGTAGTACACTGAGTAAGGGTTAATTATATAGAAGAAGGAACAAAAACGGACATGTAACGAAGGAGTTACGTTAAAAACGAAAACAATGTTTTGTTAAAGAAATTGTGAACATGAGTTTTATAGTTCTGTTTGAATGTGATGGTATATTTTGATGATTAAAAATATGTTTTGACATATGTAATGAGTATAGATATGTGTTATCATATTCTATGCATAATTAATCATTTAAGATCAAGAGTTGAGATAAGTTAACGTGTGCACATAACGTGCTCGATAAAATGCCAAGAGTAATAGTGTTTCTAAACTTTGGTATACAAAGTGTCTAACTAATGGCTAATATTGGATTTCTGAGTATGAAAAGATGATAATACAAGAATAATAATGGAAAGAAATCGAAAAGGGCAATTTTTGATTTTTGAAGGAAAATTAAACATGTAAACAATGTGTTGAATATGCATTTTTGAAACTAAAGTGGTATAATAAAATGGTGTGATATACACACATTAAACTACAAGTGCGATAGTCTAGCATGTGTGGTGATGAAAATGAAAATAAAACTGAGTTGCATATAAAATAGTTAGATGTCTGTAAAGACATTATAAAGGATAATAAGATAAAGTAAGGTCTTAGAATAAATTTGACCATGAGATTGAGTATTGATTTTATTTATTATCAATCTCACATACAATGTAGGTTGTGCAAGGACGCGAAGTATTAGCGTGTTGGTAAAACGCCGGTAAAGGCAAGTCTTTCCGTTCCTATTTGCTATTTGAACTTGATGATTAACTGTTTTAAATCTTTATTGCAAAGAGCATGATGTGTTGTATATATATTGAAAGTATGAAACGTTAAAGTCAATTTATGACTACGTTGATTGAGTATTGAATGATGATTGAGTAAGGAACTCAATCTCTTTACTTGTTATATGAAATAAAGCATGTATGTTATGTTAGTCCAATGTTTATGAGATGTATGATAAGCATGTTATTATGTGCTACGTGATACATGAAAACTGTTAGATTTGTTGGGTTGTCGAGCTCAACCTTGCAAATAACCATTTTTGCAGGTAAATTATTGAAGGTAACACTATGTGGTACTTGAAAGACATGAATCAGATGTAATACACAAAGATTATTATATTAGCTAAAGTTTTTATTCCTTTAAACCATGATTAGGGTTCATGAGATGTACTTAATGTTTTATGATATATATTTTATGTTGAGTTATAAAATTAAAGTTTGAGTTGTCTGATGTATAAAAGATATCGATTTGATATGTAAGTATATATATATTAACTCTGATAAAGTGAGCCATAGATTATATATGATTCAAAGACATGTAGATGATAAATGTTTTGATTCAGGGAATTAAAGTAAGAAGATAGAAAAGTTTAAATTATTCTGCATCTTATTAAGTTTAATGTCGAATAATGATGTAAAAATCAGAAGTTAGACGTGTTATTAACGATCGATGTCGAGAATTAAATTGTATGAATTTTGAGGTCGTTACAGTAAAAGGCACCTTGTTGGGTAAAATCTAATTACGCACAACACGCAAATATACGTGGTCAACAAGTAACCAATTTCAAGGTTGTCACTAAAAGTATTAAAAATATTAAAATTACCAAACAATCAACAAACCCCAAAAAATGAATTTTCAAACAAATATCGGAGAACTAGGCTTACAACTTCATCCTAAGCATCACTCAGATTATTACACCCTATTTCAGTTTAATTCACTATCCCAGTTTATTAATCAGGAACACTAAAGTAGAATTAGCCACATCTCAATGTAATAATACCGTATTAACTCAAATCCACAAATTAGATAGAATCAAGTTAAATACCTTAATCAACTAACCCACTATATCTCTATGTGAATTACAATTAAAGAAGGTTTAAGATTAAGTTCTTTATCTGATTACATGCGATGTCAAGCATATCTCTACCCTAACATTCATCAAGATTCTGTTCATTCACAGAATTCAAGAACACATACTATATTAACTAAGTCTAGACTCGTATTTCATCTCTCGAATTCATACAAGTCCACATAAAATTGGTGATTAAGCAATTCATAAATTCAAGCATAAATCAATATAGATAAATTGAGAAATAGCTTATTAAACTGAAAATCAAAGTTACTGTAATAACCCGATATTTACAATATAAATAAAACAAAAATTTTGCGTAAATTTTTTTATTTATTTTAAGGATGAGGATTTGTACAAGATAATGTGTATATGTATTTATGTGGTAAATAAAAATATATTTATTACATGAATATTTACAAATAATTTTATTTTAGAATTAATGATCATTATAAATTATATTTTTATAATAAATAATTTTATTGTAGAAATGTTTATATTATTTATTTTTCAAAGGAAATATGATATTATATTATTTAAATAATATAAGGAATGGTTATTGTACTTATTATAATAATTATTTATTTATATGAAATTTTAGCTTGGATTATTAAGTTAAATATTTTAACTTAATTAATAAAGTTGTTTATGCAAGGTAAATCAGATATGGAATCCAAACCCTAATTTTGGTTTTGGAACAAGGAATTGTAATAATAATATAATATTAATTATATTTTAATTTTTCAGTGCTATAAATATGTACGGTATATGTGAACCGATGATGGCTGGTCAATTATGGTGTATATTGACCAAACCATAGCATTAATTTGTTTAACCCTATTTTCAATTTAAATGGGAAATTTAAGACTGTTATATATCTGTGTTTTATGATTTATGTATGTGTTACTTAAAGATATGTTAATTAGGAAACCCTAAATTGTAAAGCTTAAATCTTAATTGCTATAATTAGCAAGATTAATTATGATTAGTGGTACTAAACCCTAATGTTCATGTATAATATAATTATTAACTTAACCTAATTAACAATTTTAATTTTTTTTTTCAAAATTTTAGAAACTAAAATAATTGTATTTTTCTTTACAAACCCTAGTTACTAAATCTTATTTACATTATGTGCTAAACCTTAGGGTTAAACCCTAAGGGTTAAACCCTAAGGGTCAAACCCTAAGGGTTTTGATAAGTTACAAGTATGCCATTTAATTGATTTATCAAAAGACCATTGTGCCCCTAATTGAATTATTGAATGCTAGACTAGGTTTTGACAATTGTGGTGAGTTGATTACTAACCCTAACAACTCCACATGCTCCATAACACCAGCCATCAGCCATTTATTAAGCCAAATACATTGCACATGTGTTCTATATATAGATTGAGAGAGAAAATATTGCAATTGTTAGCCATTTTAGTACCAAACACTCCAACCTTTTCTCTCCACCCAAACCCACGAAATTTTTAAGCTTTTCAGTCCCTAAGATCAGCCCACGAAAGCCCCTAACCAAATCGTAATCCGTAATCGAGATTTAGCAAGAAAGGTATAAAACCTTAGCAAGAAATCATCCCATTAACTGTTGTTGAATGTTTGTTTTTAGTGTTAAAATATGTTGTTAGTAGTGTCTAATGATGATCTGGGTTGCTAGATGTTAGATCCATAACATCTAGAGGCTCGGATTTGAAGATCTTCAAAATCTGGAAAAAAGTTTGTTCTGTGGTCTGACAACGAATGTCAGTAGCCATAGATCCTTGTTCGATCATGGTTTGTGTTGTTTTTAAGTTGTTATTGGTAGTTTGCAATGTTGTCTTTAATTTGAAAAAATAATCGAGGTCATTTGATGTGTATATTGTTAGTTATTAACGGTCAAATACCGTTGACCGGCATTGACCGGACAATTTCTGGGCAGCCCAGAAACCATGAACAAGCGTCTGACAGTGTATTCAAGCGTCTAGATCTGTCATTTTGTTAATGTTTTAGTTTGATTGTTGTATCTAACTTGTAGTCCTGTATATGATCTCTAATATTATGCCTTAAAATCTCCTAAAAATCTAGTATGTTGGCTTCAGTGATCGGTCAAAGTGGGTAGCTTAATCACGGATCCGATTTTCTGGGTAACCCAGAAAACATTTGGTCATGTGTTCTGATAGCCTTTGCCCGATCTATATCTTGCTATTGTTTTGTTTTTATGGTTATGTTTTGTGATAGATTTGTAGTGTTGCATGTGGGCTAGAACCTAGAAGTCATAGATCACTAAAACAGTACACGATCCGAATGTAGTGGAGGTCTAAAGTGAGTTCCGATCATCTTTCTTCATTTCATTTCGCAACCCAAAATGAAGAACAACCTCTGACGACCACTTTGATGGCTTAGATCTTTCATTTGATGTATGATATGAGCGTGTTTGTTCTTTGGATCTTGTAGTTTACATTATCTCTACCATCTCCGTCCGTAAACGAGTCCGAAACACATCACACAATTGAGTTATACAGTCCAAACTCACTCACTCGAAACCTGCCACATGAAGATCTGGGTTTGCATGAAGAACATGAAGAACAACACCTATAGCGACGGCTTACGTCAGCTATAGGTTGATCTTCTAGCGACGATTTTGAATAAAAATAATTATTTTTATTAAATAATTAGTATTAATTAGTTTTAATTCGAAAAATACCAAATAAATTATTAAAAATTATTTTAATGTCCAAAAAATTATATTTTAATTATTTTTACTATATTTCATAAATATTTAATATTTTTTGAATATTAAAAGTATTTAATTTTTTTATTATTATATTAAATAAATTATTTAAAATGATTTTAATACATGAAAAATCATTCAAAATTATATTATGGTATAAGAAAATATTTTAAGTTATTCTCTATGACTTTTAATATTTTAAAGTAAATTTCATTAATTATTTAACATTAATGATATTAGATTTATTTAACAATTAAATTAAATAAATGAATTAAAATGATTTTAATATTATAAAATTATTTTAAATGAAAATAAATAGTTTAAAAATATTTTTAGTTATAAAAATAACTTTTAATATTTAAAGGTAAATTTTATTAATTATTTATTATTAATGATATTAAATTTATTTAATAATTATATTAAATAAATTAGTTTAAAAATGATTTTATAATAATAATCATTGTAAATGAAAATAAAGTGTTTAAAGATATTTTAAGTTATAAAATATAACTTTTAATATTTAAAGGATAATTTCATTAATAATTTAATATTAATGATTATTAATTTATTATTCATAATATTAAATTTATTTAATAATTATATTAAATAAATAGTTTAAAAATGGTTTTATTAATCATTTAAAAGGATATAAATGAATTAAAAATATTTTAAGTTATAATTAAGAATTTATTAATATTTGGATAAATAAAAAATTAATACTTTAATATTAATGATAATTATATAAAAATGATTTTAAATGTTTTAAAAATCATTTAAGGGTAAAATAAAATACTTTAAAGGTATTTTAAGTTATTATAAATAACTTTAATATTTTGGCAATGGTTTCATTAATAGTTTAATATTAATTAAATGTTAATGATAATGAAATTACTTAATATTTAAATCATTTAATAATGATTCTGATATTTCAAAAATTATGATAAATTAGAATAAAGGTTTAAAAATTATTATAAGTTATTTAAAATAATATGACTGATAGTAAGTTACAGGTTAGAGTTTTAGACTCGATAATTACCCGATAAAGTTGTTAATACACCGACATATTTCAAAAATTGATCCGGACTTAGATAATGTTATTAGATAAGTGATTATTTGTGATTCAATGGTTGTTAAACTTACATGACAATGTGATTAGGTTATGTGCTGACTGCAAATAGCAGTACAATATGATATGATATGTTATTATAATCGAACGAATCATCTATTTAATGATATGGCTTGATATAAAAGATAAATCAAAGTTGTGTAAGCAGCAGACAAGGCAAGTATCTAACCCTTTGCATTTACTTTATGCAATGGACATGTGTAAGATAATATCTAAACTATTCTTTTCAATTGTTCAAATATTTCAACCTTTGTATATACTTATGCAATGATTCTGTATAAGTAAATTATTAAATTCTAATCTGTTGTACAAGTTCCTTAATTCTGTTATTGTAGATCAAGAAATATATTATGTTCGTTAATTTCTAAACATGGTTATACAAGTGTCCTCACTTGGATAATCATTATATTTTATCACATGTTGATACATACTTATTGGTGTCCAAAGATGTATAAGTTGAATTAAAAGCCGTCTAAGCTATTTGATCCGGCTGTGACACTAACTTAAAATTTCTCGTTAACAAGATAAGAACTTTATTGTTATCCAACCGAATTGTTTTGGTTCGGATTCAAGATCGGTATGAACATCCCAAATATGGGGAAACTTTTATGCTTTAAGTGGAAATCTTTGGACGAAAATATCGTCCTATAATGTAGTATTGATCAATCTGAGGGCATAACGGTGATCACCCCCGCGTCTAGTAAGTAATAACGGTTTACAAAATGAAGTTCTGTTTAACATTTTCGAAAATAGAAAATAATGTTCATAGTCTGTCAAATGATCATCATTTATAGTCTATACGTAGTTTTAAAAATTTGAAATCGAAATGATAGTTTGTTTATTATTGATTCAGCCTACTTCACAACTGTTGATTCGTTGTAGAAGTATCGTTCAAAGAAAACATTTAATTCATTCAGCTAAATGTTATTGTTAATATTACTTGTTGGGCACTCAAATGTTCATCCTTACTTAATTTAAATGTTTTCAGCTAAGTATGAACAACCTGAAGGCTCTGCCAAGAACAAAGGGAAAGGAAAGGTCGTTGAATGAAAGATAATGTTATCTGTTGTAATAAATAGACTTTATTAGGATAATGATGATATATATTAATTATCATGTAATGTAACGAATGTTTGAAGGTTTCTTACTTGGGATTGAAAACTCTGATAATATGTAAATTAAATTTGATAATCTATATTATTGTTATTATTATTAGTATTATTCCGCTCAAAGAAATGATATCGTGAAGCACTGACTTTGGGTTTCAAGTACCTGAATTTGGGGGCGTCACAGCATGGTATCAGAGCTATAGGGTTAGAAACCTTTGGTGGGATAGACCTTAGGCTATAACCTTAGAACAGAGGGAAACGTTGAAAATATAAACAACTCATATAGAGTTTAAAAAGAGATGAATCAGATAAATTCATCGTCAACCCAAATAAAAGATAACCTATACAAAATTATTATTTGTTTTGTGTATTTATTATATGCTAATCAGGATAATTTATGTGTGTAGATGTCAGGTGAAAAAGGAGTAGGATACCCTTGGATCGTAAAGAAGAAGCCAATATCAAAACCAATTGCTGAAATAAAGGCTCAAAGTGAAGACAACCTCGATGAGGTGGTTATCGTGGAAAACATAATACCAGATCCGGAAATGGTGGAATTGACAGATAGTGATTCAGACACTGAAGTTGGAGCTGATCAAGCATCAACTGAAGTGCAGAATCTGTGGGACTAGGTTTCCTCTTTGGAATAGTTGTGGGAAATAGAAAAGATGCTAAATAGTCAATTGCGGAAAGCATTAATTAAAAGAATGGAAGAACAGGATAAGCTTAAAATCCAAATTGACCAAATTGGAGCTAAAAACAACAAGTCGAGTACAACTCCGAACAAGAAGGGAAAAAGAAAAATGAAAGACCGTGATATAAGAAATCCTGATAACAACCAAGGAAAAGTTAATCGAATAGAAAGGTGTGCAAATTGTGACAAGAAACATGAAGGTGTATGCAAAAAAGGGGAATATGTTTGCTACAATTGCGGACAGAAGGGACATTTCTCTCCTCATTGTCCGAATCCAAAACAATGTGTCTGTTTTATTTATCGAATAGGAGGTCATCAGGTAAAAAGTTGTCCAAGATCAAGAAAAAGGCGTAATGCATAGGTAGTGTAGGTTATGTGGTGTAAGTGTGTTTAATGTAATATGTGCTTAGTATGTCTGTGTAAGGTTATGTTCTCAACTTTTGTAATGATCAAGTTTGTAAATCCCGACTTTTGTAGTCACAAAGGGATAGCAGTATGTGTTATGTTATGTAAATTACTATGACTGAATGAAAATGAACTTATGTTTGAGTAATGAAACAAGTTTAATATATTAAACTTATATGATAAGGTTTAGAATGTAAGTTAAATTATGTTTTATTTAATCAGATAATGCCGCCAAGACGTCAAACGAGAAAACAAAGGGCAGAAGAATCTCTCAATAACGTTGGGGGACAACAACCAGATCCAATGCAGCAATTTGCAAACATGGTAGCTCAGGCTATGCAACAAGGAATTCCAGTCGCAAGGAACCAGCCAGACAATCACTTGGCAAACTTCAAGGACTTCAAGGCTGCAGGACCGCCCGAATTTAGAGGTACAATTGACCTTATAGAAGCCCAAACATGGGTTAAAGAAATCAAAAAAGGCGTTCATTATAGCTAGGGTAGCTAAGGGGCAAAAGACTGCTTTTGCCACCTACATGATGAAGGGTGAGGCAAATTTTTGGTGGGAAGCGAATCAGGCAAGGGCAGGAGCAGGTGTAGTTGCTTGGGAAGGATTTAAAACTTTATTTTTTGATAACTATTTTTCATCTAGTATGCAGGCTAGGATGGAGGTAAAATTTCTGGAATTGAAGCATGAAAATATGACGGTATCAGAATATGCCGCTAAGTTTAATGAGTTGGCTAGGTTTGCACCGCATCAAGTTGATACGGAGGCTAAGAAAGCTAGAAGGTTTGAGTTGGGATTAAAACCCTGGCTCTATAATAAGGTGGTAGTGTTGCAGATCCCTACATTTACAACACTCATGGAGAAAGTTATTATTGCTGAAGAGGGGAATGAGGCCATGAGTCTCTACAACAAGGAAAGAAGGAACAAGGGTAAGGTTGAGGGAGCTGGGAAGGTGGAAATAAACAGTGGAAATAGGAGTGAAAAGAGAAAAGGGAAACAACTTTGGGGGTATGCAGGTGAAGCAGGAGGGTACAAAGAAGAAGCAGCTGGTACAATGTGGGAACTGTGGAAAGAACCATTTGGGGGAATGTCTGAAAGGTAAATTTGTATGTTTTAAGTGTGGGCAGGAGAGCCATATCTCTCCCAATTGCCCAAATCCTAGAACTGTTAATGGGTGTTTTCTGTGCGGATCAAAGGAGCATAGGGTGAAGGACTGTCCAAAAATGAGGACGGAGACAGAAATTGTGAACATGGGGAAAAGCGGCGGAACCTTAACGATCGCAGGACCAACATCATCTAGCAAGCCGTTAAAATCTACTGCAAGGGTCTTCAACATGACAGTTCGGGATATGGCGGCAGCTGGCAATAGAACTCCAGGTATTATTCGTATAACTTTTATTTTCTTCTATATGATTTTCCTTTATCTAATAAATTATTTTATAAAAAAATTTTGAGGAAGGAATTTGAGTTATTTAAAAATTAAATTTTCGTTTAATCAGAAAGACAAGCTTTATTAAAAAGTTAAAGATAAGTTCGATCAATTATGATCGAGGTTTACTTGAAATGACTGTGTATGTTATGTACTCTTATATGAGTAAGTTTTAAAACGGTGATTCCGAGGACGAAATCTTTATAAGGGAGGGTGAATGTAATAACCCGAAATTTACTATATAAATAAAACAGAAATTTTGCGTAAATTTTTTTATTTATTTTAAGGATGAGAATTTGTACAAGATAATGTGTATATGTATTTATGTGGTAAATAAAAATATATTTATTACATGAATATTTACAAATAATTTTATTTTAGAATTAATGATCATTATAAATTATATTTTTATAATAAATAATTTTATTGTAGAAATGTTTATATTATTTATTTTTCAATGGAAATATGATATTATGTTATTTAAATAATATAAGGAATGGTTATTGTAGTTATTATAATAATTATTTATTTATATGAAATTTTAGCTTGGATTATTATGTTAAATATTTTAACTTAATTAATAAAAATTTGTTTATGCATGAAAGGTAAATCAGTTATAGAATCCAAACCCTAATTTGGTTTTGGAACAAGAAATGGTAATAATAATATAATATTAATTATATTTTAATTTTTCAGTGCTATAAATATGTACGATATATGTGAACCGATGATGGTTGGTCAATTATGGTGTATATTGACCAAACCCTAGCATTAATTTGTTTAACCCTATTTTTCAATTTAAATGGGAAATTTAAGACTGTTATATATCTGTGTTTTATGATTTATGTATGTGTTACTTAAAGATATGTTAATTAGGAAACCCTAAATTGTAAAGCTTAAATCTTAATTGCTATAATTAGCAAGATTAATTATGATTAGTGGCACTAAACCCTAATGTTCATGTATAATATAATTACTAACTTAACCTAATTAACAATTTTAATTTTTTTTCAAAATTTCAGAAACTAAAATAATTGTATTTTTCTTTACAAACCCTAGTTGCTAAATCTTATTTACATTATGTGCTAAACCTTAGGGTTAAACCCTAAGGGTTAAATCCTAAGGGTCAAACCCTAAGGGTTTTGATAAGTTACAAGTATGCCATTTAATTGATTTATCAAAAGACCATTGTGCCCCTAATTGAATTATTGAATGCTAGACTAGGTTTTGACAATTGTGGTGAGTTGGTTACTAACCCTAACAACTCCATATGCTCCATAACACCAGCCATCAGCCATTTATTAAGCCAAATACATTGCACATGTGTTCTATATATAGATTGAGAGAGAAAATATTGGAATTGTTAGCCATTTTAGTACCAAACACTCCAACCTTTTCTCTCCACCCAAACCCACGAAATTTTCAAGCTTTTTAGTCCCTAAGATCAGCCCCACGAAAGCCCCTAACCAAATCAGAATCTAGAATCAGAGATTTAGCAAGAAAGGTATAAAACCTTAGCCAAGAAATCTGTCCATTAATCTGTTGTTGAATGTTTGTTTTTAGTGTTAAAATATGTTGTTAGTAGTGTCTAATGATGATCTGGGTTGCTAGATGTTAGATCCATAACATCTAGAGGCTCGGATTTGAAGATCTTCAAAATCTGGAAAAAGTTTGTTCTGTGGTCTGACAACGAATGTCAGTAGCCACAGATCCTTGCTCGATCATGGTTTGTGTTGTTTTTACGTTGTTATTGGTAGTCTGCAATGTTGTCTTTAATTTTCAAAAATAATCGAGGTCATTTGATGTGTATATTTTTAGTTATTAACGGTCAAATCTGGTTGACCCAAGATTAACCGAGACAATTTTTTTGGCGCCCGAAAACCATGAACAAGCGTCTGACAGTGTATTCAAGCGTCTAGATCTGTCATTTTGTTAATGTTTTAGTTTGATTGTTGTATCTAACTTGTAGTCCTGTATATGATCTCTAATATAATGCCTTAAAATCTCCTAAACATCTAGTATCTTTGGCTTCAAAGGATCGATCAAGTGGGTAGCTTAATCACGGATCCGGTTTTCTGGGCAACCCAGAAAACCTTTGGTCATGTGTTCTGATAGCCTTTGACCGATCTATATCTTGCTATTGTTTTGTTGTTATGGTTATGTTTTGTGATAGATTTGTAGTGTTACATGTGGGCTAGAACCTAGAAGTCATAGATCACTAAAACAGTACACGATCCGAATGTAGTGGAGGTCCAAAGTGAGCCCAACGATCTGTTCTTCATTTCCGGGCAACCCAAAAATGAAGAACAACCTCTGACAATCACTTTGATGGCTTAGATCTTTCATTTGATGTATGATATGAATGTGTTTGTTTTTGGATCTTGTAGTCTTACATTAGCTCTACCAGATCTGTCCAGAAACGAGTCCAGAAACACATCACACACTGAGTTATACATGGTCAAACTCACCCACTCGAAACTGTCTATGAAGATCTAGGTTTGCATGAAGAACATGAAGAACACCTATAGCGACGGTTCTGTCGCTATAGGTGGTCTTTAGCGACAGTTCTGAATAAAATTAATTATTTTTATTAAATAGTATTAATTAGTTTTTAATTCAGAAAAATACCAAATAAATTATTAAAAATTATTTTAATGTCCGAAAATTATATTTTAATTATTTTTAATATATTTCATAAATATTTAATATTTTTGGAATAGTAAAAGTATTTAATTTATTTAATTATTATATTAAATAAATTATTTAAAAATGATTTTAATACATAAAAATCATTCAAAATTATATTATGGTATAAGAAAATATTTTAAGTTATTCTCTATGACTTTTAATATTTTAAAGTAAATTTCATTAATTATTTAACATTAATGATATTAGATTTATTTAACAATTAAATTAAATAAATTAATTAAAAATGATTTTAATATTATAAAAATTATTTTAAATGAAAATAAATAGTTTAAAAATATTTCAAGTTATAAAAATAACTTTTAATATTAAAAGGTAAATTTTATTAATTATTTATTATTAATGATATTAAAGTTATTTAATAATTATATTAAATAAATTAGTTTAAAATGATTTTATAATAATAATCATTTTAAATGAAAATAAAGTGTTTAAAGATATTTTAAGTTATAAAATATAACTTTTAATATTTAAAGGATAATTTCATTAATAATTTAATATTAATGATTATTAATTTATTATTAATAATATTAAATTTATTTAATAATTATATTAAATAAATAGTTTAAAATAGTTTTATTAATCATTTAAAAGGATATAAATGAATTAAAAATATTTTAAGTTATAATTAATATTTGTTAATATTTGGATAAATAAAACATTAATACTTTAATATTAATGATAATTATATAAAAATGATTTTAAATGTTTTAAAAATCATTTAAGGGTAAAATAAAATACTTTAAAAGTATTTTAAGTTATTATAAATAACTTTAATATTTTGGCAATGGTTTCATTAATAGTTTAATATTAATTAAATGTTAATGATAATGAAATTACTTAATATTTAAATCATTTAATAATGATTCTGATATTTCAAAAATTATGATAAATTAGAATAAAGGTTTAAAAATTATTATAAGTCATTTAAAAATAATATGACTGATACTAAGTTACGGGTTAGAGTCTTAGACTCGATAATTACCCGATAAAGTTGTCAATACACCGATATATTTCAAAAATTGATCTGGACTTAGATAATGTTATTAGATAAGTGATTATTTGTGATTCAATGGTTGTTAAACTTACATGACAATGTGATTAGGTTATGTGTTGACTGCAAATAGCTGTACAATATGATATGATATGTTATTCTATCGAACGAATTATCTATTTAATGATTGGGCTTGATATAAAAGATAAATCAAAGTTGTGTAAGCAGCAGACAAGGTAAGTATCTAACCCTTTACATTTACTTTATGCAATGGACATGTGTAAGATAATATCTAAACTATTCTATTCAATTGTTCAAATATTTCAACCTTTGTATATACTTATGCAATGATTCTGTATAAGTAAATTATTAAATTATAATCTGTTGTACAAGTTCCTTAATTCTGTTATTGTAGATCAAGAAATATATTATGTTCGTTAATTTCTAAACATGGTTATACAAGTGTCCTCACTTGGATAATCATTATATTTTATCACATGTTGATACATACTTATTGGTGTCCAGTATGTATAAGTTGAATTAAAAGCCATCTAAGCTATTTGATTTGGCTAGACACTAACTTAAAATTTCTGTTGAACAAGATAAGAACTTTATTGTTATCCAACTGAATTGTTTTGGTTCGGATTTAAGACTGGTATGAACATCCCAAATATGGGAAACTTTTATGCGCCTAAGACAGAAGTGCTGGACAAAAATATCGTCCTATAATGTAGTATTGATCAATACAGGGCATAACGGGCTGATCACCCCCCGTGCCTGTAAGTAATGACGATTTACAGATGAAGTTCTGTTTAACCTTTTCAAAAATAGAAAACAATGTTCATAGTTGTCAAATGATCATCATTTATAGTCTATACGTAGTTTCAAAAATTTGAAATCGAAATGATAGTTTGTTTATTATTTATTCAGCCTACTTCACAACTGTTGATTCGTTGTAGAAGTATCATTCAAAGAAAACATTTAATTCATTCAGCTAAATGTTATTGTTAATATTACTTGTTGGGCACTCAAATGCTCATCCTTGCTTAATTTAAATGTTTTCAGCTAAGTGTGAACAACCTGAAGGCTCTGCCAAGAACAAAGGGAAAGGGAAGGTTGTTGAATGAAAGATAATGTTATCTGTTGTAATAAATAGACTTTATTAGGATAATGATGATATATATTAATTATCATGTAATGTAACGAATGTTTGAAGGTTTCGTACTTGGGATTGAAAACTCTGATAATATATAAATTAAATTTGATAATCTATATTATTGTTTTTATTATTAGTATTATTCCGCTCAAAGAAATGGTATCGTGAAGCACTGAGTTCGGGTTTCAAGTACCTGAATTTGGGGGCGTCACAGTTATATAATCATTGTTCCACTCAAAGATCCATTATAAGCCTAATAAAGAATTTAGTTCATAACTAATGAATTAAATACTGAATAAATAAAAGAAATCATCATCCTGATTACATAAATTAAAATTAAAGGAGAATAGTAATACACCACTCTTCTCGCCCTTCAAATCTGCAATCTTCATGAAATTACTTCTCTTCTTCGTTCCTCCAAGCTCTTGCTTTCTACTCTCGTTCTCTCTGAGTATCTAAAATATCTTTTTTCAAATCCAACACTTAGCATAAATTAATTCACTTCAGCTCCACACCACCAATTCTAATCCATCTCCAACTCATCACATAAGAATTCTAATGGAAATCCAACTCCTAATCAAACCAAAAAAGTCTTCAGTCAGAGAATCCCAACTACATGAAATAACCTCCTTGTCAACTCCTAATATAAATATATTACATAAAGAAGTTGCATCTCCCAACACCACTTGGCTTCCAGCAATTAAAAGTAACATGATACCTGACCCATACGATTGGCGCTTACACACGGGTTGGTATGACATGACAATGGCTTCCGCCGCCATGTAACCAATGACTTTTTTCGTTCACGGCGCCCCCGCTTTTTTTTCTCTTCATCATGGTGCCCCCCGCGCCGGTCCTACAGAATGTATAAATTTTTGCTCGATTTTTCTTCTAATGCTAGCATTTTGATGTGCTCACTGAATATCCTACGACAACAAGAAAACCCATCAAAAGCAACATGAAATAATTAACAAACTAACAATATAACAAGCTAAATAAAGATAAATTGTAGTTTAAAAACCTACTCATTGCACACTGCCTAGAACTCAACACCAAGAAGATCAGGCATACAAGGTATCTACTCTTGCCAAGATGGCACATGAAACTGATAAAGCTTTGAAGGTGCTACTGCAACAGAGGGAGGAGATTGCCAAACAAATGATTCTTATAGCCGAACTAGAAGATGAGGCCTCCAGTCGTACTCGACCCAAAGAGCGTGGCAGGTCTCTAGATAAATGAGCCATAACACGGAGGGATGAGGATCCCAGACGGTCTAAAAGCAAGCTTTGGAGTCGTTCTTGAGATCGAAGTAGAGCAAGGGGTCATACTCCCGAAGATCCAAAGAGGGCACCATTGCCTTGAGGATTCTCGGGATGACGATAATGATAGGCGACGAAGCAGATCAAGGGGACTCACACCCGAGGGTTCAAAGAGGGCACCTCGCCCTGAGAATTCTCGACGCAGTAAGAAGGATAGACGTCGAATTCCCGAGGATTCAAAGAGGGCACCTTTCCCTGTGGAATCCCGACATAGCAGAAATGATAGGCGAATTCCTTCCAGGGTAGAAAGTTCAGATGGAAAGGGCCAATCTGGTCATGGAAAGAAGGATTCTTCTAAAAAAAGAAGTTTCCACGAAGCCCGAATGGGTGGAACTATTGGCCAAAAAATTGGAGGAGCTTCAGAAAAGAATTGGCCGAAGTCAAGCAGGGGAAGGAGAGTTCGGGCAAGAAGGCATCCCCTTTCTCTCCGAAAATCCTTCGGGAAAAGGCGGATCCCTGTAAAAAGCTCCCTTATATGAAAAGGTATGATGGTTTAGGGGATCCATATGACCATAGCCAGACATATGATAGACTGATGGACTACTATGATTACTTGGATGCGGCTAAATGTTAGACCTTTGTGACAACATTGAGGAAAGACGTTGATAAGTAGGTTTTATACCTACATATCTGGTATCTATTACTTGAACAAGTTGCTTAAACCTATATTTTATAGTTACTTTGCATGCATTACGTGTTCATTTTATAAATATTATGTTATTTTTAGGATATGACACGACATTGGCATTAAGAAACAAGGAAAAGTAATTTGGACATCTTTTGGACTAAAATATGCAAGCAAGTGCAAGAACGGAAGATTGCAGATCTTTTAACACCAAGTTGGATGCATGTTCTTGGCTTGGAACTTGGATTTTATTGTAGATCTACTTCTTAGCTTTCCAAAACATCTTGAACCATCCCAATCGGAATTTGGATGCAAGAGTTTTAGCCTTTTTAACAACAAAGATCAAAGCTCAAAGTTATCCTGCTTGTAATTTGCATATCATCAACTTCAAGCCCGATTTCGATCTTGCTCCGTCCAAAATCTGTCAATTCTCAAAGAATAAAAGTTGTAGATATCGTCGATATCTTAGATTTGATAGGTGGCAGGCCCCGTAACTCCTAGCAGATCAAATGTTATGTCTGTTTTACCAAAGGACGTCGCAGCAAAAAATAAAGCGGCATGTGGCACGCCGGGTCAGCAGATTCTCTGCTATAGTAGCACGGGGCTTGCCCAAAATGTCCTAGGAATGGCGTGGGGCGCGCCGGTCGGCGGGGGGAGAATTAAATTGGGTGTTATGTTGTCCGATTTGAGCTAGAATAGGATTCTTAGTTGCCTAACTTGCTATGGTGTCCATTAGAACTATAAATACTTGATTTTAACTTGGATTAGGAGGCTAGTTTTAAGGATTCCATGAGATTAGATTAGAGTATATTAGGATCAAAACCCTAGTTCTTATTAGTTTTGGAGATTGAAGCAAATTGGAGACCATTGAAGATCAAGAGCAGGAGCTTGAGGAAGATGGAGATTTGCTGATAACAGATTTATTCTTTACTCTAATCTTATTTTTGTCTTTTAATGTGTATTCAAGTGTGGATTCTTAGTTTTAATTTAATGAACTAATTCTTTGTTTGAGATTACAATGGATCTTATTGTGTAGTTTATTTTAATATGATTCGCTATCAATTATTATGTTTTAATGTGAGGATTGTCTATTGTGATTTGGACTTAATTACTTAATTGTTTAATTGATTGGCCATCAATTACCGTGATAATCTATATGAAATCGGAAGAGGAGTATAGATTTAGATCTGATCATGATAGCATGTGTTTGTGATTTCTGCATAGATGGAATTCATAATTCGTGTTTAGGATAAAGATATGCATTTACGCCATATGTAATCTTATAGAGAACTTGTGCTTTAAATCCTTTTTAATTGTAATTCACATAGAGATATAGTGGATTAGTTATTATGGTGTCTTGCTTAATTCTATCATCTGTGGATTTAAGTGAGTATGGGTATTATGCACCGAGAGGTGGTTTTATCTGCTTTAGTGTTCTTGATTAACAATTCAGGATAAAGAATAATTGATGAGAAGTGTATTAACTTAAATGAAGCAATAAGTGAAGTTGTGATTTTAAATCTCCGTAATCTTAATTTAACTAGTGGAATTTAATAGTAGTATAATTATATAATTTGAAATTCATTCATTTAAATAAGATTGAGATGGTTACGGCTTAGTACTTGGTGATTTTTATTAAACAATTCTTCGTGGGAACGATACTCGACGAACACTTTATTACTTGTTGACCACGTATACTTGCGTGTTGTGCGTAATTAGATATTACCTAATAAGTTTTTGGCGCCGTTGCCGGGGACTTTAGTATAGATTTTAATATTTTGCGATATCAGTTTAATTAGTCCAGTTTTACTTAAACATTTTTTATTTTTGTTTTGTTCGTCTTATTTCAGGTTTTTAAAGTTGGTTTATGCAAACTCGATCCAAAAATCCAGATTTACTTCCTTTTGAGGATGACATTGAGAGACGCTTTCAAAGGTTAAGTAAGTGGATCAAGGAGACAAGGGAAGACTTCGAAAGCTCTGAAAAAGAAGAAGCAATGGATGCCGAAGACCAGAAAGCGCTGAGGGACTTTGCTACACCCAAGGTGACTGAGCTGCAGTCGAGTATCACCAGGCCTGCTATAGCTGCGAACATATTTGAGATTAAGCCTGGGACTATTCAGATGATCCAAAACTCGGTTCAGTTTGGGGGACTTGCAAATGATGATCCGAATGAACATTTGATCAGCTTTTTGGAGATATACGACACTTTCAAATACAATGGGGTGTTGGATGAAGTAGTCAGACTTCACTTGTTCCCATTCACTCTGCGGGACAAGGCAAAGAGTTGGTTACACTCTCTACCATCGGGTTCAATAACTACATGAGATGACCTGGCTCAAAAGTTTCTCGCTAAATTTTTCCCGCTAGCGAAGACTACAAAGATAAGAAACGAGATTACTATATTTGATCAGCAACATGGGGAATCATTGTACGAGGCATGAGAGAGGTACAAAGAGTTGCTCAAAAAATGCCCACATCACAGATTGCCTAAGTGGTTATAGATGAACACATTTTACAATGGATTACATGGGAATCTCAGGACCAGTATTGATGCAGCTTCGGGTGGAGCTTTTATGGCAAAGAATTATGAGGAGGCATATCAATTGATAGAGACAATGGCAGCTAACAATTATCAGTGGCCCACGGTAAGAATGACACAACCTACGGTAGCTAGAGTGTTAGAGGTAGATGGAGTGACGGCAATAACAACGCATATTTCAGCGTTCGCTAAGAAGTTCGATGCTTGGTCAGGAGTGTAAGACCCCAACTTTTTATAAATAAAATTGAATTTCCTCTATTTATTATTTTGAAATAGTAAGGTTTGAATTGATTAATGTGGTTAGTTATGGGTAAAATGCGCAAATATTTCAAATAAGCAAGTGGTTATAAAATATTCATTGTTGTCGGGGAATATTCGTTTGGTCATGGAATATTCTTACCGTCGGGGAATATTCGTATGACGACAGCCACCTTTGTGTGGGCCCCAGTAACAAAAAGCGATTGGATGAAGAAAACGCATAAGTATGGGTTTTTATAAATAACGTCAGTAGTTATTACTGCTAACAACTGTTGGAATACCCGTGGTTAAAACACGATGTCTGGCGTTGTTGCACAAGATTACCACAATCAGTATTGCACCAATTATTGATTCTTACGTGAAGAAGGCACTACTCAATAATTGTTACAAAGAATTACTATTCAATATTTTATTTTATTGATTCAATATTTGCTACGTTGAAATTTTATATTATTGTTGTTTTAATAATTGTCACTACACAGTATTTTCCATTATCAGATCAATAATTTATATTATTTTAATAATATTACTAGATAACATTATTGGTAATATCTAGAAAGTTCTGTTTAAGGAGAGGTTTGGTCACCTAATTGCGCCAGTAAGGAGAAATTCTTATTGGAAAGCCCCATCTTTCCTAGAAACGGCCTAGTTGTCATTATTGTGATTCTGTAATATTATTTATAAATAATTAATTATTGATTTATATGATAGGGAAAATAGTCATTTTATGTGGATATAGATGGAGAAAACTTTTAATGTGATAATTGTTGAAAATTGATATTTTATCTTTTCTGATAAAATAATTTATTATTATATTATAATAATATAATAATGGTGATATTTTTACAATGAATGTGAGATATACGAGTAAATACGGAGGAATAGTATTTTTGTTACTAAAGATATTTAAAACGTGTTTTTCATGTTTGTGGACCCCATTTCTTGACTGAAATTTGATTATAGCTTGTAAAATCGTCTGTATGTGGATTTCGGTGAATTTCTGTTTGGAATTTGGAAAAACTTACACTTACAAAGTTGTAGAGAATTGAATTTCCTATAGAAGGACATAAGATTCAAATTTTTCTGATAAAAAGGCTATTTATTATGAATTATTGAAGTTCCAGAATAATTGATTTTTGAAGTTTTAAATGATTTTTATATGAAAAACGTTTTTGGTGAGTTTGGCACATGTGTGGCAGATGTTTTGGATCAGTGGAGGTGTGCGTAGGAATTTATAATATATATATATATATTAATATTCTATTAAATTTTCTACTTTGGTGTTCTAAGCATTTTCCTATAAATAGGGTGCTTAGGTTAGAATTGAAAATCACACCAGAAACTAAAAATTTCTCTCTCTATATTATCGAGCGTATTCTTGTGAGTATTTTGATACTTTTAGTGTTGCTATACAGTGCAAGTTCCTTCAGCACTATATCCAGTATTCCAATCAGAAATACTGTCTTTTCGAGGTAAGGGACGTTGTTTTCTTCTTAAATGATATTATTTTCTTCAATATCATTATCTTAGAAAAGATTGGTCCGAACTTTTATCAAATTTGAAACTTTTGTGTCGGGGTTACTATTCACGTATATCGACCTTTATTCACGAATCGACATTATTCAATTAAAAAATGAAATTTTCTTCTTTTTGTCAAAAATGTCTATTATGGTTACTATCTTTGATTGTATCCACGTTTGGATCTTTATTTTTGAATTCTACTTCAAAATTGGTTATTATGGAGTATTATTGAACTTGGATAAAATTGTGATACGAATCCCTAATATTTGTTCTTTTATTTCACTAGATTCATTTTCTTTAAAATATTTTTCATCATCCTCAGTCCTAAATAATGATATTACTGAATATATTTGGCCTGTAGTGCAAAGATGAATGATTTCTGATAAATATCTTTGGCCCGTAGTGCAAAGATGAACAGGTGTTTAGATGAACATAACTAATCGATGAATATCTTTGGCTCAGTAGTGCAAAGATGAATATTTGATTCCAGATATATATTGATTTATGTTACAGGGATAAAATATTGACGATGGACTTTAAAATTCATATATAGAAGATAGTAGATTTTATTCTCTACTTAACTCTTCTAATGAATTATTATTTCCGCTGCGAATATTAATTTAAAACTGGGTGTCTATTGTATTCTATTAGATTTTTCTCTGTTGAGGACTAACGATAATTTTTTCTATATTATCTTAGTCATAATGTTTTTTACTGGGCTAGTTGAGCTCACCCTTTTCCTTTTTGTTCCATTTTTCTTCTCAGGAAGCGAGAATGTAGTGAGTACTAGTCGGGGTGTGGAATGATGGTTCTAGAAGTTGTTTAGTAGTCCTCACTATTTTGTAAAATAGTGTATCAATAATTATAATGAGGACTTATTTGAGTGTGGATATTTTCTAGATGACAATAGTTGATTTAAACTCACAGTTTAAGTGTTGTCGTATTTTGCACGACAATTGTATTATTAAAGTTGTAGTTATTTCTGTACCATGTATTTGGCGACTCAAAATGGGTGTTGTATACCTATTTTGGGGGCGTCACAGTTGGTATCAGAGCTTAGGGATATAGTCTCTGGCGGAGATTAGGGAATAGAACTAGGAGGGGAGAGACGAGTAATCCTTCTCTAGCGTGTCATATCTAAGCTTATTTGTTTGGTCGGTCATAATATAAAGATATTATGTGGCATGTTAATTCCTTTAATTAACTCTTATTTTATGGCAGTATTTGAGAATGGCAGCTGAGAATATTAACAGCGGAGTGAATGAGACCGTGGAGACACCTTTAATCACCACCCAGGAGAACGTGCAACAGGAAGGCAATATTTCTCCTGTAAACAACACTACCGAACAAATGATGAATGATGGGATGTTTAGAAGGTTTTTGCAGTTCATACAAAACTAGACGAGGGAGACTCGTGTACAAAATACAGGTGGAAATGATAGCAACGCGCGGCTTGTCACGATCAAGCAGTTCAAAGATTTGGGACCACCAGAATTTATTGGAAAGTCGGATCCGATCAAGGCAGAGACGTGGGTTAAACAAATTACCAAGATATTCAATGTCTTGGGATGCACGGAGGAACATAAGGTTCCATTCGCCACCATTATGTTCCGTGGCGAGGCAGACTACTGGTGGGAGTCTGTGAAACGTACCCAGCCTACCGCACTCAGCATGTCTTGGGAAACATTTCAAAAACTTTTCAATGACAAGTACTTTCCTGAAAGTATTCGCCATATGAAGGAGGTGAAGTTTATTAGATTAGAACAAAACAATATGACGGTGTCCCAGTACGAGGTGAAGTTCGCAGAGTTATCCAGGTTTGCACCTCATTTGGTAGAGAATGAGGAACGAATGACGAGGATGTTTCTAAGAGGTTTAAAATCCAAGATTCGACAATATCTTATCTCTCATAAATTTTCTTTATATTCAGATGTTGTAAACAGGGCTCAATTATTAGAGCGATATAATGAGTATGTTCAACCGAGGGACCACAACCAGGGTCATACCGCTTGGTGGCGGCGATCATCGAAGCAATGAAAACCAAATGGGGAGGAAAACATTCTATTACAAAGCGGTAACCACTCTGGTGGTAATCGTGGCCATGAAAATAGAAGAAGCGGGTCGGGGGGAGATTTTAAAAAGAGGAGATTCAACAATGACACTGTGAAGACATCAGCACCAGCAGCAACTGGTTTTAAGGGAGGAGAACGACCACCGGTCGATATTCTATAAATGTGGAAAAGAGGGACATCACATCATTGGTAACCGTCCCACAACAGTTCAAGGTATGCTATAATTATGGAAAGGAAGGACATATCACTCGAGATTGTACGGTAGCGAAACCAAGTCCAGTGGGGATGGTGACTCAAAAGGCTGTCCCAGAAAAGTCAAAGTCAACGGTTCTTGGAAGAGCATTTATCATGACTGGTCAAACTGAAAGGAACCCAAATGAGGTGATCACGGGTAAGCTAATCATAAACTCTTGCAAAGTTTATACCTTATTAGATACCGGTTCTACCCATTCTTTTATCTCTCCTGCTTGTGCTCAACGTTTAAACTTGACTCCGGAGAAATTAGACCTTGACTTATCTGTGGAGACTCCATTAGGAGAAACTTTCATTGCATCCACTGTTTATAAATCTTGTTTGATCCAAGTTGGAACCATCACATTACCTGTTGATCTTATTTCTTTGAAAATACTTGCATTTTATGTGCTTTTAGGGATTGATTGGTTAACCACTCATCATGCTAAAATTGATTATTTTCGTAAGGTTGTTAGTTTTCATATTCATAACCAACCTGTTATGCGAATTCAAGCAACCAAACCTCTAAAGTCAATCACTGTCATATTAAGCCATAAAGATATTCATTTATTGGAAAACGGATGTCAAGCTTTCTTAGCCCATGTCACAGACTTGAACAAAAACACGTTAGATGTGAATAATATTTCTATTGTTAGTGAATTTCCTGACGTATTTCCTGAAGAACTTCTCGGTCTACCCCCAAAACGTGAAGTTAAATTCTTTATTGACCTTGAACCTGGTACAAAGCCCATTTCTAAAACCCCATATCGAATGGCTCCTATTGAACTTCAGGAGTTAAAGGTCCAACTACAGGAGTTGTTGGACATCGGTTTCATTCGTCCTAGTACATCTCCTTGGGGTGCTCCTGTTTTATTTGTAAAGAAGAAAGACGGGAGTGTGTGACTTTGTATTAACTATCGAGAATTGAACCATGTCACCATCAAGAATAGGTATCCACTACCTCACATTGATGACCTGTTTGACTAGTTGCAAGGAGCACAATTCTTTTCAAAGATTGATCTTCGCTTACGGATATCATCACCAAGGTTAGAATCGAGGATATTCCAAAGATCGCTTTCGTAACTCCCGATGCAGGGCATTATGAATTCTTAGTCATGTCTTTTGGATTGACTAATGCTCCTGCTGCTTTCATGGATATGATGAACCGAGTATTCAAGGAATATTTGGATCAGTTTGTTGTTGTCTTTATTGATGACAACCTCATCTATTCCAAAAGCCGTGAAGATCATGAGCGCCATTTGAAGCTGGTACTGCAAAGGCTTCGTGATAACAAACTATATGCCAAGCTAAAGAAATGCGAGTTTTGGCTTGAGGAAGTAGCATTCCTTGGGCACATGGTGTTAAAACATAGAGTATCTATTGACCCGGCGAAGATTGAAGCAATACAAAGTTGGGAGCAACCGAAGTTGGTGACCGAAGTACGTAGCTTTCTGGGCTTAGCTAGTTAATATCAAAGATTCGTGGAAGGATTTTCTTGAATCGCTACTCCGTTAACTCAGCTGACTCGTAAAGATACAAAATTCATATGGAGCGAGGAATGCAAGAAGAGTTTCCAAGAACTCAAGAAGAGACACATTTCGGCACCTGTTCTAACAATACCGTCTGGTTCTGATGGATTTGTTATCTACAGCTATGTTTCGGGCAAAGGGTTAGGATGTGTTCTCATGCAACATGGGAAAGTCATAGCCTATGCCTCGCGACAACTCAAAGAATATGAGAGGAATTATCCTACTCATGATCTAGAGTTGGCAGCAATCGTTTTCGCGTTGAAGATCTGGAGACACTACCTGTATGGGGAGAAAGTGGAGATCTATACAGATCATAAAAGTCTCAAATATTTCTTCACCCAAAAAGAATTCAACATGCGGCAACGACGATGGCTCGAGCTGTTGAAAGACTACGACCATACCATTCAATACCATCCTGGAAAAGCCTACGTGGTAGCTGACGCATTGAGTAGAAGATCATATGCGGGATCGAGTGCAATAATGTCAAGCATACGAGTAGAACCGACTTTAATCGATAAAGTTAAAGTTGCTCAAGCTACGGACATGGAGCTGATACGTATGAAGAAGAAAGTGCAAGAAGGTGCTATTCCGAAAGCAAGAATCGATGAAGAAGGAATACTTCGAGTCAACTCCAAACTTTGTGTTCCTAACGATTCTGACTTGAAGCATAAAATTATGATGGAGGCACACAACAGACCATTTGCAATCCATCCTGGGAGTACCAAAATGTATCATGATCTTCGACATACATTTTGGTGGAACAATATAAAGAGAGAGATCGCGAAGTTTATCTCGAGGTGTTTAACTTGTCAACGTGTAAAGGCGGATCATCAAGTGCCAAAAGGTCCATTGCAACCACTTGAGATTCCGAAATGGAAGTGGGAACACATTACTATAGATTTTGTTACAGGTCTTCCCAAGGTTTCTCAAGGCATAGATGCGATTTGGGTTATTGTTGATAGATTAACCAAGTTTGCTCATTTCATGCCTATACGGGAGACTTATTCCCTTGAACGTCTTGCTAGTATGTACGTAAATGAGATTGTGAGATTACATGGCATGCTAGTATCCATAGTTTCAGATCGTGACCCAAGATTCACTTCAAGATTTTGGGTTAGCTTGCAGAAAGCTATGGGCACGAATTTACGATTCAGTTTGGCATACCATCCTCAAACAGATGGACAATCAGAGAGGACTATTCAAACTCTTGAAGATCTATTAAGACTTTGTGTCCTAGATTTCAAAGGGAGTTGGGATAAGTACCTATCATTGGTGGAATTCTCCTTCAACAACAGTTATCAGGCAAGTATAGGTGTGGCTCCATTCGAAGCATTATATGGACGAAAGTGTCGCTCTCCAGTATGTTGGGATGAGGTGGGAGAAGCAACGTTGTTGGGACCAGAGTTGGTACGAATGACTACTATGACGTCCCCCAAAATTAGGAATACATCACCCATCTTGGGTCGCCATATACATGGTACAGAATTTAAATACAACTTACTAATACAACTGTCGTGTACAATACGACAAAACATAAACTGTGAGTTTGAATACAAATATTGTCTACTAGAGAGTATACAAACTCAAAAGGAGTCCTCATTACAATTATTATCACACTATTTCACAGAATAGTGAGGACTACTAATGCTATCCTCTGGACCATCACTCCGTTCCCCGACTCGTCCCAAATATATTCTCATTTCAAGAGAACAAAGGCGAAAGAAAGAAAGGGTGAGCTCAACTAGCCCAAGAAGAAATATTATGACTAAGATAATGCGAATAAATTATCATTAGTCTCCAACAATGTTAAACCGATAAAATATAATAGACATCAAGTTTAATCATAGCGGTGAACAAGAAATCCATTAAAAGAGTCAAGTAGAAAATAAAATCTACTATCTTTTATGATTTAAAAGGTTTTTCATCATCATTATCATTTGAGACTCGACTTAATAAATATTCCACATCATCGAATCACCCCTGCACTACGGCCAAGGATATTCTTTAGTATCACGATCGCAATTATCCATGCACTACGGGCCAAGAATATTTGTGTATTCATTAATGGTCATGATCATGCTAACAATCGTCCATCAATGCACTACGGGCCAACGAGGACTTTTTACCACATCATTTGTAACATTACGGTCATGATTACAATCGAATAATCCTCAATTCATAATCATACCAAGTCTATCTATGTACTACAGTGCCACATATGACTTTTAACATAATATAAACATGAGGATGATGATAATGATATAAGAATTCAATAAATCAAGTTCAAGAATTAATTTATCCAGAAACAAATAATGTCCAAATTGTCAACATGATACTGCTTTGTAGAGTAAAATTCAAGAATGCTCAGAAGAATATTTCCATGAAAAGATACTGGATGAAGCGCAAATATCAAGAATATTCCACTAATTTCATGAGTATAGTAGTCAAAACTTTAACCAACTGAGTATAATAAAGAATGAAATAACAAAAGAAATAACCATGCATGCAGTACTTCGCATAGACAGGTTATTCCAATAGAATACTAAATAATGGAACCAGGTCAGGAGAAATTCGCACCGAAAGGATGTTCCAACAGAATAATAAAGAATGGAATAACAACAGAAATCACCTTGTATGCGGTACTTAGATGACAGACAGTCATTCCAACAAAATACTAATAAGGATTTTAATTAGGTCCCAATTGTAAAACGCATGCATGTGATATTTCCAACCTAATAATAATAAAGACGGAACCAGTCCCACAGTAAAATGCATGCATGTGATATTCCAATGTAATAATAAAGACGGAATTAGGTCCGACGTAAAATGCACATACAAGATATGATATTCCAATAGAATAATAAAGACTTTAATAATAGAAGAATGTCACCAAGTATAGGGTGAAATCACATATACAGTTATTCCAATGTAATAATAAGAAATGGAATAACAACAGTTCTCTTCATGAATAAGAAAGAATAACACCCTTCCGTAAAAGAACTGCATATAAGAGTAGTTAAGTAGCAGAAAACTTTTCTTCTTTCTCTCTATAATTTTCTCTCTCTAGAGTTTCAAAGAATTAAGTAAGAAATAATGAAGGAATGAGCTTCTATTTTTAGGAGAATGGAAGGGCATCGTTCAAGTACGAAATAATTTTGCAGAATTATTTCTTCAATCAACTAACAACTAAGTCAAACAACTAACCAATAAGATTTCAACAAAAATTAAAATATAATACATATATATAAACACATGTTTTCAATTTATATATATCAATATTATATATACCACTAGATTTTTTTATCCCCCCATATCCAACATCAATCCCCCACCCTCCCATAATCACTTTCACTACACTCTTACAACATCACTATCATACTACCACTTTTCCACCATTTTCCACTCATACACACATCACACACCTATCACTTTCACATATCATTTTCTCCCACCATATACTCAATACATACATATACTTCCATACGTATACTCTTCCATTTTCAAAATCATTTTTCCAACATAAATGGGCCCCACATGTGGGCCCCACTTTTAAAAATTTTCTACCGATTATTTTGGAAAATGGATAAATGGGAATGCATAAAATAAGCAAACTTCATAAAAATTACCTTAATAATTTTAACAACATTTATCATCTTTATTACAATTAACAATATTAATCGACCAGGTCGTTCCCAGGAAAGAGGGGGCTTTCCAATTAGGATTTCTCCTTATTAGCGCGCAATTAGGTGACCAAATCTCTCATTGACAGAACTTCTAGACATCGTTAATATTGCAAATAATAATATTAATAACTTTGTCGTCTCAATTATTGATTAAATAATATAAAGAATATCAACAATAATTGAATCAAATAACGTGAGATACTATGCAACAATTATTATAGCAATAATTGAACAAAAACTGAATGACTTCTCACGTAAGCATCAATAATCAATACCGTGCTACTATTATGCAACCACGCCAGACATCAGACTTTTACTACCGAGTAGTTCAACAAGATCAACGGTAAAACTTCGCGCCGTTATTTTCATAAAAATATTTTTATCGCTTTCTCAATCCGACAATAATTACATTGCTAGGGTCCACCAATGATTATACCGTTATGTACGAATATTCCCCGCTAAAATGAATATTCCCAGACCAATCGAATATAATATAACAACTTGCATACTATGCAAAATTTATAAATATTACCCACAACTATAACATTATATCAATTTCACTCCATAATATTCAAAAATAATATTTATAAAAAATTCATCTTTATTCAAAAAGTTGGGGTATTACAATCTCCCCTTCTTATGAAATTTCACCCTCGAAATTAGGGTACGTACCTGGTATGTCGAAGAGGTAAGGATACCTTGATTTCATTTCAGATTCTAACTCCCAGGTCATTTCCTCAACATCATGGTTTCTCCACAAAACTTTGACTTGAGGTATAAACTTGGAGCGTAAAATATGTTCCTTCTTATCCAAGATTTGAACAGGAACCTCTTCATACGTTAAATCTTCTCTATTTCATCGGGTTCCAAATTAATAATGTGGTTCGGGTCTTCCACATATTTAGGTAACATGGATATGTGAAAAACGTTACGAACACGAGACATACTTGGCGGTAAAGCGAGTCTATAGGCCACAGTTCCTACCCGATCGAGGATTAAAAATGGGCCAATGAATCGAGGATTGAGCTTTCCTCTCTTTCCAAATCTCGTAAATCCTTTCCATGGAGTAACACGTAACAACACATGATCTCCTATATCGAATTCCACGTCCTTTCGATGAAGATCAGCATAACTCTTTTGTCGATCTTGTGGGGTTTTTATACGTTGTTGGATCATTTAAATCTTTTTCGTAGTCATACGTACCAACTCCGGTCCCAACAACGTTGCTTCACCCACCTCATCCTAGCATACTGGAGAACGACACTTTCTTCCATACAACGCCTCGAATGGAGCTATGCCAATACTTGCTTGATAACTGTTGTTGTAGGAAAACTCCACCAATGGTAAGAACTTGTCCCAACTTCCCTTGAAATCAAGGACACAAAGTCTTAATAGATCTTCAAGAGTTTGAATAGTCCTCTCCGACTGTCCGTCCGTCTGAGGATGATATGCCGAGCTAAATCGTAAGTCTGTGCCCATAGCTTTTTGCAAACTAACCCAAAATCGTGAAGTGAATCTTGGGTCTCGATCGAAAACTTTGGATACCGCATACCATGCGCCTTACAATCTCGTTTATGTACATACGAGCAAGACATTCAAGTGTATAAGTTTCTCGTATCGATAAGAAATGAGCAGACTTGGTCAATCTATCAACAATGACCCAAATCGCATCTATACCTTGAGAAACCTTAGGAAGATCGATGAATTAAATCCATGGTAATGTGCTCCCACTTCCATTTTGGAATTTCAAGTGGTTGCAATGGACCTTTTGGTACTTGATGTCTCACTTTGACTCGCTGACACGTTAGACACCTTGAGATAAACAACGCTATCTCTCTCTTTATATTGCCCCACCAAAATGTATGTCGAAGTTCATGATACATTTTGGTACTCCCAAGATGGATTGCAAACGGTGTGTTGTGCACCTCCATCATAATTTTATACTTTAAATCGTATCGTTAGGAACACAAAGTCCGGAGTTGACTCAAGTATTCCTTCTTCATCGATTCTTGCTTTCGGCGATAGCACCTTCTTGCACTTTCTTCCTCATACGCATCGGCTCCAGTCTCAGTAGCTTGAGCAACTTTAACTTTATCAATTAAAGTTGGTTCTACTCGTATATTTGCCATCATCACATGGGTCCCTGGAGTCTTTAACTCTATCTCCATCCTTTGCAAGTCACACAAAATGGGCTTTTGTGTTGTCAATATCACTGCATTCCGTATATATGATCTTCTACTCAATGCGTCAGCTACCACGTTCGCTTTTCCAAGATGGTATTGGATGGTATGATCATAATCTTTCAATAGTTCAAGCCAACGTCGTTGTCGTATGTTGAGTTCCTTTTGAGTGAAAAAATATTTGAGGCTTTTATGATCCGTAAAGATCTCCACTTTCTCCCCATACAAGTAATGCCTCCAAATCTTCAGTGCAAAGACAACAACTGCCAACTCTAGATCATGAGTAGGATAATTCCTCTCATATTCTTTGAGTTGTCATGAGACATAGCCTATGACTTTCCCATGTTGCATGAGAACACATCCTAACCCTTTGCCCGAAGCATCACTGTAGATGACAAATCCCTTCGAACCAGATGGTATTGTCAGAACAGGTGTTGAAATGAGTCTCCTCTTGAGTTCTTGAAAACTCTTCTCACATTCCTCGCTCCAACCAAACTTTGTATCTTTTCGAGTCATCTGAGTTAGTGGAGTAGCGATTCGAGAAAACCCTTCTAAGAATCTCCGATAATAACCAGCTAAGTCGAGAAAGCTACGTACTTCGGTCACTGATTTAGGATGCTCCCAGCTTTGAATAGCTTCAATCTTTGCTAGGTCAACAAATATTCCATGACTTGATACCACGTGCCCAAGGAATGCTACTTCCTCAAGCCAGAACTCGCATTTCTTCAATTTGGCATAAAGCTTATATTCATGAAGCTTTTGGAGTATCAGCCTCAAGTGTTGCTCATGATCTTCACGGCTTTTGGAATAAATAAGGATGTCATCAATAAAGACGACCACAAAGTTATCCAAATATTCCTTGAATACTCGGTTCATCATATCCATGAAGGCAGCAAGAGCATTAGTCAATCCAAAGGACATGACTAGGAATTCATAATGCACGTCTGAAGTTCGAAGCCGTCTTTGGAATGTCATCCGGTTCTAATCTTCAATTGGTGATATCCTAACGAAGATCAATCTTTTAAAAGAATTTGGCTCCTTGCAACTAGTCAAACAGGTCATCAATACGTGGCAATGGGTACCTATTTTTGATGGTGACATGATTCAACTCCCGATAATCAATACAAAGTCGCTTACTCCCATCTTTCTTCTTCACGAATAGAACAGGAGCACCCCAAGGAGAAGTACTAGTACGAATAAAGCCAATGTCTAACAATTCCTGCAGTTGAGTCTTTAACTCCTGAAGTTCAATAGGAGCCATTCGATATGGGGCTTTAGAAATGGGTTTTGTATCGGGTTCAAGGTCGATACAAAATTCAATTTCACGCTCTGGGGGTAGGCCAGGAAGTTCTTCAGGGAATACGTCAGGAAATTCATTAACAATAGAAATATTATTCAAAACTGACGTATTTTTGTTTAGATCTGTGACATGAGCTAAGAAAGCTTGACATCCATTTTTCAATAAACGAATAGCTTTATGGCTTGAGATGACAGTGATTGATTTTAATGGTTTAGTTATGTGAATTCGCATAATAGGTCGATTAGGAATATGAAAGCTAACAACCTTATGAAAACAATCAATTTTTGCATGATGAGTAGTTAACCAATCAATCCCTAGAATTACATCAAATGCAAGTATTTTTAATGAAATAAGATCGACAGGTAATGTGTGGGTACCAACTTGAACCAAATAAGACTTATAAACCGTGGATGTAATAAAGCTTTCTCCTAATGGAGTTTCCACAGATAAGTCAAAGTCTAATTTCTCTGGGGTCAAATTTAATCGTTGAGCGCAAATAGGAGAAATAAAAGAATGGGTAAAACCGGTATCAAATAAGGTATAGACTTCGCTAGAGTTTATGATAAGCTTACCCGTGATGACCTCATTCGGGTTCCTTGCTTTTTGGGAGGTCACTACAAACGCTCTCCCTTGCACTACTGGCTTTGACTTTTCTGGGACGGCCTTTGGTGCCTCCATCCTAGCTGAACTTGTCTTCGGTGAACGACAAAATTAGGCTAGGTGACCTTCTCTTCCATAATTATAACATGCTTTGGAAGGCATCGAGCAGTTTGGACTGATGTGTCCCTCTCCTCCGCATTTGAAGCATATGACAGGTGGTCGTTCTCCTTCCTTAACAATGGGTGTTTGGTCGACGTCTTTCCATCATTGTTGAATCTCCTCTTCTTGAAATTTCCATTTTTACTGTCTTGGCCATGATTACCACCGAAGTGGTTACCATTTCTGGCATGTTGATTCCCTCCACATTTGTTGTCGCCGTTTCGATGACTGATACCACTGGTATTTTCATGTTGCGGTACCGCTTTCTTTAGTTATGTTGACTCGTTATCGGCGCTCCAATAATCGAGCCCTATTTATAACATCTGAGTACAAAAACAGTTTATGAGAGATAAGATATTGACGTATCTTCGGTTTCAAACCTCTTAAAAACATTCGCGTCATTCGCTCCTCATTATCGACCAAATGGGATGAAAACCGGGATAACTTCGCAAATTTAGCCTCGTATTGCGACACGGTTATATTATTTTATTCCAATTTGATAAACTCCACTTCTTTCATGTGACGAATACTCTCGGGAAAGTACTTGTCGTTGAATAGCTCTTGGAACTTCTCCCAAGACATCTTGAGTGCGTCAGGCTGGGTACGTTTTACAGATTCCCACCAGTAATCTGCCTCTTCACGCAACATGAACGTGGCGAAGGGAACCTTTTTGCTCCTCGGAGAATCCCAAGACATCAAATATCTTGGTGATCTGCTTTATCCATGCTTCCGCCTTAAGTGGTTTTGGCTCTCCTATAAACTTCGGTGGTTCCAGCTCCTTGAACTGTTTAGCAGTGACCGTTCGAGAGTTTCCAGTGTTTCCACCTACATTTTGGACCGGTGCCGCTCTCGCCTGATGTTGCATGAATTGCATAAAGCCTCTGAATAGTCCATCATTCATCATTTGGTCAGTGTTGTTGTTTGCATGAGGATTGTCGCCTTCCTGATGCACATTCTCCTGATTATTGATATGTGGAGACTCAACAATCTCTTGTGCTCCATTGCTATTTTCAACATTCTCGGATGTCATTTTGAATCATCGCCACAAAACAAAGGTTCATTAACATATAACATATTATCCATATACTTTGACCGACCAATTAAATACCAAATAAACTTAGGTAGGTCATACTAGCGAAGGAATTCTCCGTCTCTCCCCTCCTAGTTCTAGTCTCACATCTTAGCCAGGGATCATATCCCTAAGCTTTGATACCAACTGTGACGCCCCCAAAATTAGGAATACATCACCCATCTTGGGTCGCCAGATACATGGTACAAAATTTAAATACAACTGTCGTGTACAATACGACAAAACATAAACTGTGAGTTTGGATACAAATATTGTCTACTAGAGAGTATACAAACTCAAAAGGAGTCCTCATTACAATTATTATCACACTATTTCACAGAATAGTGAGGACTACTAATGATATCCTCTGGACCATCACTCCGTTCCTCGACTCGTCCCAGCTATATTCTCATTTCCTGAAGAGAACAGTGAAAGAAAGGGTGAGCTCAACTAGCCTAGTAAGAAATATTATGACTAAGATAATGCAGAATAAATTATCATTAGTCTCCAACAATGTTAAACTGATAAAATATAATAGACAACAAGTTTAACTGCAGTGGAACAAGCAATCCATTAAAAGAGTCAAGTAGAAAATAAAATCTACTATCTTTTATGATTTAAAAGGTTTTCATCATTAATTATCGCCGAGACTCACAATTTTAAAAATATTCCACATCATCGAATCACCCCTGCACTACGGCCAAGGATATTCTTTAGTATCACGATCGCAATTATCCATGCACTACGGGCCAAGAATATTTGTGTATTCATTAATGGTCATGATCATGCTAACAACTGTCCATCAATGCACTACGGGCCAATGAGGACTTTTACCACATCATTTGTAACATTACGGTCATGATTACACCGAATAATCCCTGGTCATAATCATACCAAGTCTATCTATGTACTACAGGCCACATATGACTTTTAACATAATATAAACATGAGGATGATGATAATGATATAAGAATTCAATAAATCAAGTTCAAGAATTAATTTATCCAGAAACAAATAATGTCCAAATTGTCAACATGATACTGCTTTGTAGAGTAAAATTCAAGAATGCTCAGAAGAATATTTCCATGAAAAGATACTGGATGAAGTGCAAATATCAAGAATATTCCACTAATTTCATGGAGTATAGTAGTCAAAACTTTAACCAACTGAGTATAATAAAGAATGAAATAACAAAAGAAATCACCATGCATGCGGTACTTCGCATAGACAGATATTCCAATAGAATACTAAATAACGGAACGAGTCAAAGAAATTAATGCCAAGCGAGGATGTTCCAACAGAATAATAAAGAATGGAATAACAATGAAATCACCTTGTATGTGGTACTTGTGCATGAAGGTTATTCCAATGTATACTAATAAGGACGGAATCGAATCCCAATTGTAAAACGCATGCATGTGATATTCCAACCAATAATAATAAAGATTTTAACCAGTCCTACGTGAAATGCATGATGTGATATTCCAATGTAATAATAAAGACTTTAATCCGGTTTGGCATAAAATGCATGTATGTGATATTCCAAAAGAATAATAAAGACGAAATAATAGAAGAATGTCACTAAGTATAGGGTAGACCGCGTATACAGGTTATTCCAATAGAATAATAAGAAATGAAATAACAACAGTTCTCTTCATGAATAAGAAAGAATAACACCCCTTACCGTAAAAGAACTGAATATAAGAGTAGTTAAGTAGCAGAAAATTTTTCTTCTCTGTCTCTATAATTTTCTATCTCTAGAGTTTCAGTGAATTCGTAAGAAATAATGAAGGAATGAGCTTCTATTTATAGGAGAATGGAAGGGCATTGTTCAAGTATGAAATAATTTTGCAGAATTATTTCTTCAATCAACTAACAACTAAGTCAAACAACTAACCAATAAGATTTCAACAAAAATTAAAATATAATACATATATATAAACACATGTTTTCAATTTATATATATCAATATTATATATACCACTAGATTTTTTTATCCCCCCATATCCAACATCAATCCCCTACCCTCCCAATAATCACTTTCACTACACTCTTACACATCACTATCATACTACCACTTTTCCACCATTTTCCACTCATACACACATCACACACCTATCACTTTCACATATCATTTTCTCCCACCATATACTCAATACATACATATACTTCCATACGTATACTCTTCAATTTCCAAAATCATTTTTCCAACACAAATGGGCCCCACTTTTAAAATTTTTCTACCGATTATTTTGGAAAATGGATAAATGGGAACCCATAAAATAAGCAAACTTCATAAAAATAACCTTAATAATTTTAACAACATTTATCATCTTTATTACAATTCACAATATTAATCGACTAGGTCGTTCCCAAGAAAGATGGGGATTTCCAATAAGGATTTTTCCTTATTGGCGCACAATTAGGTGACCAAACCTCTCTTTGACAGAACTTATAGACATCGTTAATATTGCAAATAATAATATTAATAACTTTGTCATCTCAATTATTGATTTAATAATATAAAGAATATCAACAATAATTGAATCAAATAACGTGAGATACTATGCAACAATTACTATAGCAATAATTGAACAAAATTGAATGACTTCTCACGTAAGCATCAATAATCAATACCGTGTGCTACTATGCAACCACGCGTATTACTGTACTTTTACTACCGAGTAGTTCAACAGTATCAACGGTTAAACTTTTGCCGTTATTTTCATAAAAATATTTTTGTCGTTTTCTCAATCCGACAATAATTCATTAGGGTCCACCAATGATTGCTACCATTAGCATTTAATATTCCCCTCGCTAAAACGAATATTCCCCGACCAATCGAATATAATATAACAACTTACATACTATGCAAAATTTATAAATATTACCCACAACTATAACATTATATCAATTTCACTCCATAATATTCAAAAATAATATTTATAGAAAATTCATCTTTATTCAAAAAGTTGGGGTTTTACAACTACAGAGAAGATCCAAACGATTTGACAATGTATACAAACGGCACAGGATTGACAAAAGAGTTATGCGGATCTTCATCGGAAGGACGTGGAATTTGACACTGGGGATCATGTATTGTTACGTATTGCTCCATGGAAGGGAGTTACAAGATTTGGGAAGAGAAGAAAGCTCAATCCACGATTTATTGGTCCATTTCAGATTCTTGACCGAGTAGGAAATGTGGCCTATAAACTCGCGTTACCTCCAAGCATGTCTCGTGTTCATAACATTTTTTACATATCTGTACTTCGTAAATATGTGAAGGACCCGAACCACGTTATTGAGTTAGAACCAGATGAGATAGCCGAAGATTTAACGTACGCGGAGGTACCTGTTAAGATCTTGGATAGGAAAGAGCATGTCCTACGCACCAAGGTTATACAACAAGTTAAGGTTTTGTGGAGGAACCATGCTATTGAAGAAATGACCTAGGAGTTGGAATTAGAAATGAAAAAGAAGTATCCTCACCTTTTCGAAACACCAGGTACGTACGTCAATTTCGAGGACGAAATTTCATAAGAAGGGAAGGTTGTAAGACCTCAACTTTTTATAAATGAAATTGAATTTACTCTATTTATTATTTTGAAATAGTAAGGGTTGAATTGATTAATGTGGTTAGTTATGGGTAAAATACGCAAATATTTCAAATAAGCAAGTGGTTATAAAATATTCATTGTTGTCGGGGAATATTCGTTTGGTCATGGAATATTCTTCTTGTCGGGAATATTCAGATATGACTGCGCTTATTCACGAATCACTTTACACTATTCACGAATACTAAGACTATTCACCAAAAATGAAATTTTATTCTTTTTGTCCAAGATATCTATTATGGTTACTATCTTTGATTGTATCCATGTTTGGATCTTTATTTTTGAATTCTGCTTCAAAATTGGTTAGTATGGAGTATTATTGAACTTGGATAAAACTGTAATACGAATCCCTAATATTCGTTCTTTTATTTCACTGGATTCATTTTCTTTAAAATATTTTTCATCATCCTCAGTCCTAAATGATGATATTACTGAATATCTTTGGCCTGTAGGGTAAAGATGAATGATTTCTGATGAATATCTTTGGCCCGTAGTGCAAAGATGAACAGGTGTTTAGATGAACATGACCAACTGGTGAATATCTTTGGCTCAGAGTGTGCAAAGATGAATATTTGATTCCGATATATATTGATTTATGTTACGAGGATAAAATATTGATTTATGGACTTTTAAATTCATATATAGAAGATAGTAGATTTTATTCTCTACTTAACTCTTCTAATGAATTATTATTTCCGCTGCGAATATTGATTTAAAACTGGTTGTCTATTGTATTCTATTAGATTTTTCTTTGTTGAGGACTAACGATAATTTTTTCTATATTATCTTAGTCATAATGTTCTTTACTGGGCTAGTTGAGCTCACCCTTTTCCTTTTTGTTCCATTTTTTCTTCTCAAGAGGCGAGAATGTAGTGAGTACTAGTCGGGGTGTGGAATGATGGTTCTAGATGTTGTTTAGTAGTCCTCACTATTTTGTAAATTAGTGTATCAATAATTGTAATGAGGACTTATTTGAGTGTGGATATTGTCTAGATGACAATAGTTGTATTTAAACTCACAGTTTAAGTGTTGTCGTATTTTGCACGATAATTGTATTATTAAAGTTGTAGTTGTTTCTATACCATGTATTTGGTGAATCAGAGTAGGTGTTGTATACCTATTTTGGGGGCGTCACAAGGGGTACAGACACAGCAAGTTATAGTTATTTATGAATTTTGCGCGGGTGAACATCCTATAGATCAATGTGTAATCAACCCAGTGTCAGTACAATTTGTGGGTAGCTACAACAAAATTCCACAGAATACGTACCAGAATACATACAATACGGGGAATAGGAATCATCCTAACTTATCGTGGAGTAATAATCAACATCAGCAAGCTCCACACCCATCTTAACCCCTAGGATTTTAGAATCAATAACAACAACCAGCTCAACATCAAGAGAGGAAATCAGATTTAGAGGAGTTGTTGTCAAAGTATATAACAAACAACGAGGCAGCTATGAAAAACCAAGCAATGGCCATGAAATCGCAAGAGATAGCCATCAAGAATTTGGAAAATTAGATGGGACAAATTGCATTAGAAATGAACAATAGACCGCAAGGGACTCTACCAAGTGACACCGAAAGAAAATCCGAAGGGAAATCACGAATAGTGTCAGGTAATCACTTTGAGAAGTGGAAAACATCTCGATGGGAAAAAGTGCAAAAAAATCAGTTATAACGGATGACAAAGTTGATGAGAACAAAGTGGTTGATGAAAAATAGGGTGAGAAAAAGCAAGTTGAACAAATAAAATTAGATGACAAACCGGTTGTTTATCCTCCACCGCCGTTTCAGTAGAGAGTCCAAAAGCAGAAATTAGATAAGCAATTTGCAAAATTTTTGGAAGTGTTTAAGGAACTTCAGATTAACATCCCTTTTGCAGAAGCCCTAGAGCAGATGTCAAGTTATGCAAAATTTATGAAGGGTATTCTGTCTAGGAAAAAGAAGTTGTAAGATTTTGAAACAGTGGCATTAACAGAGGAGTGTAGTGCGGTTTTACAGCGAAAGTTGCCACGAAAGTTGAAAGATCCGGGGAGTTTCACCATTCTGTACACGATTGGGAACATGGCGTTCAACAAGTGTTTATGTGATTTGGGGGCAAGTGTGAACCTTATGCCGTTATCAATTTATATAGAATTAGGTCTACCATCTCCAAAGCCCACGAACATCTCATTGCAGTTGGCGGATAGGTCAGTCACGTACTCGAGAGGAATTGTGGAGGACATTTTGGTCAAGGTTGACAAATTTATATTCTCTGCGAATTTCATAATTCTGGATTTTAAGGAAGATAAGAACATCCCAATTATCCTAGGGAGACCTTTGTTGGCTACGGGTATGACACTCATTGACGTACAAAAAGGTGAACTAACTATAAGGGTCCAAGATCAAGAAGTAAAGTTCAATGTTTTCAAGGCCATGAAATTCCCCACGGATGAAGATGAGTGTTTCAGGATGGATGCCATTGATCAGATAATCAGTGAAGACCTGGTTAAAAGTTTGGATAATGATCCATTGGAAACAACATTATTAGGAGATGAAGATTTAGATGATACAGAATTTATGGATTACTTGCAGATGCTAGACTCCCTGCCACGAGTTAGTAGATTTAAAGCACCCTTTGAACTATTGTACACGGATGAAAAAGCCACAACAAGGATGAAACTTTCATTGGAGGAGCCACCTACTCTTGAACTTAAGCCACTCCCTAAACACCTCAGGTATGCATATTTAGGCAATTCTAATTCTTACATGTTATTATTTCTACTACACTTAATGAATTACAGGAAAAAAAGTTGCTGAGAGTGCTTAGAGACCACAAATCGGCCATAGGATGGACAATTACAGATATCAAGGGAATCATCCCATCCTTGTGCATGCATAAAATTCTGATGGAAGAAGATGAAAAGCCGACAGTGGAGCAACAGAGACGGCTCAACCCAATCATGAAAGAAGTAGTGAAGAAAGAAATCCTGAAATGGTTGGATACGGGAATCATCTACCCAATTTCAGACAGTAAGTGGGTCAGTCCGGTTCAATGTGTGCCAAAAAAAGGAGGAATGACCGTGGTACAAAATGATGACAATGAGCTAATTCTGACAAGGACAATGACTAGTTGGAGGGTTTGCATGGACTACAGGAAGTTGAATAAGGCGACCCACAAAGACCACTTTCCTTTTCCTTTTATCGATCAGATGTTGGACAGATTAGGGGGACACGAGTACTACTTCTTATTGGATGGATATTCGGGATATAATCAGATAGTCATTGCTCATGAAGATTAAGAGAAGACTACTTTCACGTGCCCATACGGCACATTCGCATTCAGGAGAATTTTATTCGGCTTGTGTAATGCACCCGCTACCTTCCAACGGTGTATGATGGCCATCTTCTCGGACATGGTGGAAAAAAAATGCAGAAGTCTTCATGGACGACTTTTCTGTCTATGGGGATGATTTTGATGCTTGTCTAGAGAATTTGGTGATGGTTTTACATAGATGCACAGACACAAACTTGGTACTTAACTGGGAAAAGTGCCATTTCATGGTTGAAAAAGGAATAATTTTGGGACACAAGGTCTCGGCTAAAGGATTAGAGGTTGATAAAGCAAAGCTGGAAACGATTGAAAAGCTTCCTCCACCAAGTTCAGTTAAGGGAATTTGAAGCTTTTTGGGACATGCCGGGTTCTACAGGAGATTTATAAAAGACTTCTCTAAAATTGCAAAACCATTGTGCAGTCTTTTAGAGAAGGAGTCAGTTTTTAAGTTTGATGAGGATTGTAAGTTGGCATTCGAGATATTGAAGAAGAAATTAACTACAACTCCGGTTATCGTCGCACCAGATTGGAATATGCCCTTTGAGTTAATGTGTGATGCAAGCGACTATACGGTTGGGACTGTCTTGGGTTAATGCCGAGAGAAGGTATTCCATGCCATAAACTATGCAAGTAAGACACTTACGGAGACCCAAATGAACTACATAACTACAAAAAAGGAATTACTTGCAGTGGTATATGCATTCAATAAATTTCGGGCATACTTGATGGGGACAAAGGTAGTAGTTTATACAGACCACTCGGCCATTCGATGCCTAATCTCAAAGAAAGATGCTAAGCCACGCCTTATCAGATGGATTCTCCTTCTACAAGAATTTGACTTGGAAATAAAAGATAGAAAGGGTATGGAGAATCAAGTTGCAGACCATTTATCTAGGCTGTAAAATCAGGGTAAAAAGGAAGAGGACAGATGTGTAATTAATGAGTCATTTTCGGATGAGCAGCTGTTTGGGATCAATACAGAATTTCCATGGTACGCGGACTTCGCTAATTATCTAGTGAACAACATCCTTCCACCAGATCTTACACGACAGCAGAAAAAGAAATTCCAACATGACGTCAAGTGGTACATGTGGGATGAGCCATACCTATTCAAATAGTGCGCCGATAAGATGATTAGAAGGTGTGTACCATACAGCGAAGTAAAGAACATATTGTACGAATGTCACTCATCTGTATATGGGGGACATTATGGTAGTGAGAGAATAACGGCAAAAGTGTTTCAAGCAGATTTTTATTGGCCTACATTACTTAAGGACGCTCACCAGTTTGTTAAAAGTTGTGATAGATGTCAAAGGGTGGGAAATATATCGAAAAGGAATGAGATGCCACTACAAACAATCTTGGAAGTTGAAATTTTTGACGCTTGGGGCATTGATTTTATGGGGCCATTTCCATCATCGTTCAATAATCAGTATATCTTGCTTGCAGTTGACTATGTATCAAAATGGGTTGAAATCGTAGCACTCCCCACTAATGATGCCAAAGTGGTTCTTAAGTTCTTGCAAAAGAATATTTTTACAAGATTTGGCACGCCTAGAGCTATAATAAGTGATGAGGGAAGCCACTTCTGTAACAAATCGTTCACAGCTCTTTTGGCAAAATATGGGGTCAACCATAAGGTAGCTACATCATATCATCCCTAAACAAGTGGGAAAGCTGAGGTTTCAAACAGGGAGGTAAAGAAGATCTTAGAGAAGGTCGTAAACCCGAACAGAAAAGACTGGGCTCTCAGATTGGATGATGCATTATGGGCGTACAGAAATGCTTACAAGATACCAATTGGGATGTCACCATATCAGTTGTTATACGGGAAAACATGTCACCTACCTGTAGAGTTACAACATAAGGCCTATTGGGCAATTCAAAAACTCAACTTCGATCAAGCAGCAACATGTGAAAAGAGGCTACTCCAATTAAATGAGCTCGATGAATTCCGCCACACAACTATAATATTATATCAAATTTACTCCTTAATATTCAAAATTTTTTTTTGAGAAAATTAAATCTTTATTCATAAAATTCGGGGTCTCACAATCTCCCATCCTTATGAAATTTCACCCTCAAAATTTACGTATATACCTGGTATGCCGAAGAGGTGAGGATACCTCGTCAAATTCTAACTCTTGAGCTATAACCTTTGAGCGTAGAATATGTTTCTCTTTATCCAAGATTTTAACAGGTACATCTTCATACATTAAATCTTCCGCTATCTCGTCTGGTTTTAAATTAATATTATGGTTCGGGCCGTCCACACATTTACGTAACATCGATACGTGAAAAACGTTATGAACACGCGACATACTTGGCATTAAAACGAGTCTATAGGCCACAGTTCCTACTCGATCGAGGATTTCAAATAGAACAATTAAATCAAGGGTTGAGATTTCCTCTCTTCATCAATTCTTACTTCTAGAATAACGCCCTCTTGAACCTTCTTCTTTACATTCATCATCTCTGAGTCTGTAGCCTAAGCAGCTTTAACTTTATCAATTAAAGTTGGTTCTAATCGTATATTTAACATCATCACGTGGGTCTCTAGAGTAAGTCGTACGAAATGGATCTTCGTGTTAACACAGTCGCACTCGTAACAGCATACGATCTTCTACTCAATGCGTCAGCTACCACATTCGCTCTTCTACGATGATATTGAATAGTATGGTCATAATCTTCAACAGCTCGAGCAAACGTCTGTGGCGCATGTTACGTTCGTTTTGGGTGAAGAAATATTTGAGGGTTTTAGAAATGGGTTTTGTACTGCGGTCAAATTTAAACGTTGAGCGCAAATAGGAGAGATAAAAGAATTGGTAGAACTGATATCGAATAAGGTATAAACTTCGCAAGAGTTTATGATTAACTAACCCATGATAGCTTCGTTCAGGTTCTTTGACAAACGCTCTCACTTAAACTACCGACTTTGACTTGTCTGAGACATCCTTTGGCGTCACTATCCCAGCTGGACTTGACTTCACTACACGACAAAATCGAGCTAAGTGACCTTCTCTTCTGCAATTGAAACACGCTTTGGGTTGCTGCGTACAGTTTGGACGGATGTGTCCCTCCTGTCCGCATTTGAAACATACGACCGGTGGTCATTCTTCTTCCTTGGAAACAGGTGCTGCTGTCTTTCCATCATTATAGAACCTTCTCTTCTTGAAGTTGTTCTCACTTAGTTCACCTTTCCTATTATCCTGACCATGATTACCACCGAATTGGTTACCATTTCTGGCATATTGATTCCCTCCACGTTTGTTGTCACCGCCTCGATGACTGCTACCATTGGTATTATCGATTTGTCGGCTGGTCTCTCTTGGTTGGGTTGACTCGTTATCGCGCTCCAATAACTGAGCCCTATTTACAACATCTGAATACAAACACAGTTTGTGAGAAATTAGGTATTGGCGTATCTCGGGTTTCAAACCTCTTAGAAACATCTGCGTCATTCTCTCCTCATTATCAACCAAGTGAGACGCAAATCGGAACAACTCGACAAACTTAGCTTCGTACTGCGACACGGTCATATTGTTCTGCTCCAACTTGATGAACTCTACCTCTTTCATGTGACGAATACTTTCAGGAAAGTACTTGTCGTTGAACATTTCTTGGAACTTCTCCCAAGACATTTTGAGTGCGTCAGGCTGGGTACATTATATAGATTCCCACCAATGATATGCTTCTTCACGCAACATAAAGGTGGCGAATAGAACCTTTTGTTCTTCTGAGCATTCCAAGACATCAAATATCTTGGTGATCTGTTTTATCCACGTCTTTGCCTTAAGTGGTTCTGGCTTTCCCAAAAACTACGGTGGTCCCAGCTCCTTGAACTGCTTAGCGGTGACCAACCATGGGTTGCCAGTGTTTCCACTTGCATTATGAACAGGAGTCTCTCTCGCTTGGTTTTACATGAATTCTAAAAAGCTCTTAAACGTACCGTCGTTCATCATTTTATTAGTGTTGTTGTTTACACGAGGATTATTGCCTTCCTGATGCACATTATCCTAGATATTGATCGTTGGTGATGCAATTGTCTCATGTGCTCCATTGTTATTCTCAACATTCTCGGATGTCATTTTCAAACACTGTCACAAAACAAGGGTTAGTTGACATGCCACATATTATCTCTATATTCTGACCGACCAATCAAATACTAAATAAACTTAGGTAGGTCATATTAGTGAAGGAATTCCCCGTCTCTCTCCTCCTAGTTCTAGTCGTACATCTTAACCAGGGATGATATCCCTAAGCTTTGATACAAACTGTGACGCCCCCAAAATAGGTATACATCACCCATCTTGAGTCGCCAAATACATGGTACAAAATTCAAATACAACTTAATAATACAACTGTCGTGTAAAATACGACAAAACATAAACTGAGAGTTTTAATACCAATATTGTCTTCTAGACAGTATTCAACTCAAATGGAGTCCTCAATACATTTATTATCACACTATTTCATAGAATAGTGAGGACTACTAATGTTATCATCTGGACCGTCACTCCGTTCCCCGACTAGTCTCAGCTACGTTCTCATTTCCTTAAGAGAACAATGAAAACAAAAGGGTGAGCTCAACTAGCCCAGTAAGAAATATTATGACTAAGATAATGCAGAATAATTTATCGTTAGTCTTCAACAGTGTTAAACTGATAAAATATAACAAACATCAAGTTTAACTGGAGCGGAACAAGAAATCCATTAGAAGAGTCAAGTAGAGAATAAAATCTACTATCTTTTATGATTTAAAAGGTTTTTCATCACGTTTATCGCTGAGACTCAGCATAATAAATAATCAACATCATCGAATCACCCCTGCACTACGGCCAATGATATTCTTTAGTATCACAACCACAAATTATCCATGCACTACGAGCCAAAGATAATCGTGTTTTCATCAACGGTCATGATCATGCCATAATACAATTCCTCTTTGCACCCTTGGCCGAAGAGAATCCATGACCATAATCATACCAAAAACTGTCCATCAATGCACTGCGGGCCAATGAGGACTTTTATCACATCATTTGTAACATTACGGTCATAATTATACCGAATAATCCTGAAAGTAGTATGCACACAAGCCAATCATGTTTGATGATAAAGCATATACTTTGTAACAATCTTATTCATTTATTAATAAAAAGTATTAATTTATTAAAGGCTTTTAATTATCTACATGATCCTGTTTTGTAATATGTGATAAACCCATAGTTTTAAGCAATGCTTTTAGAATAATGATGATGATCATTCTAATGAGATCTAAATTCTTAGAAAGCTTAAAACTAAAATAGTTCTCAATCGTTGGATTACTAAATTAGGGATTAGTGAATCCGGATAGATTGGTACATACGTTGCTTGCTCATTGGATGAGGATGATTGATCTCATGATCATTTGTGTGGAGACACTAAAGCAAATATGTAGGTGCTTATTAGAGAATAAGTTCACCGAACGTGGCTCGCTAAGGAATACCTAATGGAGTTTTATTTGCTGTCGATAGGAATTCAGAGTGATAGTAGTACAAGTAATCCTTGGACTTGAGATCATCATAGATATCTTGTGTATGATGAGTTATACTTTGACTTATTCCTTAAGACCCTTAGGGTATATCAAAGGGTATGCTTGGGTATAATAAGTTGTATGCATGGAGATAATGTATGATCAATAAAGAATCTACCACTTCTAATAAAAGAAGAGAAATGTCCTATGTGATTCGATAAATGACAACCCAAAGTAGTCCTTGTTAAAGGCGAGAATGAAATTAGAAAGGAGTTTCTAATTTGCATTATTTGAGTTGTGCATTTAAGAGTCGAAATACATATAATTAAATAAAATAAGACTTGACAAGAATTCCATATCTTATATTTAATTGGGACATCATGGTGGAAGGATTGAATTGTGCGAACTATTTACTCAAAGGTTCTTTAATGATTAATGTTGAAATCTATATTATCCGGAAAGTCGTTGATCGCTAGGAGGCTTATCCCTATTGTAGAATAAATATTATTTATTTAAATAAATTAATTATTTAATTTATTTATTTAAATAAGATTAGAATTGTTCTAATTGATTTATTCACAACCTAGGTTTAATATGGAGAACCTAAAGGGTCACACCATAAAAGGAAGAATAATTATTTAAGAAGTTAATGGCATAATCGTAATAATATGTTATGTATATTTAATTTAATCTATGGTGATAGAATAAATTAAATAGCTTAATATTTATTATTTAATATTTTAGAAATATTAAATATAAATTAATAAGAGGAGTCTTATTAATATTATTACAATTATTATTATTTTAATTTCTAAAAGAGTTTAGGAATTAATTTAATATAAGTACTCTCATTTATTCCTAATAAGATTAGGAGGTTAAATTAATTAAAAGAGTTTAATTAATTATCCCTAATAAGATTTGGGAGCTTAATTAATTAAAAGAATTAAATTAATTAAATAAAACCCAATTCCTTAATTGTTAAGATGGGTTGCCCACATCTATAAATAAGAGGAGTCTTATTATGGGTGAGGGGGTTGTTGATTTTTCAACATACGTAATAATTCCAATTTGTTGGGAGAGTACCCTTTTTCTATAGAGATAGGAAAAACTAGGGTTTGAGCCATAAACACCCATCTTCTTGAATTTTCTTCTTCCTTGGTGGATCACCTCTAGAGGCCAAACGCTTGGGTGGCTAATGTTGATCAAAGGAAGGAACCAAACCCGGTGGATTCAAGTTGAACGCGAAAAGGATTGGAGGTGAACTTGTACCTGAGGAAGCTCGATCTTCAAGGGTATGATTTTATTCTTTATCTTTTTCGCTTAATTAATAATTGTGCATAAAGGGTGATCCTAGGGTATATGGTTTGTAAAATTTTTAAACTCGATTTTTACTCGCTCGCTTAATTTATGCAATTTGATTACATATGAATATTACAAACCTAACGAAGGCATCGAGCCAAACCTTTATCACGCTAATTATTAATTATTTTAATTTGATATTATATTGATATGTGTTTAGAACAATTTAATTGGGCATAATTTTATTGTATAAAATTTAATAAATAAAAAAAAAAAATGAAAAACGTTGCAATTTTTTTTCTGATGCTCATTCCTACGGTTTATATATATATAATATATATTATATATATAAACTCCTACGGTTTAGTTGCTATTCGGTTTAATATATATATTATATATATATTAGTATGCCTCACGGTAAATAAAAAAAAAAAAGGCAACAAGGAGCATGTTTTGTTTTTGAAACTCACGGAATTCATGGCAACCAAAAAGGCAGGCCACGGTTTTTTTTTTTATTTTGAGAAGCACGGATATAATATATATATATTATATTAAAACCGTACAGTTTTATATATATATATATATATATATATTCGGTTATTTTATTATTTTATAATATATTATATATTATATATATATATATATATATTATTCTTAATAATTTTATAATTAAAATAATATTTATTTTAATTTTAAAATAAAAGGTTTATTTTAAATATTAAAATAAAAGAGTTTATTTTAATTTTAAAATTAGAATTTCATGCTAACTAATTAGAGTTGGAATTGGATTCCATGATAACTAATTGGAGTTGAAATTGGATTTTATTTTTCCTAAAATAAAGGAGTTTATTTGTGAATAGGGAAGTAAATCTATCTTTCCTTAAATAAAGGAGTTTGTTTAGATATGAAATAAGATTTCATATTATTCAAAATAAAAGAGTTTATTTGTGAATAGGAAAGATAATCCGTGTTTCCTTTAATAAAATTTTTTTTACATGGAATTGGATTCCATAATTAATTAAAATAAAAGAGTTTATTTTAATTAAAGATTTTTTTATGGAATTGATTCCATAATTAATTAAAATAAAGGAGTTTATTTTGATTAAATATTTTGATTAAAATAAAATAGTTTATTTTATTCAAAATAGGATAAATTAAAATAAAATAGTTTTATTTTGATTTAAATTTGGATTAAAATAAAGGAGTTTATTTTGATTCAAAAATAGATTTTATACTAACTAAATTTGTCCAGTTAAATGATATCAATATATATATTAAATGTTTATTATTCATAAGATGAATGTTATTTATCGATGCATATGGTGATGTGTATGATAATAAATGGGATTGATTATGGACTATCGACCAATGTGATTGGATTTTATTTTAGTTGGATGCATGAATGTATGAGTTTTATTAAATGGGGTCTACTGCGTACCTCGCCTTCTCTAATTTTTCTTAATGTAAATTCTATCTCCTCCTATGTACTTCCCTGGCTCACGATCAAAGTTTCTATTTATTTTAAAATAGTTTTGTAATAGGAATAGTTAGAATTATTTTGAAGAATTGGAGATCAAGGGACAAGAAGCGCATGAAGACCCATTTGTAATGGAGCCCGGGTTTAAATGTAATAGTTATATTTAAATATTATTTCTTGTACCCCTAGGGTTTGACCTTTTGGTTCACTTGGTAGCTCTAGTGAACCAAACTAGAATAAAAGTCCATAATCAATCCGGGTAGAATATAGTATTCTATATGTGCATGCTATACTATATATATATATTATATATTATGCAAACATGCTTCGCATGTTCATTAATACGACGCGTATTTTTATATATATATATGTGCAATGCTAGCTAAACAAGATGAGACAAAATTAATAACAAACCCTCAAATTTTTATATTAAGTCCTAAGCGCTCAAAGATATTTGGAATATCGAACGTCGCCTTCTAGCATGATAAAATTAATAGAGTATTAAATATTTAATATGAGTTTGTTGTGTCACCACAAGGCAAATATTAAGTATTTAAGATGTTAATTTATCACATTTGATGCTTATAAAGAAAATTGAACAATATTGTTTTGTTGTGTCACCACAAGGATGATATTTTTCTTTTTGAATATATAGAGTGCTAGGTCGGACTTAACTTGATAATTTTGATTCGGATGTGCCACCACTTGATCAAAATAATCTAAGAGGCAAAAGAAAAGGAGTTGCATAGTTGATGTAATTGACAAAAGTTGTCTACCTATTTATTTATATATAGTTTGTTGTGTCACCACAAGGCTATATACATTTGAAATGGGATCCTTATTCTCACTAGCAAATCTTTAATTAGATTTTTATTTAACTATATAAGTGAGGGTAATATAGTTTGAAGAAAATAGTGAGAGATACCAATTTAAAACAAGACCTAAATTATTTTGGTAATTAATAAAAGAATGTATGTTAAAATGTTGTTAATTACAAATTCATTTACGTAATTTTACAATGTCTAAATTACTATCATCACAGAGCATATTAGATGCTAAATTAACCGCACCAAATTAAACGGATTGGTTAAAGAATTTGAGAATAGTTCTCATATTTGAAAAGCTATCTTATGTCCTTAATACCTATCCTCGCAATGGTTGCGCATAATGCCTCTGAGGAAGACATTACTACTTTTAGAAAGTGGCAAGATGATGCACAGTTGGCTCAATGCATCATGCTCAGTATCCACGAGTAACAAGCTTCGCCACACCGAAACTATGGATACTTCTACTATACTCCCGCACGCCAAGTAGTTGATGGTGAGGAAAGTAGGACCGATAGATATCGAGATATCTAAGGAGCTCTTCCGATCTAGAATGGCCAATGGCACTATAAATACGCATAAAAAGTTCTTAACATAATCAATTTGATTGATCAATTAGACAACCGGTTTTGTCATGGATGGAGAGTTGAGCCAAGATTTGATCTTGCACTCACCCCTAACTCCTTTCACAATTGTTGTGAATTTTTCATATGAACAAGCTAGATATCGACTTTCACTGGCGATTTGCTTAACATGTTGAAAAATGTTGAGAGTCACTTTCCAACCAAGAAAGATCAAGTCTTCTTGGTAGGGGCCAAAGGATCTTCTCGAAATAAAGAACGATTCAAAGAAGGTAAATAGAAAGCATAAACAAAGGATAATAAGAACAAAACCGATATGGATAGCAAAGGAGTTTGCTTCCACCGCAATAAGCCCGGACACCGGAAAGAAATCATGAGAAGCATCTTGCAGAGGCTAACCAAAGAAGCTTAGTGAAGTTTCTTTTATAAATACAAATTTTGTTCATGATTAAAATAAATTTTCTTTAAGTCAAGGTTCTACTTGGGTATTGGATACCGACTTTGGTTATCATAAATATAGATTTATGAAGGGACCAAGGTAAGTAGAAAGTTAAACAAGGTAAGTAATCCTATGTGTGGAAATGAAGCAAAGGTTCTTTGCATATTAGCCATAGAAACTTATAGTTCAAAGAATGCCTACGGGCAAATCTATTGAGTCAATAAGTTTTATTGTATTCCAGCTTCTTGTTAAAATATTGTTTCCATTTTATTGTTGGACAATGAAATCTTTGGTATTATAATTAAGAACAATTGTTGTTCTATTTATAATAATAATGTTTTGTATAGAACTGGAATATTACTTAATGGATTTTGTATACTTGACTTACATGAAAATAATTTTGCATATTGAACAAATTAGTATAAGAAAAGGAGATGATCATTCAAAGAGTTGAATGTGTGTATTTGCTGAAATACAAGTGTGAATTATTTGAAAGGTTCAAAGAATTCAGAAGTGAAACAAATTGACAAAGTTTTAAGATTCTTTGATTAGATCAAGGAATAAATACTTGTGCAATAAGTTTCAAGATCATCTCAAATGGTTTTTCTCATAATGGACACCTCATGATACGTAATAATTGATTGATGTATCTGAAAGGAAAAATCATACCTTGTTGAACATGGTATGGTCCATAATGATTTTACCGACATTCCAGTATCCTTCTAGGGTCATGTCCTAGAAATGGCTGCATATCTACGAAAATGGTAACCTCAAAATCCATTTAAGACTCCATAAAAGTTATGGACGGGGAGGATTCCTAATCTTAAGTATGTTAAGATAAGGGTTGTCCAACTTATGTGAAACGGTTTCAAAGGATAAGCTTGGGACAAAATTTGACATTTACTGATTTGTGGGACATCCTAAAGTAAGTTTAGGGTATATGTTCTATAAATCTACTTAGCAAAAAGGTGTTTTGTTACGAAACACGCACGCTTCTAAGATAAAGGTGTTTATCATTAAAAGGGTCATGTGGAGAATAATAGATCTTGAAGAGTTCAAGAACCACAAAACACTATAAGTCAAATAAGAGGAACCTATAGATAGACCTATTGTACCACAAACTCAATAGTAAATGCGGAATAATACCAAGATACCTAGGAGGTATGGATTCATCATGGATGATGATGATGAGGTACGATCATGTAAGATGATGATCTAGAGTTAAATCACGATGAGGTAAGAGTTTTAGTGTGTCTGAAAGGGTCATGGGAGCGTCGTGAAATTTCTAGTATTATATGTTGATATACTATGGATGAGGAATTACATACCAATGCTACAATCAGTAAAGATAAAGTTGTCTAAACATTCCTCCATGAATGATTTGGGAAGAGTATCTTAATTTGGGATATAAATCTATATAGATAGATTTAAAAGGATGCTCAGCTTAACCCAAGGAACGTATATTCATTTGATGCTAAAGTCGTTTAGCATGGCAAACTTCAAGAGATGTCTCATGTCGATGAGCTATGGAGTGTATCTCTCTTAATAGTCCCCAAAGACTCCAAAAGAGAGATCACATGAGTAATTATTATGTATGCAATGAAATATACGAGACCTGATGTTAATCAGTCATATTCAGGAGAAGTTCACTATGAGTCATTGAAAAACATCTTAAAGCTTAACCCAAGGCACTAAGGATGTGATCATATTCATGGTGGGTCTAAATTAAAACTAGAGGGCTTAAGACTCAAGTTTTCGAGACGGAGACTAAGATGACGAAAAATCCACTTTAAGGTAAAGCGTTATCTTGGGCAAAGGTGCGATGAATTGGAAAGGTTCCAAATAGCAAAAAAGAGTTCTTTGGTTTAGTAATAAAGACAAAGTATATAGCTATAAATGAAGTCGCAAGTTGATTGTTTGGATTAAAAGTTCATTACAGAACTAGGAATAGTTCCCAAGTCTCATCTTGGATCTAAACATGTGTTGTGGCACATTCATTTGATTATTAGAATCATTGAAAGATGGGAAATCACTATAGAGATAGTGGACTCTCAAGAACAACATTACATATCCATTAACTAAAGCTTATCCAACAAACAGGATAATCGTCACTTAAAGAAGAAGAGTATAAGATACCATGACGATTGGCTTTAGTGCAAGTGAGAGATTGAAAGTAGTATGCACACGTCAATCATGTTTGATGATAAAGCATATACTTTGTAACAATCTTATTCATTTATTAATAAAAATATTAATTTATTAAAGGCTTTTAATTATCTACATGATCTTTGTTTTGTAATATATGATAAACCCATAGTTTTAAGCAATGCTTTTAGAATAATGATGATGATCATTCTAATGAGATCTAAATTCTTAGAAAGCTTAAAACTAAAATAGTTCCCAATCGTTGGATTACTAAATTGGGGATTAGTGAATCCGGATAGATTGGTACATACGTCTTGCTTGCTCATTGGATGAGGATGATTGATCTCATGATCATTTGTGTGGAGACACTAAAGCAAATATGTAGGTGCTTATTAGAGAATAAGTTCATTTGAACGTGGCTCGCTAAGGAATACCTAATGGAGTTTTATTTGCTCATCGATAGGAATTCTGTAGTGATAGTAGTACAAGTAATCCTTGGACTTGAGATCATCATAGTATCTTGTGTATGATGAGTTATACTTTGACTTATTCCTTAAGACCCTTAGGGTATTTCAAAGGGTATGCTTGGGTATAATAAGTTGTACATGGAGATAATGTATGATCAATAAAGAATCTACCACTTCTAATAAAAGAAGAGAAATGTCCTATGTGATTCGATAAATGACAACCCAAAGTAGTCCTTGGCAATAGCGTAATGAAATTAGAAAGGAGTTTCTAATTTGCATTATTTGAGTTGTGCATTTAAGAGTCGAAATACATATAATTAAATAAAATAAGACTTGACACGGAATTCCATGTCTTATATTTAATTGGGACATTGTATGGTGGAAGGATTGAATTGTACAGTAACTATTTACTCAAAGGTTCTTTAATGATTAATGTTGAAATCTATATTATCCGGAAAGTCGTTGATCGCTAGGGAGGCTTATCCCTATTGTAGAATAAATATTATTTATTTAAATAAATTAATTGTTTAATTTATTTATTTAAATAAGATTAGAATTGTTCTAATTGATTTATTCACAACCTAGGTTTAATATGGAGAACCTAAAGGGTCACACCATAAAAGGAAGAATAATTATTTAAGAAGTTAATGGCATAATCGTAATAATATGTTATGTATATTTAATTTAATCTATGGTGATAGAATAAATTAAATAGCTTAATATTATTATTTAATATTTTAGAAATATTAAATATAAATTAATAAGAGGAGTCTTATTAATATTATTACAATTATTATCATTTTAATTTCTAAAAGAGTTTAGGAATTAATTTAATATAAGTACTCTCATTTATTCCTAATAAGATTAGGAGGTTAAATTAATTAAAAGAGTTTAATTAATTATCCCTAATAAGATTAGGGAGCTTAATTAATTAAAAGAATTAAATTAATTAAATAAAACCCAATTCTTTAATTGTTAAGGTGGGTTGCCCACATCTATAAATAAGAGGAGTCTTATTATGGGTGAGGGGGTTGATGATTTTTCAACATACGTAATAATTCCAATTTGTTGGGAGAGTACCCTTTTTCTATAGAGATAGGAAAAACTAGGGTTTGAGCCATAAACACCCATCTTCTTGAATTTTCTTCTTCCTTGGTGGATCACCTCTAGAGGCCAAATGCTTGGGTGGCTAATGTTGATCAAAGGAAGGAACCAAACCCGGTGGATTCAAGTTGAACGCGAAAAAGATTGGAGGTGAACTTGTACCTGAGGAAGCTCGATCTTCAAGGGTATGATTTTATTCTTTATCTTTTCGTTTAATTAATAATTGTGCATAAAGGGTGATCCGGGTATATGGTTTGTAAAATTTTTAAACTCTGATTTTTACTCGCTTCCGCTAATTTATGCAATTTGATTGCGCACATGAATATTACAAACCTAACAAATCCCTGGTCATAATCATACCAAGTCCATCTATGCACTACAGGCCACTGATGACTTTCAACAGAATATAAACATGAGGATGATAACAATGATATAAGAATTCAATAAAACAAGTTCAAGGATAAATTTTTAAAGATTTATAATTTAATTTATTCAAAAATCAATAACATCCAAATTGTCAACATGATACTGCTTTGTGGAGTAAAATTCAAGAAGAATATTATATCAAAAATGATTTAGACCGAAAAGAAATTAATTTTTGTCATGAATAGTACCCCGGGTGAATAGTAATCGAGTGAATAGTACCCGCGAATAGTAACTTCGGGAATTGTAACCCTATGAATAGTACTCCGGCATGAAAAAGTTAAAACTTATCAAGAATGCTCAGAATAATATTTCCATGAAAAGATACTAGATGAAGCACAAATATCAAGGATATTCTACTAATTTCATGGAGCATAGAAGCCAAAATTTTAGCAAAACAAGTATATAATGAAGATCAAAACATGGATACAATCAATGATAGTAACCATAATAGACATCTAGGACGAAAAAGAGAAAATTTCATTTTTCTAATTGAATAAAGGTCATATTAAGTGAATAATTCGATATCGTGAATAGTCATAGTATCGTGAATAGTAACCCCGATACAAAAAGGTAGAAATTCCACAATAAAACTCATATCAATAATTCGGCATAATGATATTGAAGAAAATAATATCATTTACGAAGAAAATAACATCCCTTACAACTGTTGAACGAAAATAATATTCCAACGAATATTTAACGAAGATAATATTCCTACGAATATTGAGAATATAATACTCTTTATGAATATTGAACGAAAATAATATTCATACGAATACGAAAAATAATATCTCTTCAGAATATGAAATAAATAATACCCCTTACCTCAAAAGAATAGTACTTCTGGCTGAATATTGGATATAACGCTGAAAGGAACTTGCACCGTATAACAACACTCAAAGTATAAAAATACTCACAAGAATACGCTCGATAATATAGAGAGAGAAGATTTCAGTTTCTGGTGTGATTTTCAATTCTAACTTAAGCACCCTATTTATAAGAAAATGCTTAGAACACCAAAGCAGAAAATTTAATAAAATATTAATATAATTAAAAAATTTCATGCCCACCTTAGACAAACTGATTTCTGCATGTTTACAACACCTGTGGGGCCCACCCAATTGCAAAAAATGTTTTTATTAAAAAAAAATTAAAACTTCAAAAATCAATTATCTCGGAACTTCAATAATTCATAATAAATAGCCCTTTTATCAAAAAAAATCGAATCTTATGTTCATTCCATAGGAAATTCAATTCTCTACAACTTTGTAAGTTTAAGTTGTTCCAAATTCCAAATAGAAATTGACCGAAATCCACATACGGACGGTTTTACAGGCTATAATCAAATTTCAGTCAAGAAATGGGGTCTACCAACATGAAAAACATATTTTAAATATTTTTAGTAACAAAAATACTCTTCCTCCTCATTTATTCATATATCCCACATTCATTGTAAAAATATCACCATTGTTATATTATTATAATATAATAAATTATTTTATCAGAAAAGATAAAATATCAATTTTCAACAATTGTCACAATAAAAAATTTCTCCATCTATATCCACATAAAATGAATATTTTCCTTATCATATAAATTAATAATTAATTATTCATAAATAATATTACGTAATCACAATATTGACAACTGGTAAAACATTCCCAAGAAAGATGGGGTTTTCGATAAGAATTTCTCTCCATCATGGCAATTGATTAGGTGACCAAACCTCTCATTAGACAGAACTTTCTAGACATCGCCAATACTGCTATCTAATAATATTATTCAAATAATATGATGTATTGATCTAATAATGGGAAATATTGTGCAGTGACAATTATTGAAACAACAATAATATAAAATATCAACGCAGCAATTATTGAACTAATAAAATAAAATATTGAACAGTAATTACTGTAATAATTATTTAGTGCCTTCTTACGTAAGAATCAATAATTCAAAAATACTGTGAAATACCGTGTGCTACTGTGCAACAATGCGTATTACTGTATTTTAACCATCAAGTATTCCAACAGTGTTAACAGTAACAATTACACCGTTATTTATAAAAACTCAAACTTGTCATTTTCTTCATCGGACCATTTTCCGTTATAAGGCCCACACAAAGATGCGCCGTCGTACGAATATTCCCCGACAGAAAGAATATTCCACGACCAAACGAATATTCCCCGACAACATGAATATTTTATAACCACTTGATTATTTTGCAAAATTTATAAATATTACCCACAACTATAACATTATATCAAATTTACTCCTTAATATTCAAAATTTTTTTTGAGAAAATTAAATCTTTATTCATAAAATTCGGGGTCTCACATACTATACTGTAACTATTTTTTTCACATGTGTGTACTATTGATTCACATGAATGTACTATTAATTCACGTGATGTACTATTAGGGGAGGTGGTGTAAGTTTGATAATACATGCAGGACTAAATTAAAAATGAAGGAAAAGATGAAGGTATTATACTGTAATATTTTAAGCCCCAAAACGTGCAATTATCAAAACTATATTTTTCTATAAATAGAAGCTCATTCTTCTTTCATTCTCACCAATTCACTAAGACTCACAAGAGCAATTATAGAGAGAGAAGCTATAGAGAGAAAGAAGAAGAGAAGTATGCTACCTCACTATTCTAGTATCTAGTCTTCTTCAGAGGTAAGAGATATTATTTTGTTCAGTATTCATAGGAATAATATTTTCTTCCATACTCTGTAGTATGTGAGTAATATTATTTTATCTCGTATTCCTGATTAAACCCTCATTTTGTTAAAGTATTGCTTCTATACTCTGTGAAATTAGTAGAATATCCTTGAAATTTGCGCTTCATCTAGTATCGTTTCACAATGATATTTTTTACACATTCTTGTTAAATTTTAAGCTTTTCATGCCAGAGTACTGTCCATGAGTAGTATTCATTTTTACGATACTATTCACAAAGTACTATTCACGGGATACTATTCACAAAGTACTATTTACGGGTACTATTCACAATGTACTATTCACGAGTACTATTCACAAAGTACTATTCACGAGTACTATTCACTCGGGTACTATTCACCCGGGGAATTATTCATGATAAAAATTGATTTCTTTGCTGTCCAAATCATTTTTTATACAATAATATTCTTGAATTTTACTCCACAAAGCAGTATCATGCTGGCAATTTGGACATTATTGAATTCTGGATAAATTAAGTTATAAATCTTTAAAAATTTATCCTTTGCTTTCTTTTAATTGACTTCTTATATAATTGTCATAATCCTCATGCTTATATTGTGATAAAAGTCATATGTGGCTTACGTGCATAGATGTACTATTGATTGGTATGATTATGAGCAGGGATTATTCGGTATAATCATGACCGTAATGTTAGAAATGACGTGGTAAAAATCCTCATTGGCCTGTAGTGCATTGATGGACAGTTGTTGGTATGATTATGAGCAGGGAATGACCATTGATGGTTACATGAATATCCTTGGCCCGTAGTGCAGGGATGATTCGATGATGTGGTTTATTTATTAAGTTGAGTCTCAAAGATACAATTGATGATAAACTTTTTAAATCATAGAAGATAGTAGATATTATGCTCTACTTGACTCTTCTAATGAATTGCTTGTTCCGTTGCAGTTAAACTTGATGTTTATTATATTTTATCAGTTTAACACTATTGAAGGCTAACGATAATTTATTCTGCATTATCTTAGTCATAATATTTCTTACTGGGCTAGTTGAGCTCACCCTTTGTTTTCATTGTTCTCTTCAGGAAATGAGAATATAACTGGGACTAGTCGGGGAACGGAGTGATGGTCCATACGTTTGCATTAGTAGTCCTCACTATTCAGTGAAATAGTATGATAATGAGGACTTTATTTTAGTTTGGATACTCTCTACGAGACATTATCCGTGTTGAAACTCTCAGCTACATTTTTTCGTACTGTATAAAAGAAGTATGTATTTAAATTATGTACCATGTATTTGGCGACTCAAAATGGGTGATGTATACCTATTTTGGGGCGTCATGATTAATATCAAAGCTTAGGATATGATCCCCGGTCGAGATGTGAGACAAGAACTAGGAGGAGAGACGGAAATTCTTTTCGCTAGTATGACCTACCTAAGTTTATTTGGTATTTATTTGGTCGGTCGGTATAGGGGATAATATGTGACATGTCAATTAACCCTTGTTTTGTGGCAGTATTTGAAAATGGCATCCGAAAATGTTGAGATAAGCAATGAAACACATGAGATCGTTGAGTCACCAACGATCAATACCCAGGATAATGTGCATCAAGATGGCAATAATCCTCAGGAAAACAACAACGCTGACCAAATGATGAACGATGGGATATTCAGAGGCTTTATGCAATTCATGCAACATCAGGCGAGAACGACTCCTGTTCATAATGCAGGTAGAAAGACTGGCAACTCTCGAACGGTCACCGCTAACTAGTTCAAGGAGTTGGGACCACCGGAGTTTATTAGAGAGCCAAAACCACTTAAGACGGAGACATGGATAAAGCAGATCACCAAGATATTTGATGTCTTGGGATGCTCCGAGGAGCAAAAGGTTCTGTTTGCCACCTTTATGTTGCAAGGAGAGGCGACATCTTGGTGGAAATCGATAAAGCGTATTTAACTCGCCAGATGAAGATGTCTTGGGAGAAGTTCCAAGAACTGTTCAACGACAAGTACTTTCTCGAAAGTATTCGTCACATGAAGGAAGTAGAGTTTATCAAGCTGGAGCAAAACAATATGACCGTGTCGCAGTACGAAGCTAAGTTTGCCGAGTTGTCCCGGTTTGCGTCCCACTTAATTGATAATGAGGAGAGAATGACGCGGATGTTTCTAAGAGATTTGAAACCTGGGATACGTCAATATCTAATTTCTCACAAACTGTGTTTGTATTCAGATGTTGTAAATAGGGCTCAGTTATTGGAGTGCGATAACGAGTCAACCCAACCAAGAGAGAGCAGCCGATAAAATGATAATACCAATGGTAGCAGTCATCGAAGCGGTGACAACAAACGTGGTGGAAGTCAACATGCCAGAAATGGTAACCACTTCGGTGGTAATCATGGCCAAGATAATAAAAGTGGGAATTTAAAGAAGAGGAGACTCAATAATGATAGAAGGACGTCAGCACCATCACCTGTTGTTAAGGAAGGAGAACGACTGACGGTCGTATGTTATAAATACCGAGGGGAGGGACACATCAGTCTAAACTATACGCAGTAGTCCAAAGCATGTTACAATTATGGAAGAAAAGGTCACCTAGCATGATTTTGTCATGCATCGAAGTCAAGTCCAGCTGGGATGGAGGCATCAAAGGTCGTCCCACACAAGACAAAATTGGTAGTTCAAGGGAGAGTGTTTGTCGTAACCTCCTAAAAAGCAGGGAATCCAAACGAGGTGATCATAGGTAAGCTATTCATAAACTCTAGCGAAGTCTAGACCTTATTTGATACCGGTTCTACCCATTCTTTTATTTCTACTACTTGCGCTCAACGTTTAAATTTAACTCCGGAGAAATTAGACTTTGATTTATCTGTTGAAACTCCGTTGGGAGAAACCTTCATTACATCCATTGTTTATAAGTCTTGTTTGATTCAAATCGGTAATCTCACGTTACCTGTCGATCCTATCTCTTTGAATATACTTGCATTTGATGTGATTTTAGGAATTGATTGGTTAACTACTCATTGATTGTTTTTTGTAAGGTTGTTAGCTTTCATATTCCTAACCAACCTATTATACGAATTCAAGCAACCAAACCACTAAAGTCAATCACTATCATATCAAGCCATAAAGCTATTCGTTTATTGAAAAATGGATGTCAAGCTTTCTTAGCACATGTCATAGATTTAAACAAAAATACGTCAGATTTGAATGATATTTCTATTGTTAATAAATTTCCCGACGACATTACACGAAGAACTTCCCGGCCTACTCCCGTGAGCGTGAAATTGAATTTTGTATCGACCTTGAATCCTAAGATAAAACTCATTTCCAAAGCCCCATATCGAATAAGCTCCTATTGAACTTCGGAGTTTAAAACCCAACTACGTGAATTGTTAGAAATCGGTTTCATTAGTCCCAAGTACATCTCCTTGGGGTGCTCTGTTCTATTCATGAAGAAGAAAGATGGAAGTATGCGACTTTGTATTGATTATCGGGCATTAAATCATGTCACCATCAAAAATAGGTACCCGTTGCCTCGTATTGATGATCTATTTGATCGGTTGCAAGGCGCCAAATTCTTTTCAAAGATCGATATTCGTTTCGGATATCATCAATTAAAGATTAAAACTGATGACATTCCAAAGATCGCTTTTCGTAACTCTAAGACGGGCATTACGAATTCCTAGTCATGTCTTTTAGATTGACTAATGCTCATGCTGCCTTCATGGATATGATGAACCGAGTATTCAAAGAATATTTAGATCACTTTGTGGTCGTCTTTATTGAGGACATCCTCATTTACTCCAAAAGTCGTGAAGATCATAAGCAACACTTGAGGCTGATACTCCATAAGCTTCGTGAAAACAAGTTATATACCAAGTTGAAGAAATACGAGTTCTAGCTTGAGGAAGTAGCATTCCTTGGGCACGTGATATCAAATCACGGAATATCTGTTGACCCGACAAAGATTGAAGCAATTCAAAGTTGGGAGCAACCTAAGTCAGTGACCGAAGTACGTAGCTTTTTGGGCTTAGCTGGTTATTATCGGAGGTTCGTGGAAGGATTTTGTAACATTCTGGAATTTTAAATGTAATATTAAATATTTATTGAGTTATATAAATATTTAATTGATGTGATTATCGGTAAATGAATATTTGTTTAATTGATTTAATATTATTTGGAGAATTATTTGTTAAATAAATAATTGATGAATTAAGGAAATGATTATTATATTGATATTTCAATTAAATGATTAATTATTTGTATTGTGTTATGTGACTAAAGGATTTATTTAATTAATTATGATTTGCATTAATTAATATTAAATATGAAAGCCTTATTAGTATAGTGTGACAAATAACTATATTATAAGGAGTTATTAAAATAAATTAAAGTAGTTTAATTTAGTTTTAACAAACAAGGTTTAATATATTAATTCTTTAATATTTAAAGGGTTTTTGCCAAACAAGCCTTATGGCTTTTGAGATTTCTAGTTTTATTAAATAAAATAAATAGAATAAATAATATAAATAATAAAATTAAAATGATAAATATAATATTTATATTATATACGTTAGTAACTGATTTTGCAATTAGTAGTATTAAGTTATCAGTTTTATTCTTGTGCTTGAATATCAGTTGATTTCCTTGTTATTACGCATTCTTTTTCCAAGTTTGAGAGTACCAAGTGTTGTGAGAGCTTCAGAGAAAATTGAGAGAGAGTCTTAAGAATTTTCAAGCAATTCTAGTGGGTTAGCAAGAATTAGAAGCTAATTGAAGGTATGTTCTACAACTTGGATATTATTTATGTTTATGAGTATTACAGCAAACTTTTACATAATCTGTGAAATTCAAATTGTTGAATCATTGCTATACAATGGGATTACTTGTGATTATGTGAGTTTGTGATGATAGAGATTATGTTTAAACAACAATTGCATGCTAATTTCATTTGTCAGTAGAAGAAATTTTTGACAGTATATGGTTGTATATATATATTTTTTTCATATGTTCATGAAAAGTATAAATTCTAGTGGCTAATTAGTATGTGAAAGTGTAAATTGAAGCTTGTATATGTTAGTTCTATGAGATACGAATATAACGTAACTGGAATGAGATCTTTTGGCCAACTAATGAATTCATAGTGATGATTTCTAGAACGAATGTCAAGAAAATTGAGTTTTTATGAAAAACATGAGTTTTGAGAAATTAAAATGGTTTTAGTTAGTGTTAAATTGTTTTAATTGGTTGTAAATGTGAGAAATCATGTTTATAATAGTTGCATATTTATTTTACGTGTTAATATTACTGTTTATTGGGCTAAAGTCGGCTACTGTTCATAGCCTTCTTTGCGTCTGTCAACACAAACAGTAGCGATTCTTGTGTTATAGTAAAATGGCGTAAAAATTGCCACTTGATCCCAAGTTTTTTATGTGGCGCAATTTACTTGCACATACCTCAGTTTGAGATTCTCGACTTCATTATTTCTGCATATTTGGGACAGTGTCATAACATGGTCTGAAATTGTGTTAGCATGTTAAATGTGTAATATTAAGGTTAACATAACATAGTGAGTTGTGGTTAGTATGATCAAAGTTGTAAAAATGATTAGTAAATCAAAAATGCGTTATGTGGTAATTTAGTATACATAATGAAAGTTAGACAAGTGTTGCGAAGTAAAACACTTAGAGTTTCTGAAATGTGAATGGTAATGAACATGTTATGATATGTTAGCATGTCTAATAGGTATTGTGGTTCTAAAATTATGTGTAGGTGATTGTGAGTTTAATTTTATAGCTTACGCTCAAGGCATGTTTTCTAACACTACACTTTCATTGAGCTAGTTCATTTATTACATTGTGCAAGTTTTTAACTCTACATTTTCGTTGAGTTAGTTCATTTATTATAACTTCATGCTTTTGATTGAGCAAGCTTTTATATTAAATGTTATTGAATAAGTAAATTGTTTCCAAAATCTATTTGAGCAAACTCTAACTCTAGTGTTATTTGAAATTCTCAATTGATTGATTCATTCTAACTTGTTTATAGTTAAGCAAGTTTCTTAAAGTTCAAAATTTTCATTTCTAATGTTATAAAACTTGAACCTTAGCTTATTTTACTGTTCAAACAAAGGTTAACCATTTTATTCATTCTATTGAATACTTATGCTCTATAGTTATTTCAAGCATGAGTTAGATATGTAGAATCAGTTCATTTATAATTCTCAAATGTTCTAAGTTATGTTGTTATTAAACAACTGTTGTATTATCAAGCATTGTGGATTCAACTAGTTCCCTAGTTGATGATCATTAAACTTCAATTACCCTTGAAAGCTTATCCAAATCAAACTTTCTTTGGTGCGGACTTGTACTATAAATACTGAGATGAACAACCCTATGTTTAGGGGTTTACGCTTAGCGTTGAAATGGTTATACGCAATACATTGTACAAAGGATTGATCCCCCAAGTGCATTGGAGTCCTTATAGTCATATATCGTAAAGTTAAAGTTGAAAGATTACTTATAATTGTGGACATGGTTCGTGGTCATTTGACCCTTAGTAATATATTTAAGAATGTTAATAGAACAAGTCATTCAGTTCTATTGAGCCTATGAATTGGCAAATGTTGTAATGTTAATAGAACATATCATTCAGTTCTATTGAGCCTATTATTTGGCAAATGATGTAAAGATATTTATTCTTATTCAAGTGAGCTTTGTTTGCTCACTCTTGCATATTTATACATTTATTGCAGCTATGAATGAGAAGGTAGATAAACCTCTGAACCAAAGAAGGAAAGGGGAAAAATGTACAAGTAATGAAGACTTGTAATTTTGTTTTATCGTTATGATGATAGACTTTTAATAATGATGTGATGTAATAATTTTATTTCCGCACTTGAATGATTGTATTAAAGGTTAGAGAACCTGGGAGATAATATTTTATTAAAGTAATCCTGTATAAGGTGTTTTTATTATTCAATTTATTATGATTGGGTAGTTATATATGAATGTTTTGATTACGTGAACACCAAATCTTGAGGTAATGAAGTACCGGGATTTGGGGGTGTCATAGATTTTCTTGAATCTCTACTCCATTAACTTAGTTGACTCGAAAAGATACAAAATTTGGTTAGAGCGAGGAATGTGAGAAGAGTTTTCAAGAACTCAAGAGGAGGCTCATTTCAGCACCTATTCTGACAATACTAGCTGGTTCGGAAGGATTTGTCATATACAACGATGCTTCAGGCAAAGGTTTAGGGTGTGTTCTCATGCAATATAGGAAAGTCATAGCCTATGCCTCAGGACAACTCAAAGAATATGAGAGAAATTATCATACTCATGATCTAGAGTTGGCAGCTGTCATTTTTGCGTTTAAGATTTGAAGGCATTACCTGTATGGAGAGAAGGTGGAGATCTATATGGAACTCAAATATTTCTTCACTCAAAAGGAACTCAACATGAGCAACGACGATGACTTGAGCTATTGAAAGATTACGATCATACCATTCAATACCATCCTGGAAAAATGAATGTAGTAGCTGACGCATTAAGTAGAAGATCATATGCGAGCACGAGTGAAATATTGTCAATGCAAATGCCCATTTTGTATAAATTACAAAGGATGGAGATAGAGTTAAAGACTCCAAGGACCCATATGATGATGGCGAATATACGAGTAGAACCGACTTTAATCGATAAAGTTAAAGTTGCTCAAGCTACATACCTGGAGCTGATGCGTATGAGGAAGAAAGTGCAAGAAGGTGATATTCTGGAAGCAAGAATCGATGAAGAAGGAATACTTTGAGTCAACTCCAAACTTTGTGTTATTAACGATTAAAGTATATAATCATGATGGAGGCGCACAACACACCGTTCGCAATCCATCCTAGGAGTACCAAAATGCATCGTGATCTTCGACATACATTTTGGTGGAGCAATATGAAGAGAGAGATAGCGGGGTTTATCTCAAGGTGTCTAACTTGTCAACGAGTCAAGGCGGAGCATCAAGTGCCAAAAGGTCCATTGTAACCACTTGAAATTCCAGAATGGAAGTGGGAGCACATTACCATGGATTTCGTTACTGGTCTTCCCAAGGTTTCTCAAGGCATAGATGTGATTTGGGTCATTATTTATAGATTAACCAAGTCTGCTCATTTCTTACCGATACGAGAAACTTATACACTTGAACGTCTCGCTCGTATGTACATAAACGAGATTGTAAGATTGCATGGTATGCCAGTATCCATAGTTTCTGATCGAGACCCAAGATTCACTTCATGATTTTGGGTTAGTTTGCAAAAAACTATGTGCACGGATTTACGATTTAGTTCGGCATATCATCCTCAAACGGATGGGCAGTCGGAGAGGACTATTCAAACTCTTAAAGATTTATTAAGACTCTGTGTCCTTGACTTCAAAGGAAGTTGGGACAAGTTCTTACCATTGGTGGATTTTTCCTATAACAACAGTTATCAAGCAAGTATTGGCATGACTCCATTTGAGGCGTTGTATAGAAGAAAGTGTCGTTCTCCAGTATACTGGGATGAGGTGGTTGAAGCAATGTTGTTGGGACCGGAGTTAGTACGTATGACTACTGAAAAAATTCAAACGATCCGACAACGTAGAAAAACCTCACAAGATCGACAAAAGAGTTATGTTGATCTTCATCGAAAGGACGTTGAATTCAATATTGGAGATCATGTGTTGTTACGTGTTTCTCCATGGAAAGGAGATACGAAATTTGGAAAGAGAGGAAAGCTCAATCCTCGATTCATTGGCCCATTTTTAATCCTCAGTCGAGTAGGAACTGCGTGGCTATAGACTAAGCCTTACCGCTTGAAGTATGTCTTCGTGTTCATAACGCTTTTCACATATCTATGTTACGTAAATATGTGAAAGACCCAAACCACATTATTGAATTAGAACCGAACGAGATAGCAGAAGATTTAACGTATGAGGAGGTGTGAGACCCCAGATTTTATCAATAAAGATTTAAATTTTGTTGAAATAATTTTTTTAATATTATGGTATGAATTTAAGATAATATTATAGTTGTGGGTAGTATTTATAAATTTTGCAAAGTATGCAAGTGGTTATATTATATTCGATTGGTCGGGGAATATTCGGTTTAGCAGGAATATTCGCATAAACTACTCAATCATTGGTGGACCCTACAATGTAATTATTGTCGGATTGAGAAAAACGACAAAAAATATTTTATTGAAATAACGGCGGAAGTTTTACCGTGGTAGTTCTTGTTGAACTACTCGGTAGTAAAAGAAATGCAAGAATAATAAGTGTGGTTGCATAGTAGCACCCAGTATTGATTATCGATGCTTATGTGAGAAGTCACCGGTTTGATTCCATTATTGTCGATTAATAATATGAATTATTATAATGATAATGACGCTTTTGTTTTATTCAGTATTATTAACGTAATAAAATGTAAACATCTTTTTATATAAAATAGAATACTTTATTAAAGTTATTCTATAAATAGAATATATTATATTTTATTATGCATAGTGTTGCATAGTGTTTTTGCATAGTGTTTTGCATAGTATTGCATAGTGTTTGCATAGTAAAATGTTTTTATATAAATAGAATATATTATATTTTATTTAAAAGATTTTTCTTTAAATATGGACCGTCAGATTAAAGTAAATCAATCTGGACTGTTCATGGATTAGTTACTATGCATTCCATTTTCCTATAAATAAAGCTCATTCCTTCATTATTTTCTTACGAATTCATTGAAACTCTAGAGAGAAAATTATAGAGAGAAGCTATAGAGAAAAATTATAGAAAGAAGAAGAGTATTCTCGCTACTTCACTACTTCTATATTCAGGTTCTTTTACGGTAGTGGGGTGTTATTCTTTCTTCTTGAAGAGAACTTCATTATTCCATTCACTATTATTCTGTTGGAATAACTTTGTAAAAGTGGTATACACTATACATAACTTTTGATATATGCAATATACCCTATACTTGGTGAAATCCTTATGTTATTCCATTCTTATTTATTACTCGTTGGAATAACTCTGTATCGCTGAATATACTTGGTGACATTCTTCATTATTCTGAACATCCTGCATGTTTTACTTGGACTGGTTAGCTTTTTATTATTCTTGGAACATCCTTCTATTATTCGGACTGGAACATCCCGCTCCATTCTGAATTGGAATATCCATGCATGTGTTTTTTTATTATTATTCCGTCTTTATCATTCATTTAATATCCTATCGTGTGTTTTACACGGATCATGGTGATTTCTTTTATTATTCCATTCTCCGCTTATTATATCACGACACGGTTAAATTATTCTTTTGAATAACTTCTATACTCCATGAAATTAGATTTCTTTTTCCATATCCTTCTTTATTATACCCAAATTGAAAACTTTTACTTTATACTCCATCCTTGATATTTCTTTCATCATGGAAATTTTCTTATTCTTCGATCATTATTGAATTTTACTCTACGAAAACAATATCATGTTGACAATTTGGACGTTAATAATTCATGGATTAAATAATTCTTGAACTTGTTTTATTGAATTACTATGTCATTGTCATCATCCTCATGTTATATTATGTTATCTTTGCTTACGTGCATAGATGAACTTAGTATGATTATGACCGTGGATCATTCTAGATAATCACGACTTGATATAAATGATGTGACAAAAGTCCTCGGTGGCACACTGTAATGCGTTGATGGAAAGTTTTGGTATGATTATGACCAGGGGTAATTCTATAGTCATGACCATTGATAATTTGATGAAAATCCTTGACCGTGGGTACGTAGATGATTAGATGTGGTGGTTTATTTATTAAAATTTGAGTCTCAAATGATAAAATTGATGAAAACCTTTAAAACCTAAAAGATAGTAGACTTTATTCTCTACTTGACTCTTTTAATAGATTGTTTATTCCGGCCGCAGCTTAAACCGTTGTCTATTGTATTTTATCGGTTTAACACTGCTTTGAAGGCTAATGATAATTTATTCTCGCATTATCTTAGTCATAATATTTCTTCTTGGGCTAGTTGAGCTCACCTTTTCTTTTCACCGTTCTCTTCGTGAAATGAGAACATAGTTGGGACGAGCCGGGGAACGCAAGTAATGGTCCGAGAGGATAGCATTAGTAGTCCTCACTATTCTCGTGAAATAGTGTGATAATAGTTGTAATGAGGACTCCTTTTGAGTTTGTATAATATCTAGTAGACAATATTTGTATTCAAACTCACGCTTTATGTCGATTGTACACCTACGCTTATATTAGTAAGTTGTATTTGAATTTATGTACCATGTAAGTGGCGACCCAAGATGGGTGACGATACCTAATTTTAGGGGCGCCACAACAGGTATCGAGCTAAGGATATGATCCCGGCTAAGATGTGAGAAAAGTACTAGGAGGGAGAGACGGGAATACCTTTCGCTAGTATGACCTACCTAAGTTTATGTGCTATTTTATTGGTTCATTTAATATATAAGATAATTGTTACATGTCAATTAATCTTATTTTGTGGCGTTGTTTGAAAATGGCATCCGAGAATGTTGAGAATAGCAATGGAGCACAGAGACCGTTGATTCTCCACGCATCAATAATCGACAATGTGCAACAGATGGCGATAATCCTCCTGTAAACAACAACACTGATCAATTGATGAATGACGGTACGTTTAAAAGGTTTTTAGAATTCATGCAACATCAGTCGAAAGCGACTCCTGTCCAAAACGTAGGTGGAAACACGGAAAACTCTCGGGCGGTCACCGCTAAACAATTCAAGGAGTTGGGACCACCGGAGTTTAAGGGAGAGCCAAAACCACTTTTGGCGGAAGCATGGATAAAGCAGATTACCAAGATATTTGATGTCTTGGGATGCTCCGAGGAGCAAAAGGTTCCTTTTGCCGCCTTTTATGTTGCGCAGCGAGAGGCGGATTCATTGGTGGGAATCGGAAACGACTCAACCCATCAGATCAAGATATCTTGGGAGAAGTTCCAGAGTCGTTCAACGACAAATACTTTCCCGAAAGTATTCGCCACACGAAGGAGGTGGAGTTTATCAAGTTGGAACAAAACAATATGACCGTGTCGCAATACGAGGCAAAATTTGCGAGTTATCACGATTCGTCCCACTTGGTGGATAATGAAGAGAGAATGACGCGAATGTTTTTAAGAGGTTTGAAGCGAGATACGCCAACATCTTATTTCTCATAAACCGTGTTTTTATTCGGATGTTGTAAATAGGGCTCGCTTAGTGGAGCGCGATAACGAGTCAACGCAACTAAAAGAGAGCAAGCGGTAAAGAAATTATAATACCAAATGAGAGTAGTCATCGAAGCGGTGACAACAAGCGTGGAGGAAATCAACAAAGCCAGATATGGTAACCACTTCTGGTAATAATCAGGGCCAAAATAATAAGAATGGACATTTCAAGAAAAGAAGATTCAACAATGATGGAAAGACGCGTCCGCCAAAGACCCGCTTTCAAAGGAAGAAGAACGACCACCGTGGTCATATGCTTCAAATGCGAGGAGAGGGACACATCGGCCCCGGATCGCGCCACGCCATTCAAAGCATGTTATAATTGTGGAAGAGAAGGTCACTTAGCTCGATTTTGTCGCTTTATCAAGACAAATTCAACTAGGATGGAGGCACCAAAGACCGTCCCTGCACAAACCAAAGCCGGTAGTTTAAGAGAGAGTTTTTTTTCTCTCGAGACGAGGAACCCGAATAAAATTATCACGGGTAAGTTAATCGTAAGCTCTTGCGTCTATACCGTGTTAGATACTAGTTCTACCCACTCTTTTATTTCACCTAGTTATGCTTCAACGCTTAAATTTGACTCCGGAGAAGTTAGACTTTGACTTATTGGTTGAAACTTCGATAGTAGGAGCCTTCACATCGCTTACTATTTTAAAATCTTGTTTGATTCAAATAAACACTTTCACGCTACTTCGTCGATCTTATCTTTTGAAAATACTTGCCTTTGATGTGATTTTAGGAATCAATTGGTTAACTACTCATCATGCTTTTCGTAAGGTTGTTAGCTTTTATATTCATAACCAACCCATTATACTGAATTCAAAGTAACCAAACCCTAAAGTTAATCAACACCGTATATCAAGCCATAAGTAAAGAGCCCCGATCCTTTCATTGTTAACTTCCTTGTGTGGAATGCACCCGCCGGACTTTCTCAGAGGCGACATTGTGAATGAAGATGGCAAGTTTATAGGTATCATTGTGAGATGCTATCTAGGTTAAGGGATAGAAGTCACAGTTGGTATTAATGTGACGTACTATCCAAGTCTTGGATAAGAATAGCAGTTTTGAATGATATTTCTATCATTAATAAATTTCTTGACGTATTCTTGAAGACTTCCTAGCCTACCCTAGAACGTGAAATCGAATTTTTATTGACCCCAAAGATAAAAACCCATTTCTTAAACCCTCAAATATTTCTTCAACTAAAAGGATCTGTTTACGTGGATTATGATGAAAGTCATAATAAAAGTATAGAACTAATAAAAATCATGGGTATATGAAGTATTAGTAAGTTTTATGATGAGTTATGTTGGTTAGTATGTGAAAACATGAAAGTTTCTTAGAAATCACAAAGAGTTGAAAATCGATTTTAGTGAAAACGTAACATGAAATTCAATTGACCATATCTCCTATTATATTTTGAATTTTTGAATGTGGTCAAATCCTAGAGTTAGATCTATGAGTTACCTAACTAATCCAAGTGGAATTACTGGAAAAGGTATTGTAGATTTTTGTGTGGACTGATTTTAGCAAAGGAGGCCAAAGCTATAAATTTCGAAAATGCTACTGCCCAGAAACTTTAAGGGGCTGTTTCGGCCACTTAAATTATGAGAAAAATTCTGGCCTTTTGGGACATGAAGGTATATGGTATAAAGTATCTCCTGTCCAAAAATGAGCTCATTCTGACTTAAAATGGGCAAGTTATGACTATTTCAATATTTAGGTTTTTCCGATTTAAAATTCAGCTATAACCGGAGTTCTATAACTCCGATGACCATGAAATTTAAACTAGAAGCTCATGTTAACATGTGTAAGGTCCTGCCAAGATTTGGGAATTTTGGAGTTAAACTTGAGGTAGCTAATTTCTTAAGGAATTAATTAGAAATTGATTTTTGAAAAATAGTAAATGAATTTTAAAAATTCCGAGAAAAATATATTTTCATCATGGAACTATATTATGCTAAATCCCAGAAAAGAAATATTTTTGGGACTGATTTGGTATTTTTCATGAAAATAGTTTAGTTACGAACATATGAGTTAAATATGTTATGTGAAGTAACAAAGTTGAAAATAGGATTTTATGGCTAGAGAATCCTATATAGAGTATATGCATATTTTTTTGAGGGATTTGATAATTGGTAATGATATCTTATGAGTATGGCATTTTTTGAATGATTAAATGCATTATATGGTAAAGCGTAAACAATTGAGATAAATTGTTTATAAATTTAAGAAGTGATTAAAATATTGGTATAATATTAATGATATTAGATTATTAGATTATTAAGTGATTGATAACATGGGGATATTCTTGAATCCTGGATAAATTATATTATAAATGTTTAATATTTATCCTTTATCTTATTTGATTGATTCTTTATATCATTATCCTCATGTTTATATTTTTTTAAAGTCATCTCGTGGCTGTAGAGCATAGATGGACTTGGTATGATTATGACCGTGGATTGTTCTAAGATAATCATAACCGTAATTGAAAACACAATTATCTTTGGCAGTAGTGCATGGATAATTTGTGGTCGTGATACTAATGAATATCCTTACCAGAGTGCGTGGATGATTCGACGATGTGGATTAATTATCGAAATGAGTCTCAAAGAATGAAATATTAATTCATGGATGTGTTCAAAGTCATCTCGTGGCTTACGTGCATAGATGGACTTGGTATGATTATGACTGTGGATCATTCTAAGATAATCATAACCATAATTGAAAACACAATTATCTTTGGTCGTAGTGCATGGATAATTTGTGGTCGTGATACTAATGAATATCTTTAAATTTTGTAGTGCGGGGATGATTCGATGATATGGATTAATTATTGAGTCGAGTCTCGAAGAATGAAATATTAATTCATTGATGTGGTAAAAGTCATCTTTGGTCAGTAGTGCATTGATAGACTTGGTATGATTATGACCACGGATTATTCTATAATAATCATGGCCAATTAATTGAAAACACGAATATCCTTAGCCAAGAAAGTAATGGATAATTCATGGTTGTGGATACTATTAAGTCGAGTCTCAAAGATTATTGGTTTTATTTGTATATCTTTGGCTCAGTAGTGCAAAGATGAATTGTTAATGAATATCTTTGGCGGATTATGCGAAGATGAATTTAATATTTTAACGATAAAGGTATTCAAGGTACCCTCACCTCTTTATCATACCGTGTATCGCACCCTAATTTCGAGGGCGAAATTCCATAAGGAGGGGAGATTGTGAGACCCCAGATTTATCAATAAAGATTTAAATTTTGTTGAAATAATTTTTTAATATTATGGTATGAATTTAAGATAATATTATAGTTGTGGGTAGTATTTATAAATTTTGCAAAGTATGCAAGTGGTTATATTATATTCGATTGGTGGGGGAATATTCGGTTTAGCAGGAATATTCGTATGCAACTACTCAATCATTGGTGGACCTGATAAATGTAATTATTGTTTGATCGAGAAAACGCACAAAAATATTTTATTGAAATAACTATGGAAGTTTTACTGTAGTTCTTGTTGAACTACTCGGTAGTAAAAGTACAATAATAAGTGTGGTTGCATAAGAGCAATACCTGGTATTGATTATTGATGCTTATGTGAGAAGTCACTCGGTTTGATTCCATTATTGTCGATTAATAATATGAATTATTATAATGATAATGACGCTTTTGTTTTATTCAGTATTATTAACGTAATAAAACGTAAACATCTTTTATATAAAATAGAATACTTTATTAAAGTTATTCTATAAATAGAATATATTATATTTTATTATGCATAGTGTTGCATAGTGTTTTGCATAGTGTTTTGCATAGTATTGCATAAATGTTTGCATAGTAAAATGTTTTTATATAAATAGAATATATTATATTTTATTTAAAAGATTTTTCTTTAAATATGGACCGCCGATTAAAGTAAATCAATCTGACCGCTCATGGATTAGTTACTATGCATTCCATTTTCCTATAAATAAAGCTCATTCCTTCATTATTTTCTTAATTCATTGAAACTCTGAGAGAGAAATTATAGAGAGAAGCTATAGAGAGAAAATTATAGAAAGAAGAAGAGTATTACCTACTTCACTACTTCTATATTCGGTTCTTTTTACTAGTAGAAGGGTGTTATTCTTTTCTTGAAGAGAACTTCATTATTCCATTCACTATTATTCATTGAATAACTCAGTAAAAGTGGTATACACTATACATAACCTCAGTATATGCAAAGATACCCTATACTTGGTGAAATCCTTATGTTATTCCATTCTTATTTATTCTCATTGAATAACTTGTATACGCTAATCCCCTATACTTGGTGACATTCTTCTATTATTCATTGGAACATCCCTGCATGTGTGAATTTCACCGACCGTTCCGTTATTATTATTCTTGCTGGAATAACCTGTCTATACAAGACCGCATGCATGGTGATTTCTTTTGTTATTCCATTCTTTATTATACCCAGGTTGGTTAAAACTTTGACTTCTATACTCCATGAAATTAGTAGAATATCCTTGATATTTGCGTTTCATCCAAGATCTTTTCATGGAAATATTCTTCCGATCATTATTGAATTTTACTCTACGTAAACAAAGATCATGTCGACAATTTGGACGTTAATAATTCATGGATTAAATAATTCTTGAACTTGTTTTATTGAATTACTATGTCATTGTCATCATCCTCATGTTATATTATGTTATCTTTGGCTTACGTGCATAGATGAACTTAGTATGATTATGACCGTGGATCATTCGGTATATAATCACGACTTGATATAAATGATGTGACAAAAGTCCTCGGTGGCACTCGTAATGCGTTGATGGAAAGTTTTTGGTATGATTATGACCAGGGGTAATTCTTAAGATAGTCATGACCATTGATAATTTGATGAAAATCCTTGACCGTGGTACGTAGATGATTAGATGTGGTGGTTTATTTATTGTCGAGTCTCAAATGATAAAATTGATGAAAACCTTTTAAAACCTAAAAGATAGTAGACTTTATTCTCTACTGACTCTTTTAATAGATTGTTTATTCCGCTGCAGCTTAAACCGGGTTGTCTATTGTATTTTATCGCTTAACACTTGTTGAAGGCTAATGATAATTTATTCTGCATTATCTTAGTCATAATATTTCTTCTTGGGCTAGTTGAGCTCACCCTTTCTTTCACCACCGTTCTCTTCGAGAAATGAGAACATAGTTGGGACGACAGCTCGGGAGCGAAGTAATGGTCCAGAGGATAGCATTAGTAGTCCTCACTATTCTCGTGAAAATAGTGTGATAATAGTTGTAATGAGGACTCCTTTTGAGTTTGTATAATATCTAGTAGACAATATTTGTATTCAAACTCACGCTTTATGTAGTATTGTACCACGACGCTTATATTAGTAAGTTGTATTTGAATTTATGTACCATGTAAGTGGCGACCCAAGATGGGTGACGTATACCTAATTTTGGGGGCGTCACAAGAGGTACCTGTTAAAATCTTGGGTAAGAAGGATCATATTCTATGCACCAAGTTATACCTCAAGTCAAAGTTTTGTGGAGAAACCACGATGTTGAGGAAATGACCTGGGAGTTAGAATCTGAAATGAAGTCAAGGTATCCTCACCTCTTTGACATATCAGGTACGCACCCTAATTTTGAGGACAAAATTTCATAAGAAGGGGAGGTTGTAAGACCCCAACTTTTATGATTAAAGATTATTTTTTCTCGAAATATATTTTTAAATATTATGGTGTGGATTTGATATAATGTTATAGTTGTGGGTATTATTTACAAATTTTACAAAGTAAGCAAGTGGTTATATAATATTCGATTGGTCGGGGAATATTCGTTTTAACAGGAAATATTCGTATGATGGCACAATCATTTGGTGGACCCCACAACGAAAGTATTGTCGTAGTTAGAAAACGACAGAATTATCTTTTTATAAAAATAACGACGAATGTTTTACCGTTAAACTGTTGAACTACCTGGTGGTAAAAGTACATTAATACGCGTGGTTGAATAGTAGCACATAGTATTGATTATTGATGCTTACGTGAAAAGTCACTTAGTTATACTCAATTATTCCTACAGTAATTGCTGCATAATATCTCTCATATTATTGATTCAATTATTATCACAAGATTATCATCGCATAATATTTATTATTATTAAATCAATAATTGAGACGACAAAGTTATTCATATTATTATTTGCAATATTGACAATGTCTAGAAAGTTACATCGAGGAGAGGTTTGGTCACCTAATCATGCGCCTAATAGGAAAAAATCCTTATCGGAAAGCCCCTCTTTCCGGGAATGATCTGGTTGTTAAGTATTGTGAGTTATAATATTAATGATGAATAAGTTCGTATTGATTAAAGATGAAATTGATATTTTCATTGTGTTGGGATTATTAGTGTTAATGGAAATGGACATCTATTTCGATAATAATTGATGTCTGGAGGTTATATTGACCAATCTGGTAATTAATCGGATAAATGAGCAATTAATTGCTATTAATTCACATTCTTATAACTATTTGTTTACATGTATGTACTATTGATTCACATGCATGTACTATTAGGGGAGGTGGTGCAAGATTGATAATACTTGCATGACTAGATTAAAAATAGAGGTATAGATGAAGGTACTATACCGTAACTATTTTTTTCACATGTGTGTACTATTGATTCACATGAATGTATTATTGATTCGCATGATTTACTATTAGGGGAGGTGGTGCAAGTTTGATAATACATGCAGGACTAAATTAAAAATGAAGGAAAAGATGAAGGTATTATACTGTAATATTTCGAGCCCCAAAACGTGCAATTATCAAACCTATATTTTTTTATAAATAGAAGCTCATTCTTCTTTCATTCTCACCAATTCACTAAGACTCACAAGAGCAATTATAGAGAGAGAAGCTATAGAGAGAAAGAAGAAGAGAAGTCTGCTACCTCACTATTCCAGTATCCAGTCTTCTTCAGAGGTAAGGGATATTATTTTGTTCAGTATTCATAAGAATAATATTTTCTTCCATACTCTGTAGTATGTAAGTAATATTATTTTGTCTCGTACTCCTGATTATACCCTCATTTTGTTAAAGTATTGCTTCTATACTCTGTGAAATTAGTAGAATATCCTTGAAATTTGCGCTTCATCTAGTATCGTTTCACAATGATATTTTCTACACATTCTTGTTAAATTTTAAGCTTTTCATGCCGGAGTACTGTCCATGAGTAGTATTCATTTTTATGGTACTATTCACAAAGTACTATTCATGGGATACTATTCACTAAGTACTATTTATGGGTACTATTCAAAAAGTACTATTCATGAGTACTATTCATGAGTACTATTCACGAAGTACTATTCACGGGGTACTATTCACTCGGGTACTATTCACCTGGGGAATTATTCATGACAAAAATTGATTTCTTTGCTGTCCAAATCATATTTGATACAATATTATTCTTAAATTTTACTCCACAAAGCAGTATCATGTTGATAATTTGGACATTATTGAATTCTGGATAAATTAAGTTATAAATCTTTAAAAATTTATCCTTTGCTTTCTTTTAATTGACTTCTTATATCATTGTCATCATCATCATGCTTATATTGTGATAAAAGTCATCTGTGGCTTACGTGCATAGATGTACTATTGATTGGCATGATTATGACCATGAATTATTCGGTATAATCATGACCGTAATGTTACAAATGATGTGGTAAAAAAAATCCTCATTGGCATGTAGTGCATTGATGGACAGTTGTTGGTATGATTATGACCAGGGATTATTTGGTATAATCATGACCATTGATGATTACATGAATATCCTTGGCCCGTAGTGCAGGGATGATTCGATGATGTGGTTTATTTATTGTCGAGTCTCAAATGATAAAATTGATGATAAACTTTTTAAATCATAGAAGAAAGTAGATATCATGCTCTACTTAACTCTTCTAATGGATTGCTTGTTCCGCTGTAGTTAAACTTGATTTTTATTATATTTTATCAGTTTAACACTGTTGAAGGCTAACGATAATTTATTCTGCATTATCTTAGTCATAATATTTCTTACTAGGCTAGTTGAGCTCACCCTTTGTTTTCATTGTTCTCTTCAGGAAATGAGAATATAGTTGTGACTAGTTGGGGAACGGAGTGACGGTCCAGATGTTTGCATTAGTAGTCCTCATATTCAGTGAAATAGTGTGATAATAATTGTAATGAGGACTTTATTTGAGTTTGGATACTCTCTACGAGATATTATCCGTGTTGAAACTCTCAGCTATATTTTGTCGTACTGTATAAAAGAAGTTTGTATTTAAATTTTGTACCATGTATTTGGCGACTCAAGATGGGTGATGTATACCTATTTTGGGGGCGTCACATCATAAGCTTCATAAATGGAGGGTCATCGCTCAATTACTCTCCCATTACACTAATATGTTACTTTTAATCCATTAGCCTAGCATTCTGACATTTTCCACTTAGAAATTCATATATCTAGTTATTTTTTGAGTTTTTTTAATGATTTGCTTGTAAACTGTATAGATCACTTTATTTTATGTGTGTGGCCTTGTGAGTGTGAGTGAGCATAGAGGAATGGATTGAGGGAGAATGGGAGGGGATTGCTCTCTAGATCATACTCTGGCACTTGTGCAGGTGTGAGCAGAAAGGGTTGGAGGGAGGCAATGATGGGAGGGGTTTCTCCTTATATCATACTTTGGCACTACGCATTGGGTTTTTGCTTAGCCGGAGTCCTGTCCTCAGCAACAACTCTGATTGGACCACTGAGATAGTGGACCTTCGCCAGTTTCAGAGGTCAAAAGTCATGTCTCATGAATTAGGTAGTTAAATTATGCAGCAATTCTTTATTCTCTACCTGTGGCTAATTTTTTCTTAGGGAATGAATTTCAATCTTTGGATGTAAGAAAAAGTATCTTAAACATTCTGCTTGATCTTAGTATTCTAGATGAGAATAAGATTATACAAAGTTTTTTTAGGACATTATAGTTTCTTATGGAATGAATTTTGATCTTTGGATGCAACTCAGAGAAAGTGTCTTAAATATCTAGATGACATGAAGATTATACTTACAGTTGAGAGGTCTACATATTTTTCATCAGTTTCAGAATTGTCATCTTTAATAGCACCTCATGCCCAGTCTACCATTTCTACCCTGAACATCTGGCATGTCTTAACCTCTGCAACCGGTGGTATTTTTGGATGTCATCGATTGTGCAGAGGTAGCTTTTGTTCCCATGACTTCTTATTTCGGTCAATGGGCACTACAAGTTTTGTAGATGGAGGAGCCATGAATGAACTATTAGAGAGACAAGACTATAGGGGAAAATGGTAGGAGAAGTTAACTGTTGACTTCAAAACCTGGGTAGCTGGCAAATGTAAATGACATCTTTTCTAGTGGTCCCTCGAACAAGAGAAATGTATTGAAGAACTACTGTCCTATAGCAACAATTTTTTTTAATTTTAAAAAATAAATTATATTCCATAAGCAGGTCTTTATTTGGTCATTTATGAAAAAATTTGGGGGTTCCTTGGGTGTTGGAATGTGTAAGTGGGTTATTGGGCTTCCTTGACAAAGTATATATCCACCTTCAATCTGATTAGAAGTTACAAACTATTTTTACCCATTATGTCCCAATCCCTTCTGGTTCTTCTTGTTGCTTGACTTTCTATTTCCAAAAACCACAGCAAGCAGAATGATCATAGGAAATGAAACCTTACATACAACTCTTACTTGGTTGCCCTAGCCTGTGAGGGAGATACTTTTGTTCTTAAATTCAGGGAAAAGAAATAAAAAAAATTATTTTAAAGTATGGTATTTTATTGAAGTCTAACAACAAGATTTATGAAGAGGTTAGTGATTAGCAAAACTACAAGTTGTATTATGTTATTATTCTCATATTAGCATGCCCTCTAGAAAATTTAGTTAAATCATGAGCCTACTGCATCAGTGACCCTTTAATACCACATGCTTCATCTACTTTTTCAATATATCTAATACATATACTTGAAATGATACTAGAACATATATTAAAAGAAACTCACAATAGACAAATCAGCATGTTTGATATCTTTGACTGAGTAGTCCTTTGTAATGCCACCACCACTAAAATCCACCATCACAACCCTGAAAACCTCCCCAACTTTTACCTCTGCAACCGGCGGTATATCGGGGTGCCACCTGTTGTGAAGGGGTTGTTCTTTTTCCAATGGCTTCTTCTTTACATCTATGGGCACAATAAGCCTGGGACCATGTTGAGCCATTGACTCACTCTGTGTTAAGCAAACTTGATGTAGCTTACCAAAGCCAAGGAAAAGATAACTGAGTTCAAAATCCTTCTCTGTTTACAAGATTGACATTATTGATAGACAAAAATAGGTTTGGATATTTTTCCTCTCCTTACTGGATGCACCACTTACACACCTTGACTGTTCTCACAACCAACTTTATTAATTTAAGGCATCAACATTGATTGGACATATTATTACTTTGTGTGTTAATAATATATATAACTATTATATAGATGGTAAAAATAAAGCTTCTTTTATATATGCAATGGTCTTTTTGAGTAAGCACTGTTATTAGTTTGTGAAATTTATAATCTATTATATGTGTTTTATCTTATTAATATTCCATGCTATGCTTTTCGCTTGCTCTAATTATCCATGCAGAGCCTTCATTTTCAAATGTTTCACTCAATAAAATGGACCAGCAAAAAAATATGAAGGGAGCAGATCACCTAAAGAGTAATGCATGTTCAAATGATAAACATATCGAAGACATCACCTCTGCTTTGTTAGCAGCCAAGTTTGCAGAGGTATACTCTTTCCATCTTTTTGAAGAGGCTTCTTAATATTTTTACTATTAAAATGTTCAATTTAATACTCCCTTTGGAACCAATATAAGATTATTGACTTCTTGAAGTCAATTTGAGACATTTTTTTCATACTCGGGTAAATTTATTTAATTTTGGTCAGTACAATGATGAGTATTGTAAACTAGTTTAAAACGTACTACTAATTATAAGATTTGTATTTTCATAAATTTTAATAAATCTTATCATTTGAGTTTAAAAATATCTCAAATTGATTTTTAAAAGTCAATAATAATTTGGAAATGGAAGGAGTATTTATCAATGTGTGGTTAGTAACGTCATGGACTACTGAGCTCCTATATTCTTCATGGTTGTTATTTAGTCCTAAAAAATCTTATGGCATAAAAGGGTCAATCTGCCATGAACTTTTGAAAAACTGATAATATATATTTTTGGCAAGTATTGAAGAATTGGTAATTTGTTATCCCATAACACTGATTGTGTTGAAGTCCCTTGTTACTTTATTAGTCCTCTTTCATGCATGATGTTCCAAATTCCAATTTGTTCATTATATAGTACATAGGAGACTAAAACCTCTTTTAGTCCCAGGAAAACAAACTCTTTAATTGTAGGCCAAAAAATAATAATTATGTCAAAATTTAACTAATCTGTATTAACATGTGGACCACTTCAAAACCTGCTTGAGCCAACTAAAATTTTCTTTATTCCCAGGCATTAGTGAGAGAACATGGTATGCCTTCTTATGATATTGTGATTGCCTATTTGTCTTTTTCTGCTTATGAGCAATATGGTGTACATTAGTACCATGTAGCAACTCTATTGTCTTTATGTATTGCTTTTGGCACTAAGTGCCTCTGGTGACCTATTTACTTCATTTTCCTGACTTGCTATTATTTTTAAATATGTGCAGAAAGACTGCTTCTACGACCTGCCTTACAATACTGGGTATCAAATTTCCGTGCTACGTTTACGGAAGACAAGGGACGAAATTATAAAGTGTACTATCTCTATATATGTAGATATATACTTTGATTGAAGAACTGTGGTAGCTTTAGATGGTTAATTGTAAAGATAATGAATGATTATGTAGTGGATAATTTTATTAAGTTTATAATATTTTGGTTTTTTTTATTTTTGCCATTATTTGCTATGGGAACATTAAGCCAACCAGGTACACAAAAAGAATGTCAAATTTTGATTTAGCAACAATATAATTCGTTACCAAAGCATTGAACAAGTTTTAATATAGCAATAATTTTTTATACATTTAGCAACAAATTTTCGTTGCTAATGGCATTAAAAATATAATATTTGGCAACGAAAAATTAACATAATAACAACGGAGAGGATATTGTTGCTAATACTAAAATAAAAGGCAACATTTTTTATCGTTGCAAATCATATCAACTTTCGTTGCACATATAAAGAAACGACAACATATAATGTCGTTGCTAATCGACGACTTTCGTTGCTATTAAAAAATAACCAGTAACAAACATTTTTGTTGCTGATCCAGCATAATGTCGTTGCCAAATAATATAATCAACAACCAAAATCGTTGCTAAAAAGTTTACATTCCGCAACAAAAGCAAGCTTAGGCAACAATTTTCATAATTTACTGCAACGAAAAATGTCGTTACAAAATGGTGTCAATTACAACGAAAATGCATGGTCGTTGCAAAAAAAAGATTTCATTTTGTTGCCAATTAGAAGGCTTTTGCAATGAAATGGGCTTTTTAGTAACGAAATTTTAATTATTCTGTAACAATACATTTTGTTGCTAAAGGATCGATGTCTCTGTACGAAAGCCAAATTTCGTTGCAAAATGTATTACTTTTGGCAACGAAAAAATACGTTTGTTGTGGAACAATTAGCAATGCTCATTACGCAACGAAAGATGCAACGACAGTAAAGTCGTTGCCAAAACCCTTTTGCAACGAATTTGGCACCTTTAGCAATGAAAATCGGTTGTTGCTGAAGCCCCATTTTTTTGTAGTGAGTTTATTTTTTTATTATTTCTTGGGTCATGGACAACTCTTGGATCATGTTTTACTTTACTGTGTTGGTCCAAAAAATCACTAGGTGGTTCTTTAGGAATAAGTCTTTCAGGGTATGGAGTTTTAGGCTTATAGACTTTTTCAACAGACTCATCAAATGCAACATGATCAATGTTAGGCATACTCATAATTTTTAGACTCCTTAAAATCGCTTGACTCAAACTGTGTAGAATTGAATACAAAATTTTCATTTTCCTCATCATTTCTATAACCATCAAAATTTTCAAAATTAACCTCAGAGTTACTAGAAAATTCACCCACTTCTTGTTCATTTATTATGGTGGATAATCGATTCATTTGAATTTCTGGACGAGATATAGCTTGATTCTTGTTTTGCATTAAATTAAATTGAGTTTCCATTAAAGCTTCCATAATTTTTTCTAAGGTACTGAGTCTTTCATCTTCTTCATTTAAAAATTCTTGTGGGTATTGAGGTTCTGGATCTGAATATGGATAAGAATATGAACTTACATAAGGATTTTCATAAGTCAGAAAAAATTGATTTACTTGGCGTGCATTAAAATTTTCATAGGGTTCTTGATTCCAAGCAAAATTATTATTCCAACTATAATAATAGTCATTCTTTTCACAAATCACAAAACAACTAACACTACAAGAAAATCTTATAACCTCGAAAGAATTATTTCTGACGCACTACATTCCGTCAACTTTATGTTATTTTCGACTGAAAATTTGGTCGCAATTACTTCTGTCGTAACTAACATATTCTAGACGGAATTCTGTCGGAGATAGCAGCCTTCCATTGGCGCCAGATTTTCCGTTTGCGCCAAACACAATCTCGACAGAATGTCGATTATGTCTGATAGAATTTCTGTCGATAATAAAGTATTTTTGAGGGAATTAATTTGTTAACCTAGTCACATTTCATCCTTAGGTTTTGATGATGAATTGTTCGTATGCTAAATTGTTTTATGGCATTTCAGGTATCTGATGATAAGGAACATTAACTGGATATTCAAGTGGATGAAGAGCTTTTATTTACTAGGAAACAAGTGTAAGGTCAATTGCATAATAATTGATTTTTCATTTAAAGGCTCTAGGACATATCATTGGCATTTAATTGTATACGTATTAAATGAAAAGTTTTGAAAAAGGTTTTTCCTAAATATTATAATAAATACTTGAAATTAGATTAAATATATGTTATCAAGTACAAAGATTTTTAAATGCATTATTTTATAGAATGTTACTTGATATATGTTACATGTGTATATTACTTGATATATGTTTTGCATGCATACTATTATAAATTGGTATACATACAATTAGGTTATATACTGAATTTAGCTACACATGGATATCTGTGTATTATGCATGCCTAGAAAAGTAGTTATACAACCGTGTAAAATGATGAGTGCATATGCGGTTTTCAAGGAGTAATAATTATGAATATCTTGGAAGTATAAGACCTTTATTAATTGAAAAGTCTTTTGTTGTCACACGCCACCTTTTATGCTACACGCCACTTTAAGTGATAAGAAAGATAAAGTCAAAGTTGTTATGTAATGGGTTATGTTTTAACAGACGCTTGAATTTATCTAAACAAAAGGCTTGAGTTATCTGGATAAATATTAAACGTTCACCTTCTTTACCATTGTGGGTTTATATTTTCATGTCGTTTGATTTGAACAAGCAGAACATATATGTAATTAACGGTAATATCTTATGGGCTATAAAAACAGTATTTTCATGTATGAAAAAATACGACTCACGAAATTTCTCTTGCACTAATTACTGCTATTTACGAGCAATTTGATTTAATCAGTGCAACCTTTGAGCATTTAAGCAATTATATTTCTGATATTCTTTGAGCTGGTATTTGGTAAGAATTAATTGTATATCTTTTTGTGCTAATTGATCATTGCATATAGTTGAGCCTTTATCACTACTAGAAATTCGACATATAGCGACGGTCGGCACGGAACCGTCGCTATATCAGCACGGAACCGTCGGTATAGAGGTTTTTTTTAGAAAAAAACCCTCCCATTTTCCCCCAAATCATTTCAGCATTTCACTTCAATCGTCATCTCCTCCATCACTCAACCTTCTTCATCGTTTTTCATCGTCTACTAGTTTGCTATACATATACACGTAACAAGCTAATTAAGATTGAGATTTTTTCATCAGCAGGTAGCAAGCTCAATCAAATGGAAGTTCCATTTTCTACTTTGGTAACCAAAACCCTAAATCTCAATTGAACTCTCTCTATTTTTCTATTTTTCTATTTTTTTATTTTTCTATTTTTCGTTTTTGTTTCTTATTAATTAACATTGTTCGCTGTTGCAGTCGAATGTTGGTTCATTTTCAGGTACTCTAACCCTCTTACCGACCTATATAATTTGCCCTACAAAGATTAAAAAATCGACACTAGCTTCAGAAAATGTTGTATCCTTATCATCCTTGAGTTTCTTTTCTGGCTTATCATTGTGTGTCCTTCTCCTCACTCCATTACAGAGAAAAGTCAGCCCACTTCTTGGCTTTGTCCGAGCCATGGCTCAGGTATATTTTGCTCTAGTTTCTGACTGTAATAATTTTTATTTTTATTTCTATATAGCTATTGATTCACTTGGTTATACCAGTATGTTGCAATGAATTTATAATTTGCTTATTCGGCAGTGGGTTTTATTTATACTTACTTATTTTTCCTGGCATTTTAAAGTGTAATAATTACGAGAAACTTGTGAACAAGTTGGAATATTCTGGCAAGCATAACATATAAACAATATTATTTTCATATCCTTCCATAGCTACCAAAATAAATTAATGATTGTGGTTTCATGCTGGGAAAGAGGAGTTTTCTTTAAATTCTATTTTATTGTGTTTGGCGAAATAGGTAACCTTATTTTATAGCTTGTCGAATATTGGGTTTCTTTTAATTTTTGATTAGATAGTAAATTAACTGAGTTTTGTGTAACTACTTGTATAGAATAGTGTTACATTACATGTCAAGTATGCTAAGATTTCGATGTTATTGAGTTATGTGATAATCAAAAGAATTACTTGAATAGTCATGTTTCGTTAATGTTTTGGACTGCTATTGTTTGATATATAGCTAGAGGAGTTTAAGTTGGGCTGAGGAGACATAAGGATGGTGATATGGATTTATGATGTAAACCAATAGCTGAGAAATTTGTAACTTAAAACTGTGCCCACCACCTGTTCAATAAAAGTTCTAAAAGAACTTTTTGGTTAAAAACTAAATATTAGAACCAAGTAAAGCATAGGCCTGGTTTGGTTAACACATCTAATAATAATTAGAGAGTTTAAGCTTACTAGCTTATAACGAAATTCAATTTCTAGCCAAAACGAAAGATTGGAATTCAATGTGTTAAACTACTTTTACCCACTACTTTGGGGAACTTATTGAAACTAAAATAGAGGTTTCACAATTGCTAAAAACTATTTCCATATGCTATGTGCAATATATCTCATAATGGATATAATTGATCATAGGGGTTAGAAGTAAGAAATTAGGAAAGTAGCTATGTTGAAAGCACGTGTGGTGGTCATTTGTGGCAAATGAAGATGAGCCTATTGGGCCATGGCTGGAGTTCTTTTTGGGGCTATCAGTCATTGTATTTGTGTAGCTGCATATTGCCTGGTTGTTGATGCTTTATCTAATGAATGCATCATCTTCGTTTTGCTAAAAAGGGGTCATTATAAATGAAAATTATGGCTTGAGAGGAGGACAACAGCTGCTGCCCATTGGCAGCAACGAACAGCGTGTTGCAGCAGCAAAAACCATGGCTTTGAGTGGCACTAGCAGTTTTTTTAGGATATCAAGAGGTGTGTCACAAGTAGCATATTAAAACTTCACATGGAACTAGGGAATAAATTTTTCTAAAAGTAAAGGCAGGACTACTGCCCATTTTGCAGCAGCAGTTAACAGTAAAGGACTGTTAGAGCAGTTTTAGATTACCCTTTTTGGTTGAAAGTTGTAATTTTAAGAAACTATTGTAGCAACTAAATGCCTTTGGGTTTATCTTATACCTACTAATGTTGTGGGTATGTATAACTTGTATGCTAGTACATCTTGTAAGCTATCTTAAGATTAAATATTAAACAAAGAAGGGGCGGAGCTGCTGTTAGTTAGCAATAGCAGAAAGCCTTAGCTAACTGCCAGTGTAGTGTAAAGATTGTTAGACTCAGTTGGAGCTGAGCCCAAACAAAGCAACATTAAATTGTTTAGTTATTGGCTATCAGCTTGATTTGCTTATACCTTTAAAAATTGATCCCATGGAAATGCAAAATTTCTTTTTGAAATCGCAGTGTTTCTCATTATGTTTTACTTTATTTTGTTGTATTCTTTACTTGGCACATGTGCTTGTTGAAACCATTTGAGTACTTATATTTACTGCAGGTTCATCTTATTGAGGGAATAATTGATCAAGTTGAAGGGACCATCCATGTTTCTTGGGTGCAACCAAGAGTTTTGGGGATTTCTCAAATCAAATCTGTTTAGTATCGACATGTCTTGAACCCAAGGTTTGCTTATCTATCTATTTGATTGTTTTTACTTGCATATTGCATGTTTTCTTCCGACAGAGGGTTTTTTTTGGATGGGGGGGGAGGCTGTTTTTTGGGTGTGCATGTGAAAATGAATTCTTTATGGAATATATCTATGAAAATAAATCTTTTTATTTTCCTTTTGCATACATCAGCATCAATGTGTACCTTCCTTGAGTCAAATCTATGCTACCATATCTTATTCTTTGTTTAATGGTTGTGTCAGGTAGATCATTTCTATGTTTGGTTGGAGATTGCAAATTACTTAACCGTGCCGACCTTTGAATTTGGCCATCTGAAGATTATTTATGGATCCAAGGAAGATGATAATACTACTTTGAAATATCTTTCCAAAATAGAATTCACCGAGGCCCAGACCAAGGAATCCCTGGCTTCTGTGATAGTGAAGAGTTTGGAAAATTTGTCAGATGTAAACCTCATATTAGTATTAAAATTTACGAGTGCTTTGGATATTGAAAAAAATGATTATAGTAGATTCATGGTTTGTGTTTGTTGAATAAATGTGCATTATTAAATAATTTTTTTTTTGAAATCTAAAAAGTCTATAGCGACGGTCGTCGACCGTCGCTATAGTCCTAAAGACCGTCGCTATAGAGTTTACCGATGGCTTCTATGGCGTCGGTCGGCGACCGTCGCTAAAGCCTATAGCGACGATCTTTAGGCTTATAGCGACAGTCGCCGACCATCGTTATAGGTCAATTTTCTAGTAGTAAATTGATTATTCTTAAATTGATCATAGACCTCTATATTTGTATTTAATTTTCTGTTTAGACTAAGTGTAGTCTAAAGGTGTTAATCCTAGTGGATTAGAGAAAAGGTTTACAAACAGGTTCAATGAAGCAAAGGTGCTTGAAGAGTGCATAGGTGCACAAGAAGCAAGAGTGCTCAAGAGAAATTAATTGTTATTAATTTATTGTAAGAATCTGTTTTGTAATCAGTGTTTATTTATAAAGAAATAAATAAAGTGAGTCTCCAATACTTGTTGGTATTGGACGTGGACTAGGCTATTATTATAGAGGGTAATAGCGGAACCATGTAAAAATTCTTGGTGTTGATTTTATTACTTGCTTTATTTTAATTACTCACATAAGCTATTTAATTATTTTAATAATTAGAATTTGAATATTTGCATTATTTTAAGATAATTATTTAACACCAAGTATTTTATTTAAGTTATAAATTCAGCAAAATATTTTCTTAAAACTAATCAGTTATTTCAGTAGACCATATTCAGCAAGCTGAATTCATCAATATAGTAGCATGAATTTAATAGCTTGATCTAAAGTTTAAAAATTTGTCATAGATTGCTCCCACACTTATTCAACCCCCCCTCCCCTCCCCTCCCCTCCCCTCCCCTTTTAAGTGTGTCTATTTAAATTTCATAATTTCAACTGAATTCTATCGAAAATAAAGGTTAAAACCCTATCGCACTACAAGGAAAAGCCTTATTTCTGAAGGAACATTCCCTCGAAAATAAGCCTATTCCGTTGAACATAGATTATTTCCAACAGACTGTTCCATCGGAAATTCGGTTATATATATATACGGGTCGAAGATACCGTCCGTCACAAATTCCGTCGTACCTACCTAATCTACGACGGATTATCTGCGACGAAATTTTGTCGAACATAAGCCATTTACGACTGAATAAATACGACGAAAAATTTTGTCGAGTATAATATCCCTTTAGTTCCGACGGAATATTCCCTCGAAAATTGCCTATTTCCGACTGAAAATTAAAATATTCTTGTATTTTTTAAAATTTGACTGCTTATTAAATCCGACGGAAATTTCGTCTGAATTACCTTATTCTGTCGGAATTAACATTTTTTTTAAATGCAGATTTTAAAAGTGCAGTTTCCAGGTGTTTAAATCTATTTATGTACCTGTAACCTGTTTTATCCAATACAAACAGTAATATAAACTTGTATCTCATATTCAAATATTCAACGTAGCGCTAAAAACGATAGCAACAAATCAAGCAAAATGTAATCTACTAGCTGATTATCATCAACATTACTAAGCTAACAATTACAAATATAAGTTAATGTTCCATAAATGATAAATAAGATAATTTACAATACTTATACGGACGCAATTAGACACTACAATATATACAAATGTTCTATAATAACCTGAATACAAATGAACTATAAACAAGTAAAAATATCATCATCGGGCAGAGGTGAACGACGTTGCTCTGGTGTATGGAAATTAGTGTCGTCCGCCTGCTCGTCATCGCCAGTCCACTCGTCATCGCCACCCTGTTGATAGAATCAAAAATAAAAATCATTAGCCCGTATATATGTGAGAATTTAAAAACTAGCCTTAATTGAAAAATACATAAACAATAAGAATACCTGAGTAGGCGGGGGCGGATGAAAAGCCTCCTCCAAGAGGGTAATCACCATCAGGAGCATCTCATTCTGAAAGCGTCGAACTGCTCCCGCGGTAATCACGTACTCTCTGCGGAAGCCCCTGCTATAATATCCTGAGCAAACTGGTGAAGACGAGAACTGCTAGGCAACTGTTGACGCCGAAAGACCGGATTGGTACGGAACCTATCCGACACGGCCCCTATCAGCCTCTGAAAGATCTCGTCATCCAAGCCAACGCCCGTATGAGATGGTTCGACATTAGAATTCACATTCTTACAGAAGCGGATCCAAAAATCCTAATTAGTTATGGTAATAAATATATTTAAAAAAATCCGTAACTAAGAATGACCCTGGAGATTTAGTTTGAAAATGTTTAATTAGTTCATTTAAATTTTGTATCCATATTGAAACATGAACAACATTTACAAAACAAGGAATCATATATAAACTTAGCTACAACAAACAATCAAAACTTAAAATTTATTTGATTAACACACTATGAAGCATTAAAATTGTGAAGAAAATCAAGTCACTCATGATTCAATGGTAAGAAAAACTACTCATAAGGTTTTGGGTGCATGAGGTCTTGAATTCATTCTTGTTAACGCAAAAATATTAAATTTCAGTCGAATATAGTACCAAAAAAAAGTTAAGAAATACTCAAGGATGCTTGTAAATACAAAGAATAAAAGTGTTATTTGAGTTTGACAGTCCAAAATATGTGTATCAAAATTTCACCTAGTTAAGAAGTTTTGCATCTCTAAACTCTAAAGAATAATAAAATATAAAATATATGTGTATTTTTAAACTTACAGGAACAAATGAAAGTTTGTAATGGAGAGAGAGGCGAGGAATAAATTGAGCAAGAGAAGATCGATACTTTATTTATTTTAAAAATACTTAAAATATATACTAGACTTTTCATATACAAAACATTGAAGGAAAAGAGAAAACTTTAAGGAGATGATCCCTTTCAATTACTTGTTAATCTGTAGGCTTAATTTAATCTGTCAATCTAGCATTTTCCTATAATCATGTAAATCATATTCATAATTTTAGGATACAATCACTCCAAAAACTTGTAAAAACTTCCTATTATATGGAAAATATCTTCTAATATTGTAATATATTTAATAAATTGGTTACAATTAGGAAAATATGTAATGTATATAAATAAATAAAAATCTCAAAAATCCAGCTATTGTAAATGATAAATGCCATAGCTGGCGTAACGCTAGATCCACCCATACGCTCTTGCATGAGGTATCCCTTTGTAATAACAATATTTTAAAAAATTATAAAAATACTTTTTTGAACATAACATGAGAGGAAGTGTATTTAAATATGTAAAATGCGTCGTTTTGATGGCTGCCTCATGCTCACGCAAGAGCGTGAGGTAGCCCCCCACCTTCCTTTTTGTCTAACTAATATACAATAATAATTTGATGACAAAAATTAAATACAAAATAGTGTGTATGATGGTAATTAGTTATAACTATTGAACTCACCCATATATGGTAGGATATAAACTAATTATAATCCGACGACAAATATTATTTTGTTTTTAACTAATTATAACTTTCTTTTTCTAACTTCTCTTGATATATAATCAAATTTCTTGTTTGTATCTTTATCTCTTGCATGTATCTTTATCTCTAAAGTTTTAACAAGAAGTGAAGATGAAAAACAAACATAATAAGAGAAATCAATTTTGTATCTTTATCTCTTGCGTGTATCTTTATTTCTTAAGTTCCAACAAGGAGTGAAGATGAAAAAGAAACATAATAAAAGGAATCAATTTGGTTACTTGTAGAAACCATTGAAACAAGTTGATAAAATGATTAGAAGGGAATCTAGATTGTAATAAACAGAAAAAAAAAAATGGCAATAGATTCTAAAGCAAAGACTTGTCAGTCTACCTTATTCTCTAATCTAGAGGGCTAGAGAAATTTCTCATACTTTAAAAAAGTGAGAAGTTGTGATTAATATTCTTACGAAAGTTATTAATTGTCAAACCCAAGTTGAAATGGATTTTTAAAAAACTAAACATTTTATATTTAATGCATAAATATCAACTGAAATTGTTTTTTTTTCCTTTAAATTTTTTGACATTTGGGAAATAATTATATAAAAATACTACATAGATCCAACATAAATAATTAAATGCATGCAAGCGCATATTACATTGTAATATTGATAAAAATATTATTTTGGGTGTTATATAAGTTGTGTGCAGAACAATATAAACTAAGTGTGTTAATATAAATGTATAATGCAAGGATTGCTAGATTTTTTTGATATATGGTGTATTAATAACTTCTCTTTCAAAAAGTGTATCTGGTAAGTGAACTAAGTTGCAAATTTTAGTTGCAGAACATGCTATTTTATGTGTTTTAGCATTCTCATTTTTATATCATTTTGTTCCATTGGCATTGAGATGTCATGGGGGCTGTTTACATCTTCTTTATGGTCAGCATATTTCAAGTTTGATTTATAAAGTTTGGTTAATATTTTTGGGTCTTAAATTTTATTTTAATTGTATTTTAGTTTTTGCCCTGGCCGGTTTATTTTTTGGCTTTGAGGTCTCGATCTTTTTGAGTCTAATCTCCAAAATCTATGTTTCATCCTTGTGTTTATCAGGAAAGATTGGGTCAACTATAACGGCATGTTGTAAAGTCAGACAATATACCTTCACCTTGATATAAACTACATATAATGTTAGTAATTAATCATGGTTGCATGTTTTACAAATTTTTACATATTTACTAAATTTGAATAATTTACAAATTATTTAATTAAAAATATTTTTTATTTATAAATAATAATTTTAATAATGGATTATTTAGTTTATTTACCATATAAATGAAAAATTAAAATATTATACAACTAAAAATAATTAGTAATGTATGATGCACCATCTATCTCCTATATAGAATTGAAGGATTACATGACCAAAAAGAGCATTCCTTTTCTTTGTGTGATTTGGAAGCTGTCATGCATCCTTGTGTGATTTGGAAAGTGTGATTGGTTTCCTGAATCCTTGTGCCTATTTGTGATTTGGAAAATCTAATGGATAGATTAATGTGATTCGGCCTACATTCCTTTCGCTTCTCTAACATTGCTCCTTTTTTTTAAATTTCTTCTCCTTCGCTGTTTACACATGCCATCCGCTGAAATAACTAGCGAATTGGTTTAACAAATACATTACATGTTATGAATTATTGTCCTATATATATATATACGGGTTATATGTATATACACAACTGTGTATTACACAGTCGACTATGACAACGATTTTTTTGGGTTATAGCGATGATTCACCCGTCACCAATAATGTTTGCACCATCGACTTGTAAGACTTGGGCAAAGATGACAATAAGAGCAATGACTTCTCCTCATCTTCCAATTTTTCATTTGTATTCAATAATTAAGACATTAAAATATTGCTAAAAGCATTTAGATGATCATGGAGATTCGACCTTTCATCCATCTTCAAGTAGTACAATTCCATCTTCAAGCACAATTTGCTCGTTAGCGACTTCAAAGCATAACTCTTCTCGAGTTTTTTCCATAATTTTTTCGGATCAGTCTCTTTCAACACATCATACTTTATCTCAGATGCTAACGACGAAAGTATTGTGTTTACCGCCTTCTTGCGAATTGTCTGCCAATTTGTATCTTTCACATCTTCTAGTTTTTTCTCCTCCAAAGCTTGATCAAGTCCTTGCAACACCAAAAGATCTTGCACGCTACTCTTGTTAGAGTTTATGCCCTACAGACCAATTATTTGATATAATTGGTTAACATTTTGATATTATATTTGATTGAATAAATGAATGATTTTATTATGGTTTTATTTATTGCGTTATATAAATGTTAACATAATAAAATTCCTTAGAATAGTGATACAAATTATATAGTTTCAAGTATGTGACTTGAACATGAGATTATATAATTACAATTAGTATCATTGCTCTTAAATGTCCCTAGTCGAGTATCATTGTTGATAGGACACCAATGATGCATTGAGACTAGTATGTGGATTGACTGATGACCAAATCTCATTGGTCATAAATATTTGAGATATTAAGTCAATGCATATGTATGTAATAGAGAACGATGTACTGGACAGGCCCACTGTGACGCCCCCAAAATAGGTATACATCACCCATCTTGAGTCGTCAAATACATGGTACATAATTCAAATACAAACTTAAATATACAACATAAGCTGTGAGTTTTAATACAAATATTGTCATCTAGACAATATCCACACTCAATGGAGTCCTCATTACATTTATTATTACACTATTTCACAGAATAGTGAGGACTACTAATGCACCATCTAGGACCATCACTCTGTTCCCCGACTAGTCCCAGCTACGTTCTCATTTCCTGAAGAGAACAATGAAAGAAAGGGTGAGCTCAACTAGACCAGTAAGAAATATTATGACTAAGATAATGCAGAATAAATTATCATTAGCCTTCAAAAATGTTAAACTGATACAATATAACAAACATCAAGTTTAACTGCAGCGGAACAAGCACTCCATTAGAAGAGTCAAGTAGAGAATAAAATCTATTATCTTCTATGATTTAAAAGGTTTTCATCACTTTTATCATTTGAGACTCACGACAATAAATAATCCACATCATCGAATCATCCCCGCACTACTACTGCCAAGGATATTCTTTAGTATCACGACCACAATTATCCATGCACTACGCTAAGAAATATTTGTGTATTCATCAACTATCCCCGATCATGCCATAAAACAATTCATCTTTGCACCCTTGGTCAAAGAGAATCCATAGCCATAATCATACCAAAAACTGTCCATCAATGCATTACGGGCCAATGAGGACTTTTTCTACATCATTTGTAACATTACGGTCATGATTACACTGCATAATCTCTGGTCATAATCATACCAAGTCCATCTATGCACTACAGGCCATATATGACTTTCAACATAAAATAAACATGAGGATGATGACAATGATATAAGAATTCAATAAAACAAGTTCAAGAATTAATTTATCCAGAACTAATAATGTCCAAATTGTCAACACGATAATCTTTGCTTTGTAGAGTAAAATTCAAGAATGCTCGTAAGAATATTTCCATGAAAAGATATCTTTGGATGAAGCGCAAATATCAAGGATATTCAACTAATTTCATGGAGTATAGAAGTCAAAACTTTAACCAACTGAGTATAATAAAGAATGGAATAACAAAAGAAGTCATCATGCATGCAATACTTCGATGTAGACGAGTTATTCCAACGTAATAATAATTAACGGAACCGGTCAAGAACGTAAAGTACATATACGATGATGTTCAAATGTAATAATAAAGAACGGAATAAAAATGAAATCACCATGCATGCGGTGATTGCGCATAGACGAGTTATTCCAACAGAATACCAATAAATACGGAACCGTGTCCCATAAAAACGCATGCATGCGAGGATATTCCAACAGAATAATAATAAAGACGGAACCAGGTCCGACGTAAAATGTACAGACAGGATATTCCAACAGAATAATAAAGAATGAAATAACAGAAGAATTTCACCAAGTATAGGGTATCCAGCATGATCTGAGTTATTCCAACAGTAATAATAAAGAATGGAATAATGTGTTCTCTTCATGAATAAGAAAGAAAGAATACCCCTTATGAGTACAACAAATAATATTCCCTACCTTAAGAAGAAGAGTACTGGATATATGAGTAGTGAAGTAGTAGAATACTTTTCTTCTTTCTCTCTATAGTTTATCTCTCTAGAGTTTCAGTGAATTCGTAAGAAATAATAAATGAATGAGCTTCTATTTATAGAAAAATGGACTACATAGTAACTAATTCATGAACGGTCGAGATTGATTTACTTTAATCTGACGGTCCATATTTAAAGGAAAATCTTTTAAATAAAATATAATATATTGTATTTATAATCTAATTAAACGAATAACTTTATAAAAGATTTTACTATGCAAACACTATGCAGGCACTATGAAAACACTATGCATAATAAAATATAATATATTCTATTTATAGAATAACTTTATAAAAGTATTCTATTTTATATAAAAAGATTTTACTATGCAAAACACTATTTAGACACTATGCAACACTATGCATAATAAAATATAATATATTCTATTTATAGAATAACTTTATAAAAGTATTCTGCTTTTTATATAAAAAGATTTTACTATGCAAAACACTATGCAATACTATGCATAATAAAATATAATATATTCTATTTATAGAATAACTTTATAAAAGTATTCATTTTTATATAAAAAGATTTTATTATGCAAAACACTATGCAATACTATGCATAATAGAATATAATATATTCTATTTATAGAATAACTTTATAAAAGTATTCTGCTTTATTACATTAATAATACCAATAAAACAAAACCGAGTGACTTATCACGTAAGCATCAATAATCAATACCGTATGCTACTATACAAACCACATGACATCGTACTTTTAACAATTGTTTTCAACAATTAACGATAAAGCTTACCGTTATTTTCATAAAGTATTTTTGTCGTTTTCTCAATCCGACAATAATTACATTGTGGTTACACCAATGATTGTGTCGTTGTGCATTAATATTCCCCTGTTAAAACGAATATTCCCCACCAATCGAATATTATATAACAACTTGCGTACTTTGCAAAATTTATAAATATTACCCACAACTATAACATTATATCAAATCCACACCATAATATTCAAAAAAATTATTTCAAGAAAATTAAATATTTATTCATAAAATCTGGGGTCTCACACCCACTGTGAGAATTCTATGTGGAATATCGAAGTGTCATTATCGATTCTCATAGTGACAATGATGTAATGGTCCTCCGACCTGAAATCACTATATTATTACACGAGAATTTATGTACTTTGATATCATTAAAGGGCACCTTTAATAGGGTGGACTATAAATGTGATTATTGGGCACATCATGAATCGTGTGAGAAATATGAGTGATCTAGATGGAATTTAACCCTCCTATTTATTAGGCGTGATATCCATAGGCCTCTTGATTGAGTAGAACTATGAAATGCATGGGCATGCTCAAATAGTGATTTGTTTCATATAATCTACTCATTGATCAAGAAAACTCAGATTAAATTATGAAGAATATGAAATATTCCATGACTCGAATTAATCTAGGATATCAAGGTTAAAAGGATTAAATTACATTGAAATATTGGTCACGGAAAGGTTGTATCGAATCATCGATTTTATTATTACTTGGGTAGCAGTGATGCATTACTAGATGTCGCTCACTGTTTATAATTTTATAATATGATTTTAAAATTATTGCCAACGTAATAATAAGCTATAGGGTCACACACATAGAACGTAATTAAAAAAAGGGAATTAATTTAAATTGTAAAGATTTAAATATGTCAATATGATTGATAGTATTTAAATTACGAATTTAAATTAATAAGGTAATTTATATATAGATATATTAATTAAGTAAGACTTAATTAAGATATATCTATATAATAAAATACAAATGATTTTAAATTTCCCGCTCACTCAATAAATTATTTGGGCCGCCCAAAGTTTGAGATAAATCCCACCGTCCATACAGTGTCGGAGGCACGGGACACAACTAGTATATAAATAAATTCGAATTTTAAAAGGGTTTTGATTAATCCCTTTTAACCGCTATATATATGATATGTAGCAGTCAATTTAGGGTTAACAAATCATAACCTAAAACCCTAGCCGCTCTTAGAGAGAGACTAGAGAGAAATTTTGAAAATCCATTCCTTTGGTGGCTAGTACCACAGCACCCTTTTATTGAAGAATCGTGAGACGGTTCGCGGACGTTCGTGTGGATATCGTAGAGACGTAGTTCATTCAAATTGTGTTGGAGATTCGATCGCATCAATTCTAGCTTCATAATCGGTATAATCTCTTACACACTGAATTAATTTCTGTTTCGCATGGATCCTGTTTGGGTTTTGGATTTTGTTTTGTTCAATTTATTTTCCGTTGCGCATTTCTTTGATGTGCCGAAAACCCTACAACTCTGCTACAATGTGAATTTTTTTCCCATCAAAGATTGGAAACTCAAATTTACCCAAATTTGTCGTCATTGTATTACGCAAAATAATTCCCTCTAACTCGAATCCAATCAACCTAGCTCTTGATACCACTTGTTGGGAATTAAGTCACGGAAAATAAACAATAACACATAAGAAAGAAAAACAACACAATATTTAACGTGGTTTAGTCCTCAATTACCTAATCCACAAAACCAACTTCAATATATTAATCTCAATGGTACAACTTTTTGTACGGAATAAAATCTGAAAAAACCCTCCGTCACACAATAACCCAAGACCCAATTACACCCTCTCTCGACTCTCTAGGATGTTACTACCTCTTAGTTATGTTCTCCTTTTCCCTAAGTAAAAGACTCTATTTGTAGATTACCCACAACTCCCTTTTTCTAAGACAATTAGGACACTCTCACATAATAAATATACCTACTACAAATAGGACTACTTCCAAAATAATATTCCTACCAAAAGTAAGATTCCTTCTCATAATAGGACACCCGTTAAAAATAGGACAACTTTTTTTCCATAACAACAATTCTTTTCTGAATAGGATTCGAGGAGTTGCCTAACAGAAAAAAACCTTAGCGAAGGAAAAAGAGTACAATCAGCACATATCATTTTTACTCCCCCTCACGAGTACATAAAATTTACATTGTTCATGGTAAAAATATCCTTAAGTCGACGCATGCCAATATTGTGCACCATCTTCTTAAAAATCGCAGTTGGTAATGGCTTAGTAAACATATCAACCAAATTATCAAAAGATCATATTTGCTTGACATCAATATCGTTATTTTTCTGGAGCTCATGTGTATTAAAGAATTTTGGTGCAATATGTTTGGTTCTATCACTATATAGTCTCCCCTAATTTGAGTGATACATGCAACATTATCTTTGCATAATATTCTTGGACTATTTATGATTGATGATAATCCACAGTTCTCACGAATATGTTGAACTACCAATCTCAACCAAACACATTCAAGACTTGCTTCATAAATTGCGAAAATCTCTACATGATTTGAGGAAGTAGCAGAAATTGTTTGCTTAACAGATCTCCATGAAATAGCAGTATTTCCATAAGTAAATAAATATTCTATATATGATCGGCCTTTGTGTTGATTAAAAAAGTAACTTCCATTCCAATGTCTTCGAGTTGGTGCAGAACTTTACCTTGTTGGTAAGTTAACCACAAATGTTATATCAGATCTTGTGAAATTTTGCAAGATACATCAAAGCATCAATCGCACAAAGATATGGTACTTCAGAACCTAAGATATGATACTTCTGTTGGGTTTCAGCACAGAAACGCACAGCGGAAATTAAAATTTTAAAGCAATTTCTGAAACCCTAAAACAGGATCCATGCGAAAAATCAATTAATTCAGAGGTTTAGAGATTATACCGAATATGAAAAATGAGAATCTGAAACCGACTGCACCTCGAATCTCCAACGCAATACAAACCGATCAAGCGCCTCTACGGTATCCACCACGAACGCCGCATTTAAGCGGTTTAACGATTCAAAGAATAAGAAGGACTTGCAGTACTAGCCACCAAAAGGAATGAATTTTTTAAAATCGCTTTTCTCTCTCTCTCTAAGAGCGGCTAGGGTTTTCAATTATGATGTCACCCTAAGTAGTTTGCTATATATCATATATATAGTAGTTAAAAGGAATTAATCAAATCAAAACCTAATTTCATAAAATCCTAATTTATATATATCTCTTAATTAAGTCTTACTTAATTAATATACATATATACAATTATCCTTTTAATTTAAATTAAATGATTTAAATACTATTAATCATATTAATATATTTAAATCCTTAAAATTTAAATTAATTCCCTTTTAAATAACGTTACATGTGTGTGACCCTATAGGTTTATTATTACGTTGACAATAATTTGAAAATCATATTATAAAATTATAAACATTGAGCGGCATCTAGTAATGCATCAACGCTACCCAAGTAATAATAAGATCGATGATTCGATGCAACCTTTTCAGTAACTAATGTTTCAATGTAATTTAATCCTTTTAACCTTAATATCCTAGATTAAACTCGAGTCATGGAATGTGTCATACTCTTCATAATTTAATCAGTTTTTCTTGATCAATGAGTAGACTATATAAAACAAATCACTATTTGAGCATGGCCATGCATTTCATAGTCATACTCAATCAAGAGGCCTATGGATATCACCCATAATATATAGGATGGTTAAATTCCATCTAGATCACTCATATTTCTCACACGATTCATGATGAACCCAATAATCACCTTTATAGTCCACCCTATTAAAGGTGACATTTGATGATATCAAAGTACATAAATTCTCGTGTAGTAATATAGCGATTTCAGGTCGGAGGACCATTACATCATTGTCACTATGAGAATTTCTAATGACACTTCGCATAATGCTCCATATAGAATTCTCATGGTGGGTCTGGTCGAAAGACATCGCTCTCTAACATGTACCTATGCATTGACTTAATATCTCATATATTTATGACCAATGAGATTTGGTCATCAGTCAATCCACATACTAGTCTCAATGCATCATTGTTGTCCCATCAACAACGAAACTCGACTAGGGACATTTAAGAACAATGATACTAATTGTAATTATAATCTCATGTTCAAGTCACATACTTGAAACTATATAATTTGTATTACTATTCTAAGGAATTTTATTATGTTAACAATTATATTACGCAGTAAATAAAACCATAATAAAATTATTTATTTATTCAATCAAATATAATATCAAAACGTTAAGCAATTATATCAAATAATTGGCCTCTAGGGCATAAACTCTAACAACTTCAAGACCAAGATATGGTACTTCAAGACCAAGAATTTCTTCATTATCTTCTTGTGATCGAAACGGATCTTTCTTGATATCAAGTGACCGACTCATCATTAGAGTACTCAAATGATTAGTTTTTGTCCATGTAAAGTTGCTTCAAGATCTTTTTTGTATATGTTGATTAAGAACAAGAATTCCATTGTTCAATTTGTAGGTCAAAACAAAATTTTGTCTTAAATTCATTCTTTAAACAATTTGTTGTTTTTGTTTACTCTTCTAGAGTTCTTACGAGATTTAAATCATCAACATAAACTGCAACAATAGCAAATTCAGATTCTGATTTTTTTATTATTAAAAACCCATGCACAAATTGAATTATTCTCAAATCCTACGGATTCTGAATTTTTTTTTGTTAAAAACGCATACACAAATTAAATTATTCTCAAATCCTTCTTTCAAAAAATATTCATTAAGGCGTTTATTCCACATGCGTCCAAATTGCTTTAACCCATATCAGGATCTTTGTAACAAGATAGAATACATACTTTGAGATGTAAAACTATATGTTTCAAACATTTATATATCCTTTAGGAATTTTCGTGTGGATATCATAATCTATTTATCCATACAAATATGTTGCAACAACATTCATTAATTAATCGCATATCCAAATCTTCTTTTTTTATCAAGCTAATTAAAAATATAAATATAATTGTGTCTATTATAGGAGCATATGTTTCTTTATAATCAATACCAAACATCTTCGAGAAACCTTGTGATATAAGTTGCACTTTATACCTTATAATTTCATTTTTTTCTCATTTTGTTTACGCACAAATACCCATTTATGTCAAACAGACATTACACCTTTAGGTGTTCAGACTACAGGTCCAAAAAAATCACGTTTACTTCATGAATTTAATTTTGTTTGAATCGCCTCTTTCCACATTGGCCAATTATTTCTACGTTGACATTCATCAACGGTTTATGTTCATTATCATTACTTCTGGTAATATCAAGAGCAACTTTATATGAAAATATGTTGTCGACAACAATTTTATTTTTATCCAATATTTCTCTTGTATGTATATTGTTGGGTAAAATCTATATACCCACAACACGCAAGTATACGTGGTCAACAAGTAATAAAGTGATGAGTAGAGTATCGTTCCCACGGAGAATTATTTAAAAAAAAATCACCAAGTATTAACCCGTAACCAACTCAATCTTATTTAAACGAATGAATTTCAAATTATATAAATTAAACTACTATTAAATGCCACTAGTTAAATTAAGATAACGGAGATTTAAGATCACAACTTCACTTATTGCTTCATTTAAGTTAACACACTTCTCATCAATTATTCTCTATCCTGAATTGTTAATCAAGAACGCTAAAGCAGATAAAACCACCTCTCGATGCATAATACCATATTAACGTCTACCCACATTAAGATAGAAATCATTAAACACCTTAATCAACTAACCCACTATCTCTATATGAATTACAATTGAAGAAGGTTTAAGAATAAGTTCTCTATCGATTACATGCGGTTGTCAAGCATATCTCTACCTTAACACTCATCAAGTTTAAGCTACTAACAAAATCCACGAACACATGCTATCATGATAAGATCTAAATCAATACTTCATCTCTCGAGTTCATATAGATTATCACTAGAATTGATGGTCAATCAATTAAACAATTAAGTCCAAATCATAATAGACAATCCTCACAATAGAACATAATAATTGATAACGAAGCATATTAAAATAAACTACACAATAAGATCCATTGTAATCTCAAACAAAGAATTAGTTCATTGAATTAAAACTAAGAATCTGCAACAACCCGAGAATTTTGAATATTTTATTAATTGATTTAAGGTTCAACATTAGAACCTAGACATAAAATAAATGTATGCGTTTGATATTTTTAAGATAGAATTTTGAGGATTTCAAAATTCTGTGAAGGATTTAGGTGAATTATTCAGGATTAAGTGAATACGTGAATATATTCTGTGAATATGGTTATATATGCGTTCAGTATATGGTTAAGGGTCAAGGGTTGACCAGATAAACGATATCTGTAACAAATCCTAAGTATATATTAAGAACATCAACGTTCGGTTAGAAAACCCTAACGATTAACAAGAAACCCTAGAAACCGGTTATGGAAACCCTAATTTCAGTTCTGGGAATCCGAAACCCTAATTCGGGAATTTAAAACCCTAATCTGGGAACTTAAAGGATAATTATAATTCTTCAGTGATATTAATCATAATATTAATTAGGGAAAAGCTTAATTAATTAGCAAACCCTAATTTCGGAATTTGAAACCCTAATTTTATAATTAGGGAAAATAAAAGTGTTAATTTAATACTTTTAATGTTAATTAGGATATATTAATTCTAATTTTCAAGTTAAGTAATTAGAAAACCCTAATCTAATTACTTAAAATTTAATTTCTAAATTAGAAGATTTATTTTCTATTAGAAACCCTAATTTGTGGGTTGTAAACCCTAATGATCAATTTTGACCCTAATTATTTAATTAGCAATTTTAATTAGGAATCATTAATCCTAATTAGCAATATTTAAATTATGATTAAGAAATTTTATTATAATTAGAAAATTCTAATTATAATTTAGAAATATAAATTTTTATTTTTGAAAACCTAATTTGGAAATTCTAGAATTATTTTTCCAAACCCTAAACCCTAAAATGATCCAAATCCTAAACCCTAAGGGTTTGGCTAATTGACAAGAATGCCATTAAATATAAAATCCAAATGACTATTATGCCCTTTTTACTTTCTTTAATTTGTAACTTGTAGAAAATTACAAAACCTTTAGTTGGTAACCTAACATGTTGACTTGGTAAGCTAAAATCCAGTAAAATCAGGCCAGCAACATCAGATCTACACATATATCATGTTATATATAGGTTAAAGAGAGAGAAAAGTTAAAAAAGTTACTCATTTTGCCAACCTTTTTCTCTCTAGCTAAAATCTGAAATTTTTAGAGTGAGAAAAGGTGAGAACCAAGGCTAATAGCATGTCTTAACATTCCATGATCAGCATCAAAGAATCAGATTCTAGAAATCAAGCATAAAGGTATAAACCCTAGCTTTATAAAAATTTTAGGATTTGATGTTAGATTTTGTTGTTTGTTGTTTAAAGTAGTGTATAAGGATGTCACTTGATGATCTGGGTTGCTATATAGTGCATCCATAACATCAAAGTGCTCGAAATCATGTTTTAAAAAAATTTGGGAAAATTTTTAAATGTAGTTTGACAAGCAAATGTCAGACCTCATAGATCGGTGTCTGTTATTTGTTTTTGTGTTTTAACTGTTTGAACGTGTAGTATGTTGTGTGGTCTTTGTTCTACAACTTGAATCAGGGTCATAGCATGTCTAGATCGTAAGTTACAAGCGGTCAAAAGGAGTTGACCGACCACGAAAATGTGAATCTGGGTAACCCAGATTTCCCAACAGTGTCTAACAAGATGTTCTATCCTTCTGATCTTGCTGTGGTTTAATGTTTTGACCATGTTGTTGTTTTCTTCTTGTAGCCTGATGTGTAAACTACATATCCAAGGCTTTAGATCAACCGAGATCCATAACACGAGCCAAGATATGAGTTGTCAAACCACCGTTGACCGATCGCTTTCGGAAGAAGATTCTGGAAAACCCAGAATCTTCAAGAACACATTGTCTGATAGTAGTTTGACCAGCCTTAATATTTCTTGTGTAATGATGTTATGATGTTATTATGATATAGAATTGTAACCGGACATGTATACTACATGTGGGAACTTGTAGAGCATACAAATAGAACATAAAACTCAATCTGTGATGACCCAAAGTAGGTACCTCGAATCTGGAAAACCCAGAAAGTTAAGAACAGTGTCTGACATGAACTTCAAAGGCTTAGATCTTGCAGTTTTAATATGTTTTTGGCTATGAAACTTGATGCAAATTATAGTATTACATCAATACTAAAATCCTATTACATTATACTTCCCAGAAACCTTAGGATAAAGGAATTAATGATGGTCAAACCAAGCCCTTCGGCCTCTGACAAGAATTTCTGGGTTTCCATCAAGAACACCTATAGCGACGGTTCTGTCGCTATAGGGCCCTTTTAGAGACAGTTTATTTAGAAAATTAATTATTTAATAAATAAATTGAATTAAATGGTTTTTAATTATTAAAAATACATAATAAATTCCAAAAAATTATTTTAAATTCTGAAAAATAGTTTTTAATTATTTAGAGTATATTTCATAAATATTTATTATTTTTGGAATATAAATGGTATTTAATTTATTGAATTATAATATTAAATAAATGATTTAAATACATGAAAAATCATGAAAAATAATATTATGGTAAAAGAAAATATTTTAAGTAACTTTTAATATTTTAGGCTAAATTTTATTAATTAATCAATATTAATGATAATTAGTTTATTTAATAAATATATTAAATAAATTATGGAAAAATAGAATTAATGTTTTATAAATCATATAAAAATGATTTAAGAGTTAGAAAAATATTTTTAAGTTATAAAATATAACTTTTGATATTTTGTCATGAAAATATTAATATTTTAATATTAATAGTAATTACCGATAATGAATTTAAATGTTTAAAAATCATATAAATATGATTTTAAAGTATTAAAAATACTTTGTGATATTATAAAATATATTATAATATTATGACATATATTTCATTAATATTTGATATTAAATAAATATTAATGATAAAAGAATTATGTGGTATTTAATTCAGATTAAATACGTTATTAATGATTGAAAATTTATTTATAAATAGTAATAATTACTTAAAAATTATTACGAGACTTTGAAAAATATTTCGATTTATTATTAAAATTATATGAGATAATTGTTAAGTGTTAAGCGAGGTTAATTGAACTTAAACTCGATAAAAGTCCCACTTGAGGCATCACGGATGTTAGAATTATGCTCGTTTCACTCGCATCGCAATAGTTTGACTTGATACCGAGTCTTATGTGGGTAATGGATTGATAGGGTTATGTGTTATGTGTAATGTGTTTAGGTTATTTTATAAATTGTGATGATACTATTCTAACTTAGCAATCGATATTATTTATATATTAGGTTCAGAAAAAGCGTTATAAATTGCATAGCGGTAATCAACGATTCAGGCAAGTTTGTTTTACTTAACTCTACTAAGAGTGTTTCATTCGGATAAGCTTATGGTTAATCATTGTTGGTTGCCATGAATTGTACTCTGTACATATTGCATGTATAATTCAGGTATGAAAGGCTAATCACCTTCATTACCAGTTGGTTCAGATATATTTGTTCATGTATAATACTTGTTCAGTTATTAATTTGTTCCTGCTAGTTCACAATTATATTGTTGAATTATAGCCAGCCAATTATTCAAATCATTTCAATCATGATATATCGTTATATTGTTGAATTTAAACTTGCTGGGCAACTTTCATGCTCACCCTTGCTATAACATGATAAAACATTGCAGATTAAGACGAATGCGTCAGATACAAGGAAAAGTTAAAGACAGTTCCAGCTTAAAGTTAATGTGCGCGATTAGTTTTGTAATAGTTTATTTTGATAATAATGTTATGTGTTAGATAGTTATTAATTGTGATTAAGTTAAGGTTACTCGACCTTGGGGAAAAGTATGTAAGTTTAATGTATAAACAATTTATGTTTATATCTTCCGCAAATAGTAATGTTGTATAGAATGATCGAATCGGATCCGCGGTGATTCGGGACCTCAGATTCGGGGCCGTCACAGTTGGTATCAAAGCTGTTGGTTATGAAGCTTAGGTAGGAATACCTGAGACCAATAACCACAGTGATTAGGATAAGTACTAACTCACATAGAGTTAGTTGGTCGGTAAGATTCAAAGATGAATCTCGGCGAGTATAAAGATACGGAGTTCCCTAACTCTGATAATAAAGTTGAACAGTAGTGGTGAATAGATAGAGTCTAAAAGACTAAAATTGCAGTGTTAGAAGATCGTAAAACAAAACGATCATAGTATAGAAATAAATTGTAACATATACGATGAGATCACTCCGTGATCTGATAAAGTGATAGCAGGGATAAGAATCAATCTGATGATTGAAAAGTTTACATCAACGATTCTTTGTATCAGGTTATCTACTGAATTGGAATAAATTCAGGAAAGGATTATGAATACGAGTTAAATGAAATTCGTATTGAGAAGGGTGTTAGTGTTAGGTGGGGATTAAATTGAGGATTCATGCTCAAGAATCGAGTCAGTATGATTCCTCAGTATGGGCGTGGAATTGTACTTAGTGTAAAAACTACTTAGTTCTGGGAATGATAATCATTGAAATGTTTGTGTCGCGCTATTTGCTATATGCATGTTAAGAGGGTGATTATTTTCTCATGTGTATAACAGATAGATAGGTCATAGGTAGAGGATATAAGGTTAAGTACGAGTTCTTAAGTTTGACAAACTGGGTAGAACTAAGTTTGAATGCAGTATTGAGGATAATAGGAACAGATAGATTGTTAAGCAAATGATTATTAGTGGAGACATAAGTTTTCCAAAACTCCTAGCTATGCTAGACTTCGAAATGTTGACATCAAGCTAAATACGCACTATGTGTTTTTTAAAAAAATAATATATAGACTCGTAATCATTTTTGAAACAGTTTAAAGTATAGTCTATGCTACTTATTTCAGCTAGACGCAAATGATTTGAAATATCAAAATATATTTTATTTATCACTCATGTACCATGTAACCTGGTGCAGAGATGATAAAAATTTGATGAAGTTGTAAATACAGGAATACTTAGTGTGAATTTGATCTAAAATCGTTGTTCCACTATTGTATGATATGTTATGACAAAGTCATACAATGACGACATCCTCAAACTGATTTATTAATACAAGACGACATCACGACGTCATTCTCAAAATATATTTTCAAAAATTTTAATTTGCCAACGGGGTTTGACTACACTTTAATAATTCGATTGAATTGAATTATTGATATGAGTCTATGCTATTCGATTCAACTAGACTAAAGTTTATGAAAACTATAAGTGTTCATTGAAAGAAATTTCCCGAACCAAATTGCTTTGGTACGGAATCCTATGATAAGACTGAGGTGAACTATGTTGTTTGGATAAAAAATCCAATCAAGTAGCGTAAATATTCGCTATACATAATTAATACGTTATGCATGACGTAAGAGTACGATAGGCTGATCACCTAAAGTACTAGCAACGGTAGTTTACCTTTTTCATGATTGTAAACATACCAAGTAATGTATTGTTTTGCGGTATGATCAATACCGTTAAAACTATGTGTTCATGGTCTATATGACCCTTCAGCACAATTTGAAAACTTTTACTCTTATGAGTGGTGTATTGGGTAGCATGTGATGATATGTGTGAATGGTCTAAGCAGTATGGTGTAAGGTGTAAGGTAAATTTCGGGGACGAAATTTTTAGAAGAAAGGGTGAATGTGACAACCCGAGAATTTTGAATATTTTATTAATTGATTTAAGGTTCAACATTAAAACCTAGACAGAAAATAAGTGTATGTATTTGATATTTTTAAGATAGAATTTTGAGGATTTCAAAATTCTGTGAAGGATTTAGGTGAATTATTCATGATTAAGTGAATACGTGAATATATTCTGTGAATATGGTTATGTATGCGTTCAGTATGTGGTTAAGGGTCAAGGGTTGACCAGATAAACGATATTTGTAACAAACCCAAAGTATATATTAAAAACGTCAACGTTCGGTTAGAAAACCCTAACGATTAACAAAAAAACCCTAGAAACCGGTTCTGGAAACCCTAATTTTAGTTCCGGGAATCCGAAACCCTGATTCGGGAATTTAAAACCCTAATCTGGGAACTTAGAGGATAATTATAATTCAGAAGTGATATTAATTATAATATTAATTAGGGAAAAGCTTAATTAATTAGCAAACCCTAATTTCAAATTTAGAAAACCCTAATTTCGGGATTTGAAACCCTAATTTTATAATTAGGGAAAACGAAAGTGTTAATTTAATACTTTTAATGTTAATTAGGATATATTAATTCTAATTTTCAAGTTAAGTAATTAGAAAACCCTAATCTAATTACGAAAATTTAATTTCTAAATTAGAAGATTTATTTTTCTATTAGAAACCCTAATTCGTGGGTTGTAAACCCTAATAATCAATTTTGACCCTAATTATTTAATTAGCAATTTTAATTAGGAATCATTAATCCTAATTAGCAATATTTAAATTATGATTAAGAAATTTTATTATAATTAGAAAATTCTAATTATAATTTAGAAATATAAATTTTTATTTTTGAAAACCTAATTTGAAAATTCTAGAATTATTTTTCCAAACCCTAAACCCTAAAATGATCCAAATCCTAAACCCTAAGGGTTTGGCTAATTGACAAGAATGCCATTAAATATAAAATCCAAATGACCATTATGCCCTTTTTACTTTCTTTAATTTGTAACTTGTAGAAAATTACAAAACCTTTAGTTGGTAACCCTAACATGTTGACTTGGTAAGCTAAAATCCAAGAAAATCAAAATAAAGAACATCGATTCTACACATATATCATGTTATATATAGGTTAAAGAGAGAGAAAAAGTTAAAAAGTTACTCATTTTGCCAACCTTTTTCTCTCTAGCTAAAATCAAATTTTTAGAGTGAGAAAAAGTGAGAACCAAGGCTAATAAGCATGTCTTAACATTCCATGATCAAAGATCAAAGAATCGATTCTAGAAATCAAGCATAAAGGTATAAACCCTAGCTTTATAAAAATTTTAGGATTTGATGTTAGATTTTGTTGTTTGTTGTTTAAAAGTAGTGTATAAGGATGTCACTTGATGATCCGGGTTGCTATATAGTGCATCCATAACATCAAAGTGCTCGAAATCATGTTTTAAAAAATTGGGAAAAATTTTTAAATGTAGTTTGACAAGCAAATGTCAGACCTCATAGATCGGTGTCTGTTATTTGTTTTTGTGTTTTAACTGTTTGAACGTGTAGTATGTTGTGTGGTCTTTGTTTTACAACTTGAATCAGGGTCATAGCATGTCTAGATCGTAAGTTACAAGCGGTCAAAAGGAGTTGACCGACCACGAAAATGTGAATCTGGGTAACCCAGATTTCCCAACAGTGTCTGACAAGATGTTCTATCCTTCTGATCTTGCTGTGGTTTAATGTTTTGACCATGTTGTTGTTTTCTTCTTGTAGCCTGATGTGTAAACTACATATCCAAGGCTTTAGATCAACCAGATCCATAACACGAGCCAAGATATGAGTTGTCAAACCACCGTTGACCGACTGCTCGGAAGAAGATTCTGGAAAACCCAGAATCTTCAAGAACACATTGTCTGATAGTAGTTTGACCAGCCTTAATATTTCTTGTGTAATGATGTTATGATGTTATTATGATATAGAATTGTAACCGGACATGTATACTACATGTGGGAACTTGTAGAGCATACAAATAGAACATAAAACTCAATCTGTGATGACCCAAAGTAGGTACCTCGAATCTGGAAAACCCAGAAAGTTAAGAACAGTGTCTGACATGAACTTCAAAGGCTTAGATCTTGCAGTTTTAATATGTTTTTGGCTATGAAACTTGATGCAAATTATAGTATTACATCAATACTAAAATCCTATTACATTATACTTCCCGTAACCTTAGATAAAGGAATTAATGATGGTCAAACCAAGCCCTTCTACCTCGACAAAGATTTTCTCGGGTTTCCATCAAGAACACTATATACGGATTTGCTTACGCCGCTATAGGCCCTTTTTAGAGACCTGCTTTATTTAGAAAATTAATTATTTAATAAATAAATTGAATTAAATGGTTTTAATTATTAAAATACATAATAAATTCCAAAAAATTATTTTAAATTCTGAAAAATAGTTTTTAATTATTTAGAGTATATTTCATAAATATTTATTATTTTTGGAATATAAATGGTATTTAATTTATTGAATTATAATATTAAATAAATGATTTAAATACATGAAAAATCATGAAAAATAATATTATGGTAAAAGAAAATATTTTAAGTAACTTTTAATATTTTAGGCTAAATTTTATTAATTAATCAATATTAATGATAATTAGTTTATTTAATAAATATATTAAATAAATTATGGAAAATAGAATTAATGTTTTATAAATCATATAAAAATGATTTAAGCGTTAGAAAAATATTTTTAAGTTATAAAATATAACTTTTGATATTTTGTCATGAAAATATTAATATTTTAATATTAATAGTAATTACCGGATAATGAATTTAAATATTTAAAATCATATAAATATGATTTTAAAGTATTAAAATACTTTGTGATATTATAAAATATATTATAATATTATGACATGTATTTCATTAATATTTGATATTAAATAAATATTAATGATAAAAGAATTATGTGGTATTTAATTCAGTTAAATACGTTATTAATGATTGAAAATTTACGATAAATAGTAATAATTACTTAAAAATTATTACGAGACTTTGAAAAATATTTCGACTGTTATTAAAATTATATGAGATAATTGTTAAGTGTTAGGCAGAGGTTAATTGAACTTAAACTCGATAAAAGTCCGACTAGACCGTCGGGATGTTAGAATTATGTCGGGTTCAACTCAGACTGCAATAGTTTGACTTGATACCGAGTCTTATGTGGGTAATGGATTGATAGGGTAATGTGTTATGTGTAATGTGTTTAGGTTATTTTATAAATTGTGATGATATTATTCTAACTTAGCAATCGATATTATTTATATATTAGGTTCAGAAAAAGCGTTATAAATTGCATAGCGGTAATCAACGATTCAGGCAAGTTTGTTTTACTTAACTCTACTAAGAGTGTTTCATTCGGATAAGCTTATGGTTAATCATTGTTGGTTGCCATGAATTGTACTCTGTACATATTGCATGTATAAGTCAGGTATGAAAGGCTAATCACCTTCATTACCAGTTGGTTCAAGATATATTTGTTCATGTATAATACTTGTTCAGTTATTAATTTGTTCCTGCTAGTTCACAATTATATTGTTGAATTATAGCCAGCCAATTATTCAAATCATTTCAATCATGATATATCGTTATATTGTTGAATTTAAACTTGTTGGGCAACTTTCATGCTCACCTTGCTATAACATGATAAAACATTGCGATTTAAGACGAATCGCCGGATACAAGGAAAAGTTAAAGACAGCCCAAATTAAAGTTAATGTGCATGATTAGTTTTGTAATAGTTTATTTTGATAATAATGTTATGTGTTAGATAGTTATTAATTGTGATTAAGTTAAGGTTACTCGACCTTGGGGAAAAGTATGTAAGTTTAATGTATAAACAATTTATGTTTATATCTTCCGAAATAGTAATGTTGTATAGAATGATCGAATCCCGGATCCGCAAGTGATTCGGGACCTCGATCCGAAGGGCCGCCACGGTTGGTATCAAAGTCATTGGTTATGAAGCTTAGGTAGGAATACACGAGACCAATAACCACGATTGATTAGGATAAGTACTAACTCACATGTAGTTAGTTGGTCAGTAAGATTCAAAGATGAATCTCGTGAGTATAAAAAGATACGAGTTCCTAACTCGATAATAAAGTTGAACAAAGTAGTGGTGAATAGATGAAGTCTAAAAGACTAAAATTGCGGTGTTAGAAGATCGTAAAACAAAACGATCATAGTATAGAAATAAATTGTAATATATCACGATGAGATCACTCCGTGATCCGATAAAGTGATAGCGAGGGATAAGAATCAATCGATGATTGAAAAGTTTACGACAACGATTCTTTGTATCGGTTATCTACTATGAATTGGTATAAATTCGGAAAAAGATTATGAATCTGAGTTAAATGAAATTACATATTGAGAAGGGTGTTAGTGTTAGGTGGGGATTAAATTGAGGATTCATGTCGGCAACTGAGTTGTATGATTCCTTGTATGGGCGTGGAATTGTACTTAGTGTAAAAACTACTTAGTTCTGGGAATGATAATCATTGAAATGTTTGTGTCGCGCTATTTGCTATATGCATGTTAAGAGGGTGATTCTTTTCTCATGTGTATAACAGATAGATAGGTCATAGGTAGAGGATATAAGGTTAAGTACGAGTTCTTAAGTTTGACAAACTGGGTAGAACTAAGTTTGAATGCGATATGAGGATAATAGGAATGATAGATTGTTAAGCAAATGATTATTAGTGGAGACATAAGTTTTCCAAAACTCCTAGCTATGCTTTAGACTTGAAATGTCGACATCAAGCTAAATCACGCACTATGTGTTTTTAAAAAAATAATATATAGACTTCGTAATCATTTTTGAAGCGGTTTAAAGTATAGTCTATGCTACTTATTTCACTTAGGCCGCAAAATGATTTGAAATATCAAAATATATTTTATTTATCACTCATGTACCATGTAACCTGGTGCAGAGATGATAAAAATTTGATGAAGTTGTAAATACAGGAATACTTAGTGTGAATTTGATCTAAAATCGTTGTTCCACTATTGTATGATATGTTATGACAAAGTCATACAATGACGACATCCTCAAACTGAATTTATTAATACGAAGACGGCATCATGACGTCATTCCCGAAAATATTTTCAAAAATTTTAATTTGCCAACGGGGTTTGACTACACTTTAATAATTCGATTGAATTGAATTATTGATATGAGTCTATGCTATTCGATTCAACTAGACTAAAGTTTATGAAAACTATAAGTGTTCATTGAAAGAAATTTCCCGAACCAAATTGCTTTGGTACGGAATCCTATGATAAGACTGAGGTGAACTATGTTGTTTGGATAAAAAATCCAATCAAGTAGCGTAAATATTCGCTATACATAATTAATACGTTATGCGTGGCGTAAAAATGCGATAGTGATCACCTAAAGTACTAGCAACGGTAGTTTACCTTTTTCATGATTGTAAACATACCAAGTAATGTATTGTTTTGCGGTATGATCAATACCGTTAAAACTATGTGTTCATGGTCTATATGACCCTTGACCTGATTTGAAAACTTTTACTCTTATGAGTGGTGTATTGGGTAGCATGTGATGATATGTGTAGAATGGTCTAAGCAGTATGGTGTAAGGTGTAAGGTAAATTTCGGGGACGAAATTTTTAGAAGAAAGGGTGAATGTGACAACCCGATAATTTTGAATATTTTATTAATTGATTTAAGGTTCAACATTAAAACCTGATGAGAAAATAAGTGTATGTATTTGATATTTTAAGATAGAATTTTGAGGATTTCAAAATTGCATGAAGGATTTAGGTGAATTATTCATGATTAAGTGAATACGTGAATATATTCTCGTGAATATGGTTATGTAGGCGTTAAGATGTGGTTAAGGGTCGAGGTTGACGGATAAACGATATTTGTAACAAACCAAAGTATATATTAAAAAAGCCAACGCGTTAGATTAGAAAACCCTAACGATTAACAAAAACCCTGAAACCAAGTTCGAAACCCTAATTTTAGTTCCGGAATCAAAAACCTGATTCGGAAATTTAAAACCCTAATCTGGGAACTTGAGAGATAATTATAATTCGTAAGTGATATTAATTATAATATTAATTAGGGAAAAGCTTAATTAATTAGCAAACCCCAATTTCAAATTTAGAAAACCCAATTTTGGATTTGAAACCCTAATTTTATAATTAGGGAAAAACGAAAGTGTTAATTTAATACTTTTAATGTTAATTAGGATATATTAATTCTAATTTTCAAGTTAAGTAATTAGAAAACCCTAATCTAATTACGAAAATTTAATTTCTAAATTAGAAGATTTATTTTTCTATTAGAAACCCTAATTAGTGGGTTGTAAACCCTAATAATCAATTTCACCCTAATTATTTAATTAGCAATTTTAATTAGGAATCATTAATCCTAATTAGCAATATTTAAATTATGATTAAGAAATTTTATTATAATTAGAAAATTCTAATTATAATTTAGAAATATAAATTTTTATTTTTGAAAACCTAATTTTGAAATTCTAGAATTATTTTTCCAAACCCTAAACCCTAAAATGATCCAAATCCTAAACCCTAAGGGTTTGGCTAATTGACAAGAATGCCATTAAATATAAAATCCAAATGACCATTATGCCCTTTTTACTTTCTTTAATTTGTAACTTGTAGAAAATTACAAAACCTTTAGTTGGTAACCTAACATGTTGACTTGGTAAGCTAAAATCCAGTAAAATCAGGCCAGCAACATCAGATCTACACATATATCATGTTATATATAGGTTAAAGAGAGAGAAAAGTTAAAAAAGTTACTCATTTTGCCAACCTTTTTCTCTCTAGCTAAAATCTGAAATTTTTAGAGTGAGAAAAAGTGAGAACCAAGGCTAATAGCATGTCTTAACATTCCATGATCAGCATCAAAGAATCAGATTCTAGAAATCAAGCATAAAGGTATAAACCCTAGCTTTATAAAAATTTTAGGATTTGATGTTAGATTTTGTTGTTTGTTGTTTAAAGTAGTGTATATAAGGATGTCACTTGATGATCCGGGTTTGCTATATAGTGCATCCATAACATCAAAGTGCTTCAAAATCATGTTTTAAAAAATTTGGGAAAATTTTTAAATGTAGTCCGACAAGCAAATGTCGACCTCATAGATCAAGTGTCCATTATTTGTTTTGTGTTTTAAGCTGTTTGAACGTGTAGTATGTTGTGTGGTCTTTGTTCTACAACTTGAATCGAGGTCATAAAGATGTCTAGATCGTAAGTTACTGGCTGTCAAAAAGAGTTGACCGACCACGAAAATGTGAATCTAGGTAACCTGATTTCCCAACGATTAATACGACAAGATGTTCTATCCTTCCGATCTTCTTTGTGGTTTAATGTTTTGACCATGTTGTTGTTTTCTTCTTGTAAATTGATGTGTAAACTACATATCCAAGGCTTTAGATCAACCGCATCCATAACACGAGCCAAGATAATGAAAGTCAAACCACCGCTGACCGATCGCTGTAAGAAGATTCCTGAAACCCGTAATCTTCAAGAACA